>OY856409.1:1314583414-1315040914 GCA_963693085.1 Alisma plantago-aquatica | reverse complement strand
ATGTATGTCAATATTTTTATTAAACCGTGCTATTTTAGTTTATAACCCTATATGTGTGTGTATATTATATTATATTATATATATATACACACATATATATGTATGTATAGGGCATGTATTCAATATCTGTGTGGGTAGCTACCCGCCTCCTATTTCAGTTACTTTTTTTGGAGTGTCATACTTTTGACATGTAAGGGTTACTTTACCTTGCAAATTGTTGCTTTTTATGCATAGATAGTTACATTTACAACAGCTATTGCAATTATACAATTATACATATATTTGTTGTGTATTATGTCCATATTTACTTTTTTAGTCATATAGTTACTTTTCTATCATCATAATTACTTTTTTGCCAAGTGAGTTATTTTCTGACCTTATAGTTACTTTTTGGGCTGACATGTAGCAAAATCCAAGCTATCCACACAATCAGCCTGAAAAGGAAATAGATAAAAACTCAATCATCTATCGGATTTTATTCTAATATATATACTTTTTTGTACCCGCGTGACTATCCACATAGGTAGCCTGGATTTTTTATACCCATCAGCCTAAAAAGCAACTATTTGGTCAGAAAAATTACTCACTGGACAAAAAGTAACTATGTTGATAAAAAAGTAACTATACGACAAAAAATTAAATCTGGAAAGAATACACAACAAATATATATAATTATATATTTGTTATAGCTGTTGCAAATGTAACTATCTATGCATGAAAAGTAACTGATTGTAAGGTAAAGTAACCATCTACATGTCAAAAGTTAGAAACCCTAAAAAAATTTAACTAAAATAGGGGGTGGGTAGCTACCCATGCGGGTATAGATTATGGGCCATATATATACATATATATGTTTGTGTGTCTATATATGTACATATTTGTTTATATAAATAGGTATACATATACATATATATACATATATGTGTATATATATATGATTTTTGAGTGTGTGAGAGAGAGAATTTCTCTCTCTCCCACTCTCTGTAAATTTATTTGGTTGTACATGGTTTCTTTTTTTCTTTGAGATAATAAATATTTAGTATAATGAGAATATTAAACTAAATAGACATTGATTTATCATATGGGAAGGGTGAGGAACACCCAAACACTTTTGATTTGATCTAGCAGCTATTAGCGGAATGAGATGAAATGAAAGATTAAGATGTGACCATAGTCTCACTAATAGGATAGGTCTGTTTGATGCTAGCCTATATGAAAATTGCCACAATAAAAAATCTAAAAGAGGTATATATAATTTACATAAACATTTGAATCTGATCAGAACATAAATATTTTTTTTACTTTCCTATTTCCAAATATGTATTAAGAATATACTAGATTGTCATATTGATCTTATAATGTGTGCCATCACGCTTGTTTTGATGTTTGCTACAGCTAATGATATTTATATCACTAGTATTAGATCATGATGGTGGTGATATAGCTCACTTTATGGATCTAATCAGGTTGTTTATCACTTTGCATTTGGCATCTTTTTCCTTTCCTAGACTTGGTCAAAAAAATCTAAATAGAATATTTACTATTTTAAATATTAAAATAGTATGGTTTGTATTTTAATTTCTATAATGGAACATATATCAGGCAATACTTCCCAGCTCGGGAAGCATTAACCCCTACGAGGACAATGTATCCTAGCAGGTGATGTATTGCTCTCTCTGAGAGTAAGGTGTCTCCAACTGGGACGTATAGCCCCGCGATGGGGCCAATACTTTTGGGCTGGGAAAGCATCAGCCCTAGAAAGAGCAAAGCATCCTCTGGATGGTTCATTGACCCCACCATGAGGAAATGCATCTCGAATTATGACATATGTCCCTCATTGAGCGCAATGTGTCGCATGTTGGGACGTATTGCCCCAAGATGGGGCCAATACACCCTAGTAGAGGACATTTTTCTTGAGCATTATGTCCCCATGATGGACATATGTCCCATGTGTCGCACCTGACCATTGCACCCAACAATTATATAGATGATGGGGGTAGCGGTAGGGCACCACGTGGAGGCAATGCATTCCCAATGGGGAACATTGATCTTCTATATAATTTTGGCCCCCCAAATCCACACAACTCATCCATTCCTCATCTTCTTCTTCACATCCATGTGTCTCCAGCTTCTCTAGAGTGATATGGAGTCTATTGTACTACAGACAAACTTTCTATCTAATTTTGGGAAGGATTTTTCTTCTATTCCCTAATTGGCAAGTTGGTTCTCTTCCTTCTCTAGACAGCCAATGCCTTCTATTATTTCCTTAGATTTATGATTGACAAGGGAGTCTCTCCACTTCACGTACTTTCTCTACTAAATTTTCCCTTAATTGTTAATTAAATCACATAAAAATATAATGTACTATTGTTTAGTGACTCGAACTTAAAATTACCATTCATTATTAGAATATGATTGAACAAATATTGTGAATGTGAACATCAAAATATATTTTACTACTGCTCTAGAATTTGATTCATCATTTATTGAGAAAATATTGTGAATATAAATATTAAACTTGTATAAATATAATGACTCTAAAATATGACTGATAAAAAATTAATGTGTTTTTCAATATAAGGAACATGACATATAGTTCGTGTTAATGAACTAATTTGATACGATGGCTGATTTCCCTCTTATGGGTCATATTGTAGTCAATCTGTTAGACCCATAAATATTAAATTAATGAATACTCTGGCCCAATTCAATACATACATCCATACAACACTTGAATTAAACCCAATCACTTCTCTACCAATATATCATATCATTTCCATAGAGAACATCATATGCTCTTATAAGCTGGCAATGATGATGCATTTATAAATTTGTTCTCAATTTCATTTGAACGCCTATATTGATATTTTTCTTGTAAAGTACCTATCCACCAGAATTTTCATTATAGTTACATGAATCTATTGAATCAATTTCAAACAATCAACGGTAATCTGACTTCTAGAATTAACCACTTGAATTTTCTAAAAATTCTAGTATTGAAAATAAAAATAGTGCTCAGGAGGTCAAGGAGGAGGAAGAAAACATTGAACAGGAAGGAGACTCAAAAACTAAAATTGGTGATGATAATGAAATGAATGATCCTAATTTATATGGGTATCAATATCCAATCCCTGACACTATAGCAGACTTGAGTCATGTCCCAGAGATATTTGATAGGGATTGGGTAAAAAATACTATAGGTATAGTAACTATGAAGCTTTCTAAGATGGTGAATGGGTGGGTGATTTTCGTCAGCCAGTTCATCTCAATTGCAACCCTAGTATCTATACATTTTTTAAGGGTGCTTTGTTTGAATCAAAATCTATCAAGATTGAGAAGATCCAAAAATGGTTGATACAAAAAAAATTCTAATATCAAGCTCAACAATGAAATACCTATTTATTAGACTTGTTTGTGTCTAAGACCAACAATGTCCTTGGATTTTGGATGATTCCCATCCAAAAGAACAAGTGGCATGTAGAAGATAAAGTGTTGTAGTGAAAACCACACTTGTCAACTAACAATTCTAAATCTGGACAATCATCAATGCACATCGTCTTATATTTCTCATATTACAATTCCAATCTTAGTGTCATGATTAGATATGTCCACATGAGAAATTCATGACAAGGTGAATGTTGAACTAAATTTGCATATCTCATATAAGAAGGTATTTCTAGCAAGTAGGAAGGTCGTCTATAAAATATTTAGAGATTCGGAAGCATCATATATCAATATGTTGTTGTTCTTTATATCTCTATCATAATATACTGTAATAACTATATTTACCGACCTTGTGTATGATTATACCCTACAAACCCAAGGCACTCATAGATTGAAGCGAATATTTTGGATTTAGCCCAGTTGTTTCAGGATGGCTACATTGTAAGCATGTTATTACTATTTATGGTGCATTGCTTTTTGAAAAATGCATTGGTACTCTTCTTGTTGCATGTGGCATAGATGCTAATAATGGTGTATCTCCACTCAAATTTTTATTTGTGGAGTCAAAAAATAAGAATTCATGGGAGTAGTTCTTTAGTTGTATACAAATATTGATTCCATCCATTTCACATTGCACATATCTATACATTATTTTTTATAGAATTAATGGAATTTTTCCAGTGACCAAAACAAAGTTTTACTAGGCCCAACATCGATACTATATTTGACATCTTCGTGATAACTTCCATCAAAAGTTCAAATCACAAGATTTAAAGGAGCTTACGTGGAAGTTGGGTTTTACAATAGATAAACTAGAATTTGATCATCTAATGGATGATATCAAGACCATCAATCTAGTTCCTAAGAATTATTTGATATAAAAAAATCTTGTATTGTGTTCTCTCACATACGGAAGAGGTTACATACATAGGCAATTGACTAGAAACCATATAGAGGCCACAAATGGGGTATTAAGAGGTTATAGAGGTTTACCAATATATGTGCTAATAGTTTTCCACATACTATCATTATGTTATGATGTGGTTGGTGAGGCATAATGAAGCATATGGATGTGCAAATGATGGATGCAAATTTCCTACACGCCTTCATGACACACTTTTTACAGTCAATCAGGGTGCAGGAAAACTGAGAGTTACACTCTGCGTAGACAATGATGAGTGTCTTATTGATGACATGGATGGACATAAATTTCAACTTAATTTGGACCAAATGGTGCTAGTAAATGTAGTTGTGGTAATCTTCAACATTGGCATATACCATGTTGTCATGTTTGGGAAGTTGGTGCATCTATTAGTTATGTTTGTGATAAACTTGTGAACTCATATATGACATATACTACTTCTTATAATGCATATAGAGTTGAATTTCGTGGTATTATCAATAAGAGGTATTGTCCATGTTTTGATAAAAGTAAGAGGAATTTATCCCCTATTACACCCACAGGAACCGAAAGCAGGTTGGAAGACCAAAGAAAATATGAATTCAATCATCCACAAACACTGATCCAAATCAATATACATATCATTATTATAAGTGTGATATAAAGGGTCATAATATACACATTTTTACTTTTGTAATGTGATGTCATGTTAAGTAATATAATTTTAGTTTATTTAGGTTGTATAATGTTTCAATTTACTATTGAGACAAGGCTAGTAATGCTAGATCGCAAACTGATCTCAGCCCTAGTTAACTATTGGGACAAGGCTAGCAACACTTTTATATTCCCATGTTTTGACATGGTTGTCATGCTTTAGAATGTGGTAGTTCTTATAGGTCTTAGGATTGATGTGTCACTATTATAGCTACATAACCTATAGGCCTAGATGAGGGTCAATTTCATGCATGGTTTCACCTTTGTGAATATTAATTAGGGAGTGCAACATATGGGACGTCTAAGGGGAAAATTCATCTTACATGGTTGTGTGACACATTTTTTGGGATGTATTTTACCTTGGGGGATAAAGAAAATTAGACAGAAATGAGGAAATTGTATACTAAAACATATGTCTTATACTTCTTAGGTTGTTTCCTTGTTCTAGATAGTATTGGAGACAAGGTTCATGTATGGTACCTCCCCTTTATAGTTGACTTTGAGGCTTGAATCATACTATCTTGGGGTATTGCAACTCTAGTATACTTTTATAGGGAGTTATATAATGAAACTACCCATTCCAAGATAAGTGCCCACTTGTTTGGGTGTGTATGTCTATTGCAGATGTGGTTTAGGAGAGGTTATAAATTAGACGCCTAGGGTCAATGATTTTGAACTTGGGAGAGTGTCTAAGTGATGCACCACTGACTTCCAAGTAAAGATCTAGACAACTTTTGAATTTAATATAATGTAGCATTAAATAACTTCATTATCTCAATTTAATAGATGGCCTAATTTTGATCAAAAATTGAGACTTTGAGAAGATTTATGCATTTTTATGGTGGATTGACCAAATGTTTCCCTGTAATGTAACATTTACTTCTAATGATTCATTTTATGCTTATTATGCTATTTTTATGTAATGTATGTATATTGTATTTTATTTCTGATTAAGAACTACAGTTAACTCTTTACAATAAGGAGATTATATAGAGGCTTCTAGTAGTATGTTGAGAGGGTCGTGATATTTGATTGTCTCGAGTGCCACTAGTCTGCTAAACGATAGTAGAGTGACACCTCATAGATAGATTTCTTGGAAATTTTAGATTTTTTCAAGTACAACCTACTATTTCCTTGTCACATATTAGTAGGATAGATGGGATGGGTCATGTTGCTAAGGATTGGTTACATCACTATAGGGCGGAGTTGCAACTATGGAATAACATACGTGGGAATCTAGTTGCCCCTTTACCATTAGGCACGGTCTTTAGACCACATGTTCACTACACATGGTATCATCCACATTACGTAGTGGGCCCTCCACCTCAGCCTTCGACCACATACTACCCTACCAATTATCAGAAGCAAAAATTCATGGGTATTATTACTAATATGTTTGCATTATTAATTATTTTGCATATAATTGATCTTAATTATATATAGATACTTCATGTAAACATATTGAATCACATGTGTGGATCCAAACAACTTCACATCATACCTCGGTATGTATTAGGGTTGATATCTACAACACTCAGGGGAGCTACTTTGAGAGTCTTCTTGGTTGTGCTCACCCATATCAGGTAGAGTCATCCATTGACCCATATCCCATTCCATCTCCTACTCATATCTTTACCACTCAGTCTGATCCCACTCTTGCTCCTACTCATACCTCTAACACTAATCTTGATCCCATTACCACTCATACCCCTACGAGTCCTTAATTTATGGGATGGAGATAGATAGGAAAGTACTTTACAGGAGGTGGCACATCAGTTTTATAAACCATCCCACCACTTCCTTAGACAATCTACTATGGAATAGGCTCTTCTTCTAATGTTCCATACACTCTAGTCCGGCCACAAGTTATAGATCTGACCGCCACCTTGTGTTACATACTCACTGACTCTGCTGGATATCTAGTTTTGCAGCCCCACTTAAGGGCCCACATCCTAGTTTCTAGAGACCCCTCATCCTATCTCCACCTTTCTACCTACACTAGACCTGAGAAGTCAGAGGCATGTCCAGATGACAACTCTACTGAGGAGTCAGAGGTACTCAGATGTGGGCAAGAATAACGTAGAAATGGAGGACATGCTTGGTTTATTTTTGTACATTTTATACAATTTTGTATATCTACGTCTACAAAGGCATTTATCTGTTTCATATTTGGATATATCATATATGTCCACCATGTATAATTTATATACATGGATCTTGATTCATGATTATGTTCTACTAGTACATTTTTTTTGGTCGCACAAAAATCATGTTACTATAAAACTAAAAACTTTGGGTACAAATTAGTGCCCCCTAAGAAACAAACTAGATCACTAAACCCCACGAAGGGGGAAAAGAGGATCCAACTAAGGTAGAAACTCCAAGCTGAACAACAGGTTCGAAAAGAGAACAAGAGAGATAATAGGACACTAAAACCTATCAGGGGGGATGAAGTTACATACAGGAAGCATTAGACAACACCCACAAAGATCACCTATATGAAACCGCATACCGACTATTAGGTTCCACTGAAGCAACCATCTTCTGTCCCAATTCAAGCAAGTTGATAGTTGGATCACAAAAAAACCAAGAAGGAGAAAATAGGACTGCCACTCGCAACTTTCTCTCCTGGAATACTTAATCATCTGCAACTCATCCGGTATACCATCCAGTTAGGAACTACAACCAACTTCTTGCAAAGAGGCCCAACAGCTCCTTGCTTTAATCAGGAGCAAGCTCCGAGGAGCAAAAGGTCGAACACGTAGAATGCTCTACCTCACAGCAACAAAAGCTATCCACTTCAAGAGCTCGATGCCTCTATTTGCACAAGAGCATTACGTCGAATAATTGAATGGCATCCAGCAAGAAGCAGGAGAGGACCAAAGGAAGCCAGCTCGAGGACACCATCATGCGGACTCAATCGGCCACCTGGAAAATCTTCACCGAACGCCTGTAGGGTGAGGAGGATGCCGCCATCCTGGGGAATTACCCCATCGAGCCTGGAGGACACCGCCATCCCATGAGGACGAATCTAAGATGTCAATGGAGAGGCCCTGCGGTAGAAAT
Source organism: Alisma plantago-aquatica (assembly GCA_963693085.1). Lineage (NCBI taxonomy): Eukaryota > Viridiplantae > Streptophyta > Magnoliopsida > Alismatales > Alismataceae > Alisma > Alisma plantago-aquatica. The sequence continues at coordinate 1,315,032,789 of OY856409.1, read as the reverse complement.
AGTGCAGAAGCCAACCGAGACCCCCGTCTAGGAGCCAGCTCCACCTAGGACGCCAGAGCTTCATCAGATGCAGACGGTGGCGACATGAAACTGAATATCACCGAGCCACCCAGCGACCATGATCACCCGCATCCGAAACTCCACCACGGCCTTGGACGAAGTCGATCCTACGCCACCCAGGCTAGCCTAGGTATCCCTCGAGAGGAGAAGAAGGAGGTGATGGTGAGGATGGGGGATAACCCTATCATCACCAGCGCGATGGAGCACGAACACGAGCAGATCTGGCTGGGAGTGGCACTCTCCCACCATCTCACTTGAACGGTAGGAGTTGCCTTAGACGAATTGCCACTCTGGCCCAGACGTTGAACGCGCAGCGTTGCACATCTCCACTCCAACCAACACACCCGATGGCATCCAACACGATACCCCATCGCCAAAGCTTTGCTTTCCGCTAACAATCGAAGACACCATAAGCTGTTGGTGGGTCAGTGGGAGGAAGGCGTCGGGGAGACGCTCCCTCCCCCCAGCGGCAGCCGCCGGGGAAACCTAGAGAGAGGGGAGAGCGAAACCCTAGAGAGAGGAATCATCCTCTCTCTTTAGGTGTTTCACTTATCACTACTAGTACAAGTTTAGGGTTACATACACTAAACTAGGCCCCTTATTGAACAAAAACATGCAAGACATAGAATTTATTAATGTATATAATTTTCTAACTACTATAATTCTTTAACAATGTAATTTTCTAATGACTATAATTCTTTAACAATGTAATTTTCTAATAGATATGATCTTCTAACGGTTGTAACTTTCTAACGGTTCCTTTTTTTGCTACTCCCCTCATCTAGTTTTTCTATAAGAACCCCTCTTCTTCTGTATTTTTACACAAACATATTTCTCTTCCTCCTTTCCCTTAATCTATATTGACAAAGTCATATAATTTTATTACTCTTGATTCTTAGGAATCATTCCTAATGAGTAACCTCATATCTTATACATTATGGTTTAAGTTTGTTTGTAATATTATTATCCTTTATCTCTCCAAAGACGGGTCATCGAAGACTATGGACATTTTACATGTAATTGGATTTAATCCAAATAATGACTACAAAGTATCAATAGGTAAAAATGGTTCATCAAACATATTAGGAAGATGACTGCAATGACGTACCAGACTTGTTGTGTAACAAAATATGATTTATGTTGACAAAAAGTAAGCAAAATTTTAGTGACAGACATTGAAGTAAATGGTTCACATGTATGAGGAACTAGTTGAGCTACCTAGTTGGTATTAGCATTATACTAAACACAAAGAAATGACAGTCAATTTAGAAGTTAAAAGGAAGGTAGCTGTATGACATCTAGAGATACATTAGTTTATACATCAAACATGGCTATTTTATGAACTATTAGATCGGATGTTGAATTAAATGCAATATACATTGTATTATTTTCTCCTGATGTGGTTCATGTCGTAACTTTAATATTAGTTGATATCTAGTATTTTTTAATTATGTTCTTCTTATCTAATAAGACCAGCTATCACGAACTACTTGTTGCAATAGTACCTTTTTTATCCTTAAGTGTATTTAGAGCTATTTAAATTAACACATTTATAATAATTAAACATAATGTATTCTAAAAATATAAATCAACTAATTGATAATCCACAAATATAATATATGTTATCATTGTAGACATAAATAATAAAGGAACAATAATAAAAATTGATAAAAAAATAGAAATCAATGTTTTTTCTGTAGAGACGTGTCGCGTCTGCTAGAAGCAATATGTTCTGTATGGAGATGCATTGCTCTCATATGAAAGTAGTGTGTCCAAGCTGAAGATGCATTGTTCTGTCGGGGGCAATGTATCCCCAGTCAGGACGTATTTACCCCGCCGTGGAGCAATGTGTCCCAGCAAGTGACGTGTTGTTATTTCTGGGGACAATGCATCCTCGCCCTGAACATATTTTCATCATCACGGGACAACATGTCTCGATGGGAGGCATATTATCAACAGAGAGAGCAATATGTCACCCACATGAATGCATTGTCCTTAGAGGGATAATGTGTCCCGGGTTGGGACGTGTCATCTGAGAAACATGTCATTTTAGAAATTAAGATTCAAACCATGCCATTTTGGTATTTAAAATAACAAAATATGCTATTTAGGTTTTTTACTCCTTATGTTTTTGTTCTTGAATAGGTTATGGATGTTCATCGCTCCATTGCTAGTAGTTGTACAATGTTTGGTGATTGCTTTAGTTGTGTGGATAAGCTTCCGCGCATCTATAACTTGCATAAAAGATAAATGCAATTCTACTTATTATCCTTTTCGAATACTGGTAATATTGGGGTCCACATTAGCCAATGCATATAAATCATAATCAATATTACTGACAGTTGAGCTTCTCTGCTCCCTTAGTTGTCTACCATGGTTCTTTCCCCTTTCCTATGCCATGGTGGAAATGTTGCCGCTGACTAGTCCCTGACGTGCCGCCTCCACGATTATCAGGTGTTGAACTGTTGATGTACATGGCCTTCGATCCTCGGACTTGAAGAATCAAAAGAGTAGTCCCGTTCATGGCGTACGGCCGTAAACAACAACACGTAACCACGGTGGCATGCATGTATGGGAAAGGACTGGTTTTAGTAGTTGTGCAACCACCCCCTCGCCCTGTCCTGCGACGACCGAAGATGAAAGGAACAATGTTTGTTGTGCTATCCATGAGCATGGTTAGTTAATAGTTGATCACTTGGTTGTGTACGGTGGTGACTATTCATCATCGACCGAGTATTGCGTGGGCGTTGACGTGAGTAGTTAGAAATGCCAAACGGGTCGTACCGTGATAATTAATTGATTACATAGATTGGGTAGGCAGGAAATAATATGTGAAGCAGTTCTGAACAGTATCTTTTACAGTTGTTCTCTACTGTAGTTGTACTCTCAAGTCGCACATTGAATAAGCGTAAGATCGGCCACCATTTGATTGGCCCGGAGTAAGAAAGGAAAGGTTGGTGCCACCATATTGGCCTTCGACCTTGACTTCATATATTGCGTTTGGGAGTCAATAAAAACACCCGCTGGCTCTGTTTTGATTCCATGCAACCGCGTAGGCAATGGGTTTTTGGTGTTATAAAAGACGAAGTAATTACAAAGAATGGCCAACCGAGAGGAAGTAGGGGCCGCAGTGCACTGTCTTATCTGGAACTGCATGCCGAGGGGCTGCCGACCAACCAACTCGCGTGCGGCCAACCAAGAACCATGATTCGCAGTATCGTCATACCGCGTTGCCTCCCCCGTTGCTGTCTGGTTCAGATGAGATGAGGTTGAAAATTGACAAAGCCAGCGATAACTACATGGTACTCCCAAGATTATCTTTGGAATTTAAAAACAGCCATGTTGTTAGTTCTTCTTCTTATTTCATTCTGTAGTACATGTATACCCATCTATCCGCCATCTTATATTGGATAAGGTTATGGTTATTAGTACATCTATACCCTTCTTACCCGTCATGTAAATAGATATCCAGAATCCGTACATTCGGTCTAGATTCGAATCAGAAATTTTGAAGAAGAAAAAAAGAAATTCAACATCCGCAAAATTCAGATCTGAGTTTAGATATCGAATTTCGGATCTGAAAATTTCAGATTAGATATCAGATAGTGTTGTATTCGCTCCCAAAAAAAAAATCCAAATTCGACAAATACCTACATATATTATTAAATATATAATATTTATATATAGAAATATGAAAATATAGACATTCTATCAATTATAAATGTAATACTAATATTTTCTATATATAATATATTTAATTATATTAAATGTATGATTTTAGATTCATATTGGATATTTTTCCAAACTCAGATATATATGTTTGGATGGGATTTAGATGTTAACATATCATATTCGTCGAATATCGATCAAACTTTTTTCTCAGATTCAAATATCGAATACAGTAGTATTCGCTCCGTATTAGATCTGTTTACATGTCTACGTATACACGTATGTATAGACTTATGCATTAATATATGTAATTGTATATAATATAAGACAACGTTGATGCATTGGAAAGAAAATTAACGGCAGAGGAACTTTCAAAACAAATATCCATATGAAAAGTAGTATATTGATTGTTAGTTGCAATCGAGTCTTCTCGCCATCAATGTTTCTCCTCTTTGGGTGCCAAACAACGACCCAACCGATGGGTTGCCATATTCCATTTATGTATCGTGAGTCATAACCTCTTCATACACCCCATTCGAGATTCTTTCTATCCTAAAACCTTCGCTTGAGCATACTTCTTATTTAAGGTTGACTCAACGCAGTGGTCCGAGGAGTTTTTCTGTTGTGTAGCATAATCCTTTGGTTAATTGAAAAAAGAGACTAACCGAGTAGCCGACAGGAGAAGAGGAGTTTTGAAACGTAATGTAGTAGTTTTTGAATTGATTGTTGATTGCAATGTAACAGTAACTAAAAAGCTTTTATCGGCAAAAAAAAAAAAGAATCAATCTGGAGAGTCAAAGATTAGTTACCATTGCATTGATTAGTACTTGGCAATTACAAATAGCAAATGAGAAAAGAATTATAAAGAGAGCCATGAAGCAAGCATACAAGATAAGATACGAGACGAAGAAAATCCTAATTGTCGGTCTCGGATGATGTTGTCTTCCGTTTGCGTTCCACTTGTATTGTGAAGGCTAAATTCCAAGTCTGCCTACCACGCAACAGTCACCTCAAAGGTGTTGTGGTTTGTACCTCCACCTCCAGTGCCTCACTTTGCGTCTTTTAAATCTATTTTTAAATTTTATTATCGATATTTATATTTATTCGGAGAAGGAATCCCAGATCTTGCATTCCTAATTCCTTATAAATAATGTTTGGTCCTTCAATTTGTTTCTTGATTAGAAAACATATATTTTGATCATTTTAAAAGTTTGTTATGTCCTTGTCTTGGATGTGTTAAGTCGATATTTGTATTTGTTGTTTTATGTTAGGTGTTATGTCAGTTCAAGAAGTTGAGGGGCCTAATAAAATTGGGGGCACTAGTGGAGCAGTGATGCACAGGTTTTGAATCGCTTTTATAAGCCTATTTTATACTTGTTTTGTATATTTATTTGTCATTTTCTTGATTATATTTGCATAAATCACTATTGTTGGCATGTACTCTCTGTTTGTATCAAATTATATTTATTTTATCATATTTATATAATTCTATGCATTCCCCGAACTTATGCACATTTTTCTGTATTTTTCAGGTACTTTATGTACAATGCAGAGTCGGTGCCACCGACCCATCTAGTCGGTGCCACTAAGATTTCATCAGTAACCGAGCTAGAAGAGGAGAGCAGACTCAGTGCCACCGACTTTTTTAGAATCAACACTCGATTAGATTGCCCAGATCCAGCGGTCCACATTATGTGGTACCGTAAGTTGGCTTATGACCTAACGAAGGACGACCAGACCTAGGGATCATCTCGCGTTGTACTGCACATAACCCAGAGAAGAGAGAGAGAGGAGTACAGAGCCGAAGGATGTCAACCAGGAGATCCGAGCACCTCCGATGGATGATTTTACTACCAAAAGACTACAGAACGTGTGTTTCTCTAGGAGGGTCATCTGGAACGTCTTCTCTCCATGGGTTACACGAATTTCTTTCATGTTTCTCACATTTTTCTCCTCTATCTCCATGTATTCGCACTTGAAAATCATGCGGGGCTAAATCCCTCCTTTCCTTAGGACCCGAGAGTGGCCCGGGGAATCATTGTATCAACTTTTGCATGAATTAATATAGGGTTCTATTTATTCCTGGATATATAACTGTGAAATTGAATGATATATCTATGTTTGATCACCATCGGTAGAGTTTTAGACTGATAATTGCTCCAAAAGGAAGATTTAAAGTCTAAAAATCACAAGTTATACACTTTCCTATGCGTTCTTTGGGAAAGGTATCGTACGTTTAGCGGAAAGAAACTCAGAGTCGTCGATAATACACCTAGACTAAGATATAAATTGCTACAGAGATGTGGAATTGGCTTAGATCTAGGTAGTGGATTGCACCGTGGAAGCGGGCAATTCTGACTATAGGCTTTCTGTCTATGGAAGGAGTAAAATTTATATTAATTTGGTAAAAATAAGATATAACGAGACCCTATGGTAAAATCGGTAATCCTAAGGAATCCACATCATTTGAATCAATCATCCTTTATTTTTGTTTAATTTTCTTTTACTTTGTTTAAACTCATACTCAACAATTTAATTAGCTTAGCTGATCACACTATAGTTAGTAGTAGTCACTGAGACTACGTCAACCTGAGTTCGACTCGGGCCTTACATAGGCTTATATTACTCAATGTGTACACTTGCATTTATACGCATGGTTTTAGCATGTCAAACAGTATCTACTTATGATGCAATTTTTGATAATCAATTGAGTGTGGATAAAATTGAAATTGAGAATACATCCAAATCTTATAATGACGGTGGAAAATAAACTAAAAAAAGATCTAAATAATCTACTTTTGATGTTTGGAATCACTTTTTCAAAGTGAAAGTTAATATAGTCCCTAAAGCCAAATCCCTTGTCGTTGGCTCTTGGCTTTCCTTCTTTCTCTTTGCATTGAATCTTTCTTCTTTAAAAAATTAAAATGCGACGATTGAAGGGAACTGAATGGGACAAGTAGAAATTCAATTAGTATGTTCTCTATATGATATTACTAGAGGATTTCTTATAGACTTTCTTATATATGTTAATTCTTAAGATGTTATTCATGTGTGTCTAGATTATGAACACTTAAACCTGAACATACTATGTTGATTAAAAATATTGACTAGAATACCACTTTCATACAATGTATAATAGATTTATAAATTTCCAAATAGCAACAACTTTTTCCAATTCAGTCCCAATAGTCCAGTCTCGGTCGGGTCATAATAATTTACATTGTGGTCCGATCCAGTCCATTACAATTTTGGTCTGGTCTACGGTCCATTTTTTTTTGTATTTTACGGTCTATGGTCCGGTCCGGTATGGTCCATTTTGGACTGATGCTCACCCCTATTGGGATCTGTCATCTCCTTCTGGTCAATAGGCGGAGAGGGTCCTTGTCATCTATATAGTCTTCAATGAATCTAGACACTATGAAATAAGTGTCCGTCATGGCTAATTATTCTATAGCAATATCTATATTTGTGCTTCCTCGCATCCTATTGTAGGATAGATGTAAGCAAACTTCTATGATGTTCACATGCACTCCAATTTTGTGCTCTATACCACTCCTCACAATCCTAATGTGGCTTATAGTACTATAATTCATTATCCTACCTATAGGTCATGGATATACATCTTCAATACATCTTTCACTAACTTGGGCTTTTCCACAATCACTTATTACATCGCTAGTGTCATTGAAGTTACACCTTTAACCTACACTATAATCAACAACAGCGAGGGTTGTCTCGAGCGTGACAGGAAAACAGAGAGGGGAAGGGAAAGTTCAGAAGGAGCGTATTTGTAAGGACCCTGACCTGCGTTTAGGGTTTACCCTATTTGCTTTGCTTAACCTTGGTGGTTTGATGCTTGCTAATCACCTTTAGTGGTGATTAGGGTTTGGTTGTGCTTTGTTGAAAGATGGAGGTGCTACTTGCAATTAACCCAAGTCTAGGGTTTTGGGAGCAAGTTTTTCACCTTGAGAGGTGTTCTTCTCTCTCTTTGCTTCCTCTAGGGTTGAGAGGAAGGCTTGGGCTTGTTGTTTGAGTTCTTTGGGCCTTTATTGAGCTTGTTTGGGCCTTGGAGTTCCTTGTTTGGGCTTGCTTGGGATTTGTGTCGGCCAAGTAGAGCTTGTGTCGGCCTAGCGCTAGCTTGGTGTGTCGCCCATGATGCTTGGTCCAACCTTGGTCATGTTTGGAGAACACATGGTGCACATCTTGGACAAGTGTATTATGGCTTGCAAGAGTGGTGGCTTGAGTTAGTGGACATGTGTCCCTTGGGTGGACGACACCTAGCTTGGAACAACCTTGGTTTCTCCTCCCCTTCTTTCTATATAGGTGGTTCCTTCCTTAGCTTGAGGTCCCTTTTAGTTTCTCTCCCTCTTGTGCCCGACACACCCTCTTTTCCCCCTTGCTTGGTGGCCGACACACCCTTGAAGAAGGAGCTTGGAGGTCGACACACCCTTGGAGAAGAAGGTGGTGGCCGATACACCCCCTTGAAGGAGCTTTGGTGGTCGACATCACTTGGAGCTTGGAGCTCTTCTTCTTCCTTGGAGCTTAAGGCGGGTTGCATGACTCTAACCCTAACTACTTTACTCTCTTTTCATATATGCTGCTTTAATCTTGCCCTTGCACGTTTGGAGCTGTTCTTTAGCTATCTTGCATGTTGGCCGATCCATGTGTGTTAGGGTTTAGGAGAGCAACACTCCTTTCTCCCCTCAGTCTAGATGAGTGAGCTTGGGTCCTAATGCCATGAGAAACACCCCTCTTTCCTACTCGATTGAGGTGAGCTCATGACTTAGTGGCTTGAGCAAGACTCTCCTCTCACCTTGGGCAAGATGGTGAGCTCGTTTAGATAATCTTGAGTAGATGCACCTTGGTCGAGATGGGTTTGGGGAGGTGCTGCTCGACAGCCCTTGCCCTAGTTTTACCTTACACAGTTTGAGTGAGTCAAGTTTTCCTTCTGCTCGCCCGGTGGGCTGCTCGCCCAGTAAGTTCAGTGCTCACTCGCCCGATACACCCTGCTCTACTCACTCCACAAGCCTGCTCACCTGGTTTCCCCCTGACGCACCCTGCTCACTCGACACCCCTCTGCTCACCCAGCAGCTTTGGCTCGCCCTACACGCGTGTCGCCCAACACACCTGGCTCTGCTCGCTCGATACTCCTTTGCTCGCCTCACAACCTTGGCTCGCCCGATAGGCCTTGCTCACGCGGCTGTACTCTGCTCACCCGGCCCCATCTTGTGTCGCCCGATACTTGCTCACCCGGTTCTATCTGGCTCACCCGATACCAGTACTCACCGACATCCTCTACACGTGTTGCCCGACAGGACTGCTCGCCTATGCTCTACCTTGCTCGCTCGTTTGCCTTGCACGCTCAGCTTCACTGTGCACGCCCAGTTAGCATCTTGTCTCGCCCGATGAACCTGCTCACCCGGACACCCTACACCCCTGCTAGGGCTGCACGCCCGATAGGGGCTAGATAGGGGTGGGTCCTTCCCGAGATAACTTTTAATGAGGGTTGTTGATACCTCTGTTGAGGGAACGGTCTGTCATGATACTCTTATGATAACATATTGCTTAATAATGACATTTATGTTCTTATGGCCGAGCACATGCATATGAATGTAACTACTCTACTTCTTTAATGACAAATGTGATCTTGAGCATGCATTAGGGTTCCTTGATAATGTGCTTACATGTGTTTACACAGGATGCAGGGATATGATTATTATTGCCATTATGTGTTGGCAATGTACTTAACCCTAATTGTCATCTTATGTTGATAATATAAGTTTCTTGATTATTCACATGGATATTGAATGATGTTAACCATGCAGGTAATGCTAGCTAAATGAAAAGGCTATGAGAAATGATTATATGTGAATACTGTGATGACAGGTGTATTATGAAAGGTGTTCCATAATGATGATGAAATCCTTGAGAGGCTATGACATTATGTAATGAGGGATTGAGATCCCATGATATGTGATGATCCTCGAGATGGATCTAGATGGTTGGCAAGAGGCCAAGTGATAACATGTGGTGTGAGATCCTTGTGATGGATCAGTGTGATGTAAATTGTAGGAAATGCATAAGGTTGAGTTTATGCTGTTTTCCTTTTGTTATGTCTTGAATGTTATACAACTTGGTTGAATCTTGCAATCCATCTAAAAGATACTAAATTAATCACAGTGGAATCTATCATGTAGTGTGCCCTGACCATAGATTCATCACCAGTCAGGATAGGGTGATGATGAAACGGGTTCTCCTGCGGGTTAACCCGGAGCGCATATTGTTGAATATGCGAGGTTGCTCCTAGCCTAAAGTGAGGAGGTAAGAGTGCAACTGCGGTTGTAGACTCAAGGGCAAGGTGAACATAGCCCATGGCTCCAGATATATGATATAATGAGCATGAATGCGTTCATGGCTTAGAGCACGGTGTTTAGACACGTGGCTCAGTTTTACTAGCGCCGTGACCTGTACCAAGGCGGGCTAGGTAGAGGGTAGCCTGAAGAGCTAACCCTGTGGCTTATGACCACTTCAAGCATGAGACTACGGTTCTGCTTATGTTATACTCATGTTCTGCGGCAGAGGGTAGCCTGAAGATCTAACCCTGTGGCTTATGACCACTTCAGCATGAGACTGCGGTCCTACTTATGTTATACTTACGTACGGAACATGAGGCAGAGAAGGTCGTGGAGTCCAGCTCTTCCATTGACCTTATATGGCACCGGTTATGGGCTTCGCAGCCAAAGGTTGGAATTGAACGGTACGGTTCATTTCCTCAGGGCATAATAAAACGTAATACAGCCGTTTAGTATGTATTGCTTAAGACAAACATGAAACATTGGTTGAGGCCTTGTTTGTGTAGTTAACTCTAATTATCTTGCAGTTGCTTGCGCATTACTCTTTTGTGGTGAGTTTCCTATATTTTATCTTGTCAATCATATTCCATTGGGAAATATGTTGGTTATATGCCCTTTTGACACAACTTGTAAGACTGAGGATGGCTTGTTTTTCATAATCTGCTTCTGTTATATTCCTTATCAGTATATCTGCTCATAGAAATGCTTATCCGAGGTTTTGTAGTTTTGGCGAGGAGTTATGCCTCCCGCTGGGACAATGTTCAATTGTCTCACTCTGCTGGTTTACACCCTTTTTAGGTGGTCGAGCTTGTCATGGTGGTGGTCACGGAGTTGTGGCCGAGCAGCAAGAAGATCAGTAGAAGGCAAGCTTTGGAGATGCTGCTATTTTGGATGTTTTGGTATAGAGTCTAGAGTCATCCCTGTACTCTCAGGTCCTTGGCGGTGTTTTGACGTTTTTTTACGATGTACGACCGATGCTGTTTGTATATCCTGTTGTTGGCCGGATGTGGGCCTTTATATGTATGAACAGGTGGTGAACTCATGGTTATGACAAGACAGCTGTTGCTCTAAGTTGTGGACATGTATCCAGGTTTGTGTGGATATATAACATGTTTTCTTGCAGGATATGGACTGGAATGTAATATGTTTCTCAGTTTATCAGTTTTCCGCAATCGGTTTTAATTAACCCGTGTTTTTGATAAGCTGTGGTTATGGTGATTTCCGCATGTTTTTGCGTAACACCTCGTTATCTGTGTGATAATGGGATGTGTTGCCACAAGTTTGGTATTAGAGCTTTAGGTTCGCTGAGTCTACAGGGATCTAGGACTAGGTTGTGTTTGTTCTTATATGTTTTCCAGATTTTCTCATAGAAATCTTCTGCCCTCAGCGGAAGAAAAGCCAAGATGTCTGGAAACCATGAAGAACATGCTCCTGAGCTTAGTGATGCTACATCTGTTGATGGAGCAGAAGGACAGGCACATGAAGATCGGGTGCCTGAGGTCCCCCAACCTGACCCAGCCATTCTTGAACATCCTGCCTACCAACAACTGATGGGGCAGATGATGGCTACAATGAATCTCATGGTTGAGTGATTACCAGTGCCTCCTCCGCGAGCACAGGTTCCCCATGGAGAAGCATCGGGTATTGGGAAGACCTTCGAGCGGCTTCGCCGAGTCAGAGCTTCGGAGTATGCTGGAACGGCTGATCCAGCGGATGCAGATCTGTGGCTGACAAGTCTTGAGAAGGCTTTCCGGATCCTCGACATCCCCGAAGCAGACAAAGTAAAGCATGCTGTCTACCTTTTGAAAGGTAGTGCTGGTCACTGGTGGACCATCGAGGAGGAGAAGCGGCCTGGTGAGGTGATCTGTTGGGAAGTGTTTCGACGCGAGTTCATCGCCAGATACTTTCCAAAGACGTATCTGGATGAGAAGATCCGTCAGTTCGAGGGTTTACGACAAGGAACGATGAACATCACCGAGTATGAAGCCAAGTTTATGGATCTGTTAAGGTTTTTTCCTCATATGGCGACGACAGACGAGGAACGGATCAGACGTTTCGAGAAGGGTCTGAGTGCTGAGCTGACGACACCGGTTTCTACGTTGGAGAACCGAGAACGGTTTGCTATGTTTGTGGAATCTGTTCGGAGGATTGAACGTACTGTAAGGGAGAAGAGAGAGTCCGTGGCTAAGAAGAGACCTTCTCAGTTCCAGAGTCAGAGGTTTGGTGGCTTCAAGAAGCCCAGGTTTTTGGCACCGACAGCGATGAGAGGTTCTGGTAGGCCATCTCAGTGGTCTATGAGTAAAGGAAGAGGTTATGTTTCTTCACCATCTAAGGTACAAAGTTCGGCTTCTGTGGCAGTGACGGGGCCATCCAGGCCTCGAGATGATGTTAGGACATGCTATGCCTGTGGTCAGACAGGACATATCAGGTCAAGTTGTCCCTGCAAGGATGATGAGGTGACGCAACAGTCGAGACAGAACCTTCAGGGGTCTGAGAGACCACAGACCAGTGGTAGCAGAGGATGAGGACGCGGTCAAGCGTCTCAGGCTGGATCGTCTGCTCAAGGAAGTAGAGGTCGTGGACAACAAGCAACGACTCGATTCTATGCTATGAATCAGCCGGAGGCGGTAGTCAACCCGCGAGTAGTGACAGGTCAGATGGAGTTATTTCATTCTGATATGTCTTCTTCTTGCTTTATATTTGTTCTGGCTGACCCGGGTGCTACGCACTCTTTTATCGCCTATAGTATGCTTGAGAACTGTCGCTTACCTGTTAGCTGTAAGAAGGATAGCTTGTTGTTAGAAACCACTCTTGATGGTTCCTCTTTGCTTCGAGAAGAGTGTCCATCTTGTGTCTTGTCTTTCTCGGGACATCGCATTCAAGTGGACCTCATACCACTTGATATGCATGGTTTCGATGTCATCCTTGGGATGGATACCTTAGAGAGGTATAAGGTTGTTTTGGACTGTGGTTCCAAGCAGGCAGTGTTTGATGTTGCTGGAGAGAAGTGGATCTTCCAAGGAGATAGGAAGATTCTTCCGACGTGCTTAGTATCAGCTATGGTGTCAGATAAGTTGTTACGACAAGGATGTGAGGTGTTCTTAGCTCACGTAGTGGATACCGTAGTGGATGCCAAGGCGAAGGGTCCTAGCCTTGAGGAGGTGTCAGTTGTTCGTGAGGTCACAGACATGTTCCCTGAGGAGTTTCCTGGTGTTCCTCCACCCCGAGAGATTGATTTTGAAATCAATCTGGTTCCAGGAACACAGCCAGTGGCACAGACACCTTACAGAATGGCTCCAGCAAAGATGGAAGAGTTGAAGAAACAGTTGCAAGAGTTGCTGGATAAAGGTTTTATCCGACCAAGTACGTCACCTTGGGGAGCTCCAGTGTTGTTTGTCAAGAAGAAGGATGGTTCGATGCGGTTGTGTATAGACTACCGGCAGTTGAACAAGGTCACGATCAAGAACAAGTACCCGTTGCCGAGGATAGATGACCTGTTCGATCAGTTGCGTGGTGCTACAGTGTTCTCAAAGATCGATCTACGGTCCGGATATCATCAGTTGAGAATAAAGGCGGATGACATACCAAAGTCAGCTTTCAGGATAAGGTATGGTCATTATGAGTTTGTGGTTATTCCGTTTGGGTTAACCAATGCACATGCAACTTTCATGGACCTGATGAACAGAGTGTTCCGTCCATTCTTAGATCAGTTTGTTGTAGTCTTTATAGATGATATCTTGATCTATAGTCGGGACAGGCTAGAGCATGAGTAACATCTTCGTCAAGCGTTGACTCTCCTTCGCCAACATCAGTTGTATGCCAAGTTCAGTAAATGTGAGTTCTGGCTGGGTAAAGTGACTTTCTTGGGTCATGTGATATCTGCTGAAGGAGTCAAGGTAGACCCGAAGAAGGTGGAATCTGTTGCAGATTGGGAACAGCCGAAGACGCCGACAGAAGTTCGTAGTTTCCTTGGTTTAGCAGGATACTACCGGAGGTTTATCAAGGCTTTCAGTGTGATCGCATTACCGATGACGAAGTTGACCAGGAAGGATATACCTTTTGTTTGGGATGATTGATGTCAGCAAGCTTTCCAGAAGTTGAAGGAGAAGCTGACCAGTGCTCCAGTGTTGATCTTTCCAGAGCCTGGGAAAGGCTATGTTGTTTTCTGTGATGCTTCCAAGAAAGGTTTAGGTTGCGTGTTGATGCAGGAAGATCATGTGGTTTCTTTTGCCTCGTGACATCTCAAGAAGCATGAGGAGAACTATCCGACTCATGATTTGGAGCTGGCAGCAGTGGTTCATGCGTTAAAGATTTGGAGAAACTATCTATATGGGGAAGTGTGTCAGATCTTTACAGATCATAAGAATCTAAAGTACATCTTCACGCAGCACGAGTTGAACATGTGACAGCGGCGATGGATGGAGTTGATCAACGACTACGACTGCACTATCGAGTATCATCCTGGTAAGGCGAACATGGTAGCTAATGCGCTTAGTAGAAAGTCTTCTCTTTCTTCAAAGAAGGCACCGTTGAGTTCCCTAGTTTGCCATAGGCAGGATATGTTTGTTTCTTTGCGACAGATGAATGTGCAGATGGAAGTTTCTTTGTTATCTGGTCTTTTCGCACAGATGCAAGTCAAGCCTACGTTAAGGCAACAGATCAAGGATGCACAGCAGACAGATGAGGCGGTACCGTTGATCAGATCAGAGTTCGACAGCGACAAGCGTGATGGGTTTCATGAGTCCGAGGATGGACTAGTTTGCTATCGTAATAGGATGGTGGTTCCAGATGCTGATGATCTGAGGAAGTTGGTGCTTGAGGAAGCACACACGTTGATGTATGCCATGCATCCAGGTGTCACCAAGATGTATCATAGTCTGAAGGACTTGTATTGGTGGCCCGGATTGAAGAGAGATGTAGCTGAGTACATGGCAAGATGTGCGGTATGTCAGCATGTGAAGGCTAAACATTAGAAGCCGGCAGGTACGTTGCAACCTTTACCGATACCGCAGTGGAAATGGGATCATATAACCATGGATTTCGTAGTTGGTCTACCCAAGACAACTAGGAATCATGATTCCATTTGGGTGATAGTGGACAGATTGACAAAGTCTGCCCATTTCCTACCTATGAAGACGACGTATACAGTGGAGAAGCTTGCTAGAGTGTATGTTGATGAGATAGTTCGTTTGCATGGTGTGCCAGCAATGATAGTATCTGACAGAGGTCCTCAGTTTACAAGTCGTTTTTGGGAACAGTTGCACAAAGCGTTGGGAACGCAGTTGAGGTTCAGTACAACCTTTCACCCATAGACAGATGGACAGTCTGAAAGGACTATTAATATTGTGGAAGACCTCCTTCGAGCTTGTGTTTTACAGTTCCTAGGCAGCTGGGATGTACATCTGAGTTTGATAGAGTTTGCTTACAACAATAGTTATCAGCAAAGCATCAACATGGCTCCTTATGAAGCTTTGTATGGAAGGAAGTGCAGATCTCCTTTGTGTTGGTATGAGTATGGTGAGTATCAGCTTCTGGGTCCTGAGTTAGTTCAGCAAACGACAGATAAGATCAGGGTGATACAACAACAGTTGAAAGTGGCACAGGACAGGCAGAAGTCTTATGCAGATAATCGCCGACGACCGTTGGAGTTCCAGGTAGGAGACAAGGTATATCTTAAGGTCTCGCCTTGGAAGGGTGTTCTAAGGTTTGGACAGAAGGGTAAGTTGGCACCCAGGTATATGGGGCCTTACCCTGTTATATCTCGTGTTGGGAAGGTAGCTTATGAGATAGAGTTACCTCCTGAGTTGCATAGGTTACATCCAGTTATCCATGTCAGCATGCTAAAGAAAAGTCATCCAGATTCAGGTACAGTAATACAGCCAGTTGAGGTTGAGCTTGATGCAGATGTGACCTACGAGGAAGGTCATGTGGCTATTCTTGACAGAAGGATCAAGAAGCTAAAGAGGAAGGATCTGGTTCTTGTGAAAGTTCTTTGGCATCGTCGCGGCATCGAGGAAGCCACGTGGGAGCTTGAGGAAGAGATGAGGAGGAAGTATCCCTCACTTTTCTCTTCGGATTTCGGGGACAAAATCCCTTAAAGGGGGTTAGATTGTAAGGACCCTGACCTGTGTTTAGGGTTTACCCTGTTTGCTTTGCTTAACCTTGGTGGTTTGATTCTTGCTAATCACCTTTAGTGGTGATTACGGTTTGGTTGTGCTTTGTTGAAAGATGTAGGGGCTACTTGCAATTAACCCAAGTCTAGGGTTTTGGGAGCAAGTTTGTCACCTTGAGAGGTGTTCTTCTCTCTCTTTGCTTCCTCTAGGGTTGAGAGGAAGGCTTGGGCTTGTTGTTTGAGTTCTTTGGGCCTTTGTTGAGCTTGTTTGGGCCTTGGAGTTCCTTGTTTGGGCTTGCTTGGGCTTTGTGTCAGCCAAGTATAGCTTGTGTCGGCCTAGAGCTAGCTTGGTGTGTCGCCCATGATGCTTGGTCCAACCTTGGTCATGTTTGGAGAACACATGGTGCACATCTTGGACAAGTGTCTTATGGCTTGCAAGAGTGGTGGCTTGAGTTAGTGGACATGTGTCCCTTGGGTGGACGACACCTAGCTTGGATCAACCTTGGTTTCTCCTCCCCTTCTTTCTATATAGGTGGTTCCTTCCTTAGCTTGAGGTCCCTTTTAGTTTCTCTCCCTCTTGTGCCCATCACACCCTCTTTTCCCCCTTGCTTGGTGGCCGACACACCCTTGAAGAAGGAGCTTGGAGGTCGACACACCCTTGGAGAAGAAGGTGGTGGCCGATACACCCCCTTGAAGGAGCTTTGGTGGTCGACATCTCTTGGAGCTTGGAGCTCTTCTTCTTCCTTGGAGCTTAAGGCGGGTTGCATGACTCTAACCCTAACTACTTTACTCTCTTTTCATATATGCTGCTTTAATCTTGCCCTTGCACGTTTGGAGTTGTTCTTTATCTATCTTGCATGTTGGACGATCCATGTGTGTTAGGATTTAGGAGAGAAACACTCCTTTCTCCCCTCGGTCTAGATGAGTGAGCTTGGGTCCTAATGCCATGAGCAACACCCCTCTTTCCTACTGGATTGAGGTGAGATCATGACTTAGTGGCTTGAGCAAGACTCTCCTCTCACCTTGGGCAAGATGGTGAGCTTGTTTAGATAATCTTGAGTAGATGCACCTTGGTCGAGATGGGTTTGGGGAGGTGCTGCCCGACAGCCCTTGCCCTAGTTTTACCTTACACGGTTTGAGTGAGTCAAGTTTTCCTTCTACTCGCCCGGTGGGCTGCTCACCCAGTAAGTTCAGTGCTCACTCGCCCGATACACCCTGCTCTACTCACTCCACAAGCCTGCTCACCCGGTTTCCCCCTGACGTGCCCTGCTCGCTCATGTCTTGGCTCGCTCGACACCCCTCTGCTCACCCAGCAGCTTTGGGTCGCCCTGCACGCGTGTCGCCCAACACACCTGGCTCTGCTCGCTCGATACTCCTTTGCTCGCCTCACAACCTTGGCTCGCCCGACAGGCCTTGCTCACGCGGCTGTACTCTGCTTGCCCAGCCCTAGCTTGTGTCGCTCAATACTTGCTCACCCGATTCTATCTGGCTCGCCCGATACCAGTACTCACCGACATCCTCTGCACGTTTCGCCTGACAGGACTGCTCGCCTATGCTCTACCTTGCTCGCTCGTTTGCCTTGCACGCTCAGCTTCACCGTGCACACCCAGTTAGCATCTTGTCTCGCCCGATGAACCTGCTCACCCGGACACCCTGCACGCCTGCTAGGGCTGCACGCCCGATAGGGGCTAGATAGGGGTGGGTCCTGCCTGGGATAACTTTTAGTGAGGGTTGTTGATACCTCTTGTGAGGGAACGGTCTGTCATGATACTCTTATGATAACTTATTGCTTAATAATGACATTTATGTTCTTATGGCCGAGAACATGCATATGAATGTAACTACTCTACTTCTTTAATGACAAATGTGATCTTGAGCATGCATTAGGGTTCCTTGATAATGTGCTTACATGCGTTTACACAGGATGCAGGGATATGATTATTATTGCCATTATGTGCTGGCAATGTACTTAACCTTAATTGTCATCTTATGTTGATAATATAAGTCTCTTGATTATTCACATGGATATTGAATGATGTTAACCATGCAGGTAATGCTAGCTAAATGAAAGGCTATGAGAAATGATTATTTGTGAATACTGTGATGACATGTGTATTATGAAAGGTGTTCCATAATGATGATGAAATCCTTGAGAGGCTATGGCATTATGTAATGAGGGATTGAGATCCCATGATATGTGATGATCCTCGAGATGGATCTAGATGGTTGGCAAGAGGCCAAGTGATAACATGTGGTGTGAGATCCTTGTGATGGATCAATGTGATGTAAATTGTAGGAAATGCATAAGGTTGAGTTTATGTTGTTTTCCTTTTGTTATGTCTTGCATGTTATACAACTTGGTTGAATCTTGCAATCCATCTAAAAGATACTAAATTAATCACAGTGGAATCTATCATGTAGTTTGCCCTGGCCATAGATTCATCACCAGTCAAAATAGGGTGATGATGAAACGGGTTCTCCTGCGGGTTAACCCGGAGCGCATATTGTTGAATATGCGAGGTTGCTCCTAGCCTAAAGTGAGGAGGTAAGAGTGAAACTGCGGTTGTAGACTCAAGGGTGAGGTGAACATAGCCCATGGCTCCAGATATATGATATAATGAGCATGAATGCGTTCATGGCTCAGAGCACGGTGTTTAGACACGTGGCTCAGTTTTACTAGCGTCGTGACCTGTATCGAGGCGGGCTAGGCAGAGGGTAGCCTGAAGATCTAACCCTGTGGCTTATGACCACTTCAAGCATGAGACTATGGTCCTGCTTATGTTATACTCATGTTCCGCGGCAGAGGGTAGCCTGAAGAGCTAACCCTGTGGCTTATGACCACTTCAGCATGAGACTGTGGTCCTGCTTATGTTATACTTACGTACGGAACATGAGGCGGAGAAGGTCATGGAGTCCGGCTCTTCCATTGACCTTATATGGCACCGGTTATGGGCTTCGCAGCTGAAGGTTGGAATTGAACGGTACGGTTCATTTCCTCAGGGCATAATAAAAGGTAATACAGTCGTTTAGTTTGTATTGCTTAAGACAAACACGAAACATTGGTTGAGGCCTTGTTTGTGTAGTTAACTCTAATTATCTTGCAGTTGCTTGCGCATTACTCTTTTGTGGTGAGTTTCCTATATATTATCTTGTCAATCATATTCCATTGGGAAATATGTTGGTTATATGCCCTTTTGACACAACTGGTAAGACTGAGGATGGCTTGTTTTTCATAATCTGCTTCTATTATATTCCTTATCAGTATATCTGCTCATAGAAATGCTTATCTGAGGTTTTGTAGTTTTGGCGAGGAGTTATGCCTCCCGTTGGGACAATGTTCAATTGTCTCACTCCGCTGGTTTACACCCTTTTTAGGTGGTCGAGCTTGTCATGGTGGTGGTCACGGAGTTGCGGCCGAGCAGCAAGAAGATCAGTAGAAGGCAAGCTTTGGAGATGCTGCTGTTTTGGATGTTTTGGTATAGAGTCTAGAGTCATCCCTGTACTCTCAGGTCCTTGGCGGGTTTTTGACATTGTTTTACGATGTACGACCGATGTTGTTTGTATATCCTGCTGTTGGCTGGATGTGGGCCTTTATATGTATGAACAGGTGGTGAACTCATGGTTATGACAGGACAGATGTTGCTCTAAGCTGTGGACATGTATCCAGGCTTGTGTGAATATATAACATGTTTTCTTGCAGGATATGGACTGGAATGTAATATGTTTCTCAGTTTATCAGTTTTCCACAATCGGTTTTAAACAACCCGTGTTTTTGATAAGATGTGGTTATGGTGATTTCTGCACATTTTCGTGTAACACCTCATTATCTATGTGATAATGGGATGTGTTGCCACAGTATTTAACCATCAGTGTCTTGGGACAAGTCCTCACAAGAAATAGGGGTGAAAGGAATAAGAAATGTAGAGGAAAAAGTTCATTGTGGGTTCTACAATGCATCTTAGCTCTATAAGTTTGGTTCATGTAGTTGATGGGATGGCGATTCCTTCTTTATCTAGAATACTTAGATTTTTGATCTAGAAGATGGTGTGGTTAGCCTACCTTGTGGTAGGATGCAGTAAGCAATGCTGGGACTATAGGTACATTTCAGTCATACAATTTATCTATTGTCTAGATTAGTCTCACTCCCAATCAATATGTATCAAAGCTTAATCTCATTCTCAAAATGATTGTTTTAGTGCTCTCAGTCATCTACACAAGACTACCATCTCCCCCTTGCACCACAAACCATGATGGGACCTTTGTTTCCCCTATCTTCATCTTATAGGATTCTTGCTGCTTGGTGTCCACTTAATCTTCCTTTGACTGGGTGGTGATTCTAGTGAACACAAAGCAATAAATCAAGTTGTTAGTCATTACAACAAAAACCTTCTCTGTTGTTGTTTGAAGCAATCTTATACACCTCTCATGTTTTATGGACCTCCCTGTAATAACTTGTGGTAAGTGGAAATCTGACCCTAAATGTTATTCAATGCAACAGGCATAATTGGCATACAATAATGGGTTGTCATCAAATCATTTTTATAAATAATATGAAAAAGGAGTGGATGAATGTATAAGATGCACAAGTGTACATGCGGGAAATGGTACTAGACTACTTTGTCCTTGCATAAAGTGTGATTTTGGAAAGTGAATTGACAAAGACGCCTTGTGTCATCACTTATTTTGCGATGTTATTGATTTGAGTTACACTCAATGGATACATCATGGCGAGAATGAAGCTTTTCATATTGTAGATCATAATGAACAATGTGAGGCACATGAAGAGTAAACATTGCAGGACATGGATTACAGTGTAGAGGAAAATGTTTGAGATTCTCCTAAAATGTTTGAGATGTTGTTGAGTGACTTGGATGCCTCATTATACAATGGTTGTATCAAGTTCTCCAAATTATTATGTTGTTTTAAAGTTGCATCACCTGAAGGCGAGCAATGGATGGTCTGATAAAAGCTTCACGACCTTACTACAACTCTAGAAAGATATGCTTCTAGAGGATAATGTACTTCTATGTCACACATACGAGGACAAAAAAGTGCTTTCATCGATGGGCCTTGTTTAAAAAAAAGATACATGCATGCTCCAATGAGTGCATTTTGTATCGAAATGGTCATGTTTTGTGTGATAGTTGTCTAATTTGTGAGGAACCACGATACAAGAAGGATGGGAGTCCTAGTAAGGTTTTTTGATATTTTCCAATCACTCTTAAATTTAGGCTCTTGCTTAATAATGATGATGATGTGAAGAAGTTGGTTTGGCATGTAGAGGAGAGAAAAAGTGTAAGACCCATGACCTAGCTTAGAGCTTGAATGTGTTTACCTTTGATAATAAGATTCTTAAACCCATAATATAATCTCTTGAGATGCCTTAATAACATGTGACAAGTTTATGTTTTCAGTTTGGTCATGTTTGGTTGATGTTTGATCTAGTTATGTTTGTTAAGGACCAAGTTGCAATTTACCCATGTTGATGGATAATATTGTAATTTGTCACATGTATGTTGTTCCATTTGATCCTTAGCATCATGAGAGTGGTATTGATTCATTGGGGTGCATTGTTGAACCATGGATGAAGAGGTGGCATCATGTGTATCGTTTTAGGGTTTGCATGGTTATGCATGAGTTGCATGGATGGTGGTGTCAAACATGCTAGGTTTTATTGAGTGTAGCAACCTTGATGTTGTGCCTTGAGAGTGATTTGACCGATACACCAAGCTTTGGTTGGTTTGCTTCGACCTTGATACCCTAGCCTTGGTTTTGGTCACTAGGGTGTGTGCTCTTGTGGGTGTTGTGACCTATTTTGATGAGAGACATCTTTTAGGGTCAAAACATGGTGTTTCCATGCATGGTTTTGTTGTGACTGATACATGTGTTTTTCTTCGACCAAGTTGAGTAGAGGATCTAGTGGTCACTACACCACATTGTTTTTAACAATCATCTTGCATGTGAGCTTGCATGGCCGATCCTTTGAGGGACAAGTGTCCTTTTTGTTCTCTTATATCTTGACACCTCATGATCCTTGATTTCCTCCTATCCTTGAGTATATAAACCTTCTATTTCACAAGAAATCAATCCTTTTAGCTCTTTCTTCTTCCTCCCTCTTTCTTGTGTCAGTCTTGGAGCTTGGTGGTGTTAGAGAAGGGTTGATTTGGGAGAAGGTGATCGTTTCTTCTCCTACATATGGAGGTCTTGAGCTTGATCATCTTTCTTGTAATGATTCATGGTGATCTTCCTTCTTGGTAAGTAGTTCTATACCTTTGATTTCATTTTTCCTTTGTAACCCTACCTTCCTTCTTCCTTTCTTGGCCATGAGACTATGGTTCGACCATGGTGGCTATCTTGAGGATCTTCTCTTCAAAAAGGTCAGAGACTATGGTTTGACCATAGTAGTACCTAAGTGAGATGAAGTTTCCCCTTGTTCTTCTCTTTTGTTCGGCCTAGGCTTTGAGTTTTCTTATTTTTTGAGTTTTCCTTTGACCTCAATGTGTTCTTATTTTATTGAGGTGACCTTGTGGTCATAGAATGGATCCTAGTTGGAGCTTCCTTCTCTCTCTTAGAGCTCATATCTTTAGAGCGTGACCTTCTTCATAAGCTGTGTTATATAACTTTCCCCTCTACTATTATTGCACCATATTCTTTCTTGCATGTTGTTGTTCCATACCTAAAACATTATGCTAAGATTCTACGTGATGTTATCATGATCTAGGTGTATGATTTTGAAGTATTATTACTTGGGTTACTCTTTCACCTAAACCTTAATTTCATGCACCTGATTTCTAAGTGATGGTGAGTTGATATTCCTTACATGCACCTTGATCTTTGATTTCATCAACATGTTTGTATTTCGTCCATCATGTGTTAGTTGATGATTTTGGTTCTTGGTTGCATGTGTTGGACGTAGGTTCTCTCTCTCTCTCTCTTGCATGTTTTTTCTTGTTGATCTTAATGGAGATCATTTCTAGGATTTTGATGTTCTTCTTTCGTGAGGTTTCATCTTGGTGACGTCTAGGTTCTTGATGATGAGCTTTGTTTTGGTCAACATGTTTTGGATCTTGTGATGATCATTACACTTGGTCTCAGTTGAGGTCGCTACCTTTGTGATGATTTTTTTGTTGCGGTCAAAATGCCTTTTAGCCTTGTGTTGATGACTTGGTTGGTCTGGACAAAACAGACCCTAACCCTAGCGTTTTGATGGTGCAATGTTCTTGGTGGTTGCTTACTTTGATTGATCATATGATGTTTGATAATAGTGGTTGTATTGTGGTTGCAATAAGGGTTAACCACCTACAATCACTATATGTGTTGAGTGGTTTGGTCTCTACAATGTTTTGGTCGTGATTCCTTGTGGTTGCAATGATGTGTTGTTAGCATTTATCACTAAGTTGGGTGGTCGTCACATGCATAGTGATGTGTTGTGGGTACAACAAGTGTGAGATAACCCTATGGTCTCTATCGGTGGTGAGTATGTTGAAGACACACCACCTTGATGTTTTCATATCGATACCCTTGGTTTGTCTTTGGATGGTTGCTCTAGTGGTCGACACCCTTGTTTTCTTGTTTGGTCGCTATGTTGATGTTCGTTTCTACCTTGATCCATGTGTTGCAGTCGCTACCCATGGTTGGCTAACCATGTTGGATGAAACACATGGGGTGAGAAGTGTTCTCTACCCATACATAAGTGTTGATCGATACATACTTATTATCATGGTTACTATATGTAACGTTGTTCATGGTTATTGTGTTAAACCTAATATGCTCCAAGAATGTAAGAAGTATTGAACTTAGGGTTTGATGATTGAATGATGCTATGGAAACTCTAATTGGCTATATGGAGAAGCCCTAAACTTAGTTTCAAGTATATGATGTACTAGTTGAGCTTGCTTAAGTGCATAGCATGATTTGATGTATTCTCTCTCCTACATGTGTAACCCTAACCTTGCAGGTGAAATGAATAACATAGCTAGTAGTTGCTATGATGTATATGAGATGATACAAGGTGATGATGATGACCTTTATGGGGCATGATGAGACAATGATGATGTGCAGGAACTTTGGGATATTGTGATTTGGGTCTTATGACTAGGAAGAGGCTAAATGCCTAGTGTGAGGTGATATCCACTAGTGGTGTGATAAGGGATGGTTATCCCATGATGATGTGATAATGATGTTGGCCTTGTATCGCAGTGACAACTTGTAATGATGTTGATGGCCTTGATTAAGACATTCAGACATTGATGTCATGAGATGATGTGATAAGTTCATACTGTAAACATTTTATATCTTCTAAAGTCGTTTCATAGTTATGCTTTCTTGAAAGAATTAGGGTTTGTATGTACACTTATACAATGTAGTATAAATTCACCCAATCGGCATAACTAATAAAGTGAAACCCTAATAATGTAGTTGCCCTATGTCATAGATCCATCTTCAATGTCAGTACTTGTTGGATGGTGAAATGGGTTTTCCCTCAGTGGATGCTCAGAGTCATATACTATTGAGTATATGAATTTCACGAGATTGGTTGTGCTCATACCCTGGAAGGAGAACGGTTGAGGTTGTATCTTAGTGATGTGAATCATTATATATAGGATGTATTTTGAGGATGGTTGTGGTCATACCTCTGTAGGAGTGCGGGTATGGTCATAACTCAATTTTCACTAGTGTTGTGCCTATATACCAAGGCATTCTAGGATGTTTTACATTTGGACTTTATATGTCGTTGCGGGAGACTCAGACTGACCAAGGGTGTGGGAGATCACAGGAGTCTGACTCCTCCTAGATCTTGTATGGAATCAATTTTGACTTAGCAATGGTCAGTTGGAGAATGAGTGGTATACCTCATCTCCTCATGGCATAATAAAAGACGTAACACATCCGTGTAGTACGATTCACATTGGATGACATTTTACATTATCTCTTATATTGTTTAGTTGATTTATAATGCGGTAAAAAAAATCAATTGGTATACATGTTCTTTATATTCATTGTAAAAGTATAAGATGTTCTACTGCTCAGTTGTAGATGTCTAAATTTCTTAAACAGT
Source organism: Alisma plantago-aquatica (assembly GCA_963693085.1). Taxonomy (NCBI): domain Eukaryota; kingdom Viridiplantae; phylum Streptophyta; class Magnoliopsida; order Alismatales; family Alismataceae; genus Alisma; species Alisma plantago-aquatica. The sequence goes on along the minus strand of OY856409.1, from coordinate 1,315,007,537 downwards.
GTTAACTGCTTTGATTATATCATTTAGATGAATTTTTTCAACCTGATAATAATGTTATCTTCCTGCTTTAGCTTAATTGTTCCTATAATATTTGTTGGTAGAGGGTTATATCTCTCTCTGGGACGTCAGTCTCACTCAGTGGATGTCCACATCTTTTAGGTGGTCCTGCATGAAAAGGTAGAGATTGTGTAGTTGAGGCTGAGCAACAAGAGGAGTAGTAGTTTTTAAAGGTTGGACATGCTACTAGCATTTATTAGTAGAGTCTTATGTGTCATTCATGCACTCTGAGATCCTTGGGAGTGTTTTATAGACGTTGTATATTGATGCAAATTTTGACCATATGCCATGGTTGTATAGTTATGGCTTGTTTATGTGAGCGGGTCATCATATGTAATGTAACAGGTTGTGGCAAGTTGAATAGTGAACAATGAGCAATTATGTAATATCCCTTGATATATATATATATATATATATATATATATATATATATATATATATATATATATATATATATATAATCCAGTTGGTACAAGTTTGTATCTTCAGAGATGATATGTTTCAGCTTGAGATATTGTGATGTAATTGGTTTTAATTTACCCAATTTTGTGGTAATGTGGTTATTCATGATAATTCCGAGTTTGGTTTTGAGTAATCTTCCTTTGTTTGGCAATGGGATTAACAAAAAATGATGTTTTTTTAGACACCCTGCAAATTCTCCATAATGGATGACAATCAATAATATGTTTCCTGAATTTGGTGGTGATCATAGAAACCTAAGACTGGCACTTTCTGTAGATGGAATGAATCCCCACAATTTAGGGAGTCATAGTATTTGGCCCATGATTCTGGTTGTATATAATATTGATCCATATGTATGCCAGAATTACAAGTATATGCTTTTGACTTTGTTGATTTTAGAACCAAAGCATCCTGGAAATGATATTGACATTTATTTGGCTCCACTAGTTGAAGACTTAAACATTCTATGGGACAAGGGTGTTCGCTGGTATGATTCAGGCAACCAAGAGAAATTTAAATTGAGGGCAATGGTATTTTGTACAATAAATGATTATCTAGCATATCGAAATCCATCTGGATACAATATCAAAGGACACCTTGGTTGTCCTATTTGCGAAGAGGAGACATCATTCTGCCAACTAAAACGTGGGAAGAAAACTGCCTATCTCGTCCGTTGCAGGTTCTTGCCTAAGGGTCATCATTATCATAGGGTGAAGAAAGCTTTTAATGGAGAAGTAGAACTACAGAGTGCTTCTCAACCATTATCCAATCTAAGGTGGAACCACTGAAAGTAAAATTTATAAAAAAGAAGAAATTCATGATTCTCAAAGGTCTCTAAAAGAAGGGGTCTATATTCTTTGATCTTCCTTATTGGAAGTATTTATATGCAAGGAATTCATTAGATGTGATGCACATAGAGAAGAACATATTTGATAGTTTTGTTGGCACATTACTGAACATGCCAGGAAGACAAAAGATGGTATGAAAGCAAGATTGGACATGGTCGACATGGGCATTTAGGATAGACTGGCCCCACAAATAAAGGGAAATCGGACATAGTTGACCTCAGCATGTTATACCCTTTCAAAGGCTAAGGAATTCATGTTTGGTGGGTTCCTAAAGGGAGTCAAGGCTCCAAAGAGATATTCTTCAAACATGAGTAAATTTGTGGATATTTCATATTTGAAACTGTTTGGTTTGAAATCACATGATTGCCACATTTTAATGAAGCAACTCTTCCAATTGTCTATTTGTTCCATTTTTCCTACGCGGGTTAGAAATGCAATCACTAAGTTGTGTATATTCTTCAATGCAATATGCTCAAAAGCCATTGACCCTGAGACCCTAGACTCGTTACAAAATCATATTATGATCACTTTGTGCCAACTTGAAATTCACTTCCCTCTATCGTTCTTTGATGTAATGGTTAATTTAACTATGCACTTGGTTAGAAAGGTCAAACTAAGTGGTCCAGTGTATTTACTTTGGATGTATGTATTCAAGCGATTCATTAAGATATTAAAAGGGTATGTGAACAATAGATATCGATCTGAAGGTTTTATGGTGGAAAGCTACATAGTAGAAGAGGCTATGGAATTTTGTGTCCAAATCTTTATCCAATGTTGAAGCTTCCTAAATCATGGCATGCCGAAAAATTGTTGGATAGGAAAGTACAAGATGCAAGCTTGTACAACTATCTATTGATCAGTTACAGATAGAACATGTGTATGTCCTTTGCAATACCTCTAAGGTTGAACCCTATCTGAAAGAACACATGTATTATTTATGCATCCATTATCGATCGAAGAATGAGAAAGATATAATAAAAGAAAACATTTTATGATTTTCCTCCTGGTTAAAAAATCAAGTCAGTGAAGAGATTTCTCGTTCACTAAGATCTATTTCACAACCCTTGAAATGGTTATCAATGGATCCTAAAACAAAAGTGTTATCTTTTTCTAGCTATTATATCAACGGGTTTACTTTCTATACGAAATGTCAAGATAATAAGAGCACTGTGCAAAATATTAGGGTATCTTTGGTCTTTGAAGCTTTGCACATTGCAAGTGCTAAAGAGAAAAATCCAGTTTGGCATGACATGTCCTATTATGGAGTGATCCAAGATAGATATGAGTTGGACTTTAACATGTGCAGGGTTCCAATTTTTCATTGCAAATGGGTTGAAAATGATAAGGGTGTACGTACTAAAGATGGATTGATCTTGGTGAACCTATATAGGGAGGGATGTAAACACAATCTATTTATAATGGCATTACAGGAAAAACATGTTTTCTATGTAACATACATAGTTAATAATGGTTGGTTTGTAGTCTTATCTCATAAAAGAAGGCCCCATGAAGGAGATGATGATGAATATGACATCATTTTAGAAGAAGAAACCTCTTTGTCTAGGATCATTCCAGCTATGTCTGCAAATGATGATGTTATTGCTAAAGAAAGAGAAATTTGTGCTCAAGATGATCACAATGATGGGACATTTGTTGATGATATTAGTGTCCATAAAAAATGGCATACATCCATGTGAGAGTAAGCACTAGTTGTGCAATGGTCCCTTTTTTATAAGATTCAAATCTTAAATAACATTTCATGTTTTTGTTTGTAATTATTGTTTTCATGTGGTTCATTAATACTTTTTTCTTCTAAATTTTTTCCTATAGATATGCCTTCCCATGAAGATAACTCAATGACCATAAAAATTAGAAGGGGTCATACTACAATGCTCATGGTTGTTAGAAAGAGACGTAAAGGACAAAAATTCCATTGGAAGGAAATTCAGAAGGACAACCAATTGGGAAAACCCGAAAAAGTTTCAACAACTATATTGGAGTCGCATCTTGAGAATGGATTATAATCAACATTGATACTTGGAGTGATGTGAGAGATAGTTTTAAGGACCTTGTTTGGGAAGAGGTTAAGGTGAGTATGTAGACATAAATAATTTTTTGTCTCTTTGTTTGTAGAAAAGTGATATAGTAGATATATTTCATTTACTATGTGTATATAATTTTATTTTTTATAGAATGCTTTGTTGATTGGATCTGGTAGAAAGTCGTGGGTGTTACAATGAGACAATGATAGATGGAGGGGATTCAAATCTCTATTATCAATTACATTCCTGGGAGACGAAGATGGAAATATAGTCAAACACCCACCCAAATATTATGATTTCATATCTACAGAGCAATGGGAGATTTTGTCATGAATTGATGCCCAAAGACTTTAAGGTGATTATATAAACAATTTTTCAAAATCTCATCAATGGTGTTCTTTATAAGATGCACTACTACAGAACACGCCTTTGGTGTCGGTTGTTTAACCCCTTTTAGAGACGGTTCTCAAGAGATGCCTATGTGGGCGCCGCTAAAGGTCTAACTCTTCGACGTCGGTTTTATAACCGAGGCCTATATGATTCATAGGCGTCGGTTATATATAGTCGGCCGACGTCTATAGGGTTCGCGCCACAAAAAGGGCACCACCTAGGACACTTTTTGCGTCGGTTAACAACTGAACAACCGACGCCATACTCCCAGACGACACGGTCGTGCTTCGCTGCACGGCCGTGTTTATTACTATAGGTGTCGGTTTTATACGAATAAGTGATGCCATTTCCACCACAGCCGTGGTTTCCTGCACGGTCGGGTTGTTTGTCACATTAGGCGGTGGTTTTTATCCAATAACCGACGTTGTAAGCCTTTGATGACGGTGTTCTATAAATAACTGACGCCTATATTTTAATTTTTTTTTCTTATCAGTTTGCAGGCCTGTTGTGGCTGGTCAGCAGGATGAGAACCTGCAGTTCAGTTTTCTAAACTGCAGGTTTACGACATCCATTGATATCAGCCTCCAAACAGGCCACAAACCTGTAAAATCAACAAATATTTTTTCACACAAGTAGATACATTCAGACATCAATTCAATTCTCACATTCACACATGTAGAAACATTCAGACATGTATAAACATTTAGAAATATTCATTTACAAAATATCATTCAGCATCGCTATCAGCATCCCAATTATATCTTACAATCGCCACTGCTTGTATGGCTTTTGACCACTCTTCTCTTACTTCATTTAATGCTTCCATTGTATATGGATCATGTACATTTTTTAAGCGTTTACCTATAGTGTGGTCAGTTTTAAACACCTGCAAAGAGAATGATGTATATATATAAGTAATAATATAAAAAATAAGATTGATATATTTCATACTAACTAATGAGACTATATATAATACCTCATGTATGGTATTAATATCCAATGCGGCATGTCAGATAATCATCTACATAAATCGCATCACATAGTATGCACATGCCCAACCATTGTCTTGTGTAGCGCACTATAAATTGAAACATACAAAATATTAAAAAATACAACTAAGCACAGTTCACATAAATAATATATACATTGGAGTCGGGAACTTACTTTTACGTTCTCCCAAATTATTGGCTGGTTCTTTCTCCTTGGGACATTTCCTCCAGCATTTTTGAATGTATCTAAACCCCTACATGTTAATGTAACATAGTAAATTGCATAATTAAATAGTAATATAATAACAGATGTTAACGAATATAAAAATGAAATATTTCTCACCAGAATAATGGCATTCTCATTACGTGTCCAATTTTAGTGTTCAATGTACTTCCCGCAGGATCTAGATAATAAACAGTGAACGTCCCGGGGACAATAACTAGTAACTCCCAATGTCTACCGCTAGAGGTAAAAAAGTTAAAAATTAATAACTCAAAATGCACAATAAAAATGGAATTTTCTTAAGTCCAAATTATAAATAAAGTAAACTTACTTGACATTGAATGGAGCTATTATTATCATCTTCTTTTGCTGACTGAAAATTGTAAAAGTATCTATATAGTATTGTTGAACACTATCAGGGTCTTTAGCTACCATACTAATCAATGATGGAATCAAAAATCCCACATGATCAAATGCAAATTGTTTGCATTGATCTTCGACTAAGTAGCTGCAAAACATGTATTACGTATGCATTAATATATAAGAAACAAGATCACCAGATCTTACACAAGGTATATGCATGTATAAACAAGATCTCACCTTATCCATGTCTCTATCATTGATGTATTTAGCCAATCATACATAAACAGCTCAATAATATCTTGTATAAATAAAGAGCTATCGTATGATTGACCTACATAATATGCTTCTAAAGAAACAATTATAGGGCAATGTATATTATGTGCTCGTAGCCAACATGCCATTCCCCTACAAGCAGGACCTAACGGGTATTTTAGGTCAGTTGGAACCCAACTTGGTAATGCAGGAAGTGGAGGTGGAGGCCTAGGTGCTCCGAGTGTCTTCTTTTTAACATGTATATAAATTTCAGATTAGTTGACCTCATATATACACATTAACAATCTAAAGTAATGTAAATTTATCTTACAATTTCAGTAGTGTAGACGACATCTACTTTGGGCCACAATATCACCCCGCCTTCTGCCTCAGCAAGTGTATCAATATCCGGGTGGGGATATGGCAATGTAGCTTCCCTCCAATTGGGTAACACATGTATCGGGCTCACACGAACGTAGCCCTGTGGCATTGGAGTCCCGTGAAACATTGCCCCAGGAAGGGACGGGTAAGCCTGCACCTCTGCAACAACATAGTCTTGCATTCTTAAGCGGCATGGCTTCAATGCCTACAAATTTACGTAAAGAATATTATACATATATACATATCATCTTGAAAACATATCATCTTGAAAAGACTAGCTACAATGTCATAAACAATACTTACAACAGACGTGTTAGGCGGTGGGTCTACAAGATTACTTGTAGTTTGTATATCAGGAGAAGAGTGGGTTGCCATAGGCTGATTGGAAGCCTGAGATGCCTGCCACCACAACAATTCTTCCTTGACCTTCTCAGCAACTATATCATTGACCTTCTTGGAAACTATATCCTCGACTCTCTTATTCTCCTATACATGGATAAAAGAAACATTAGCTTCTTATTATTGAATTCCCTTTTGCAGTAACATTCTAAAAAAAAATAGGTTACCTCTTCTTGTGAAAGTCCCACTCTAGGTTTGCGCTGGGATGGCCCAAAGAATGCTTTGATTCCCACACCAGCGCTTGCACCCCTAACACATCCAGGATGCTCTGGGTTACCCAGAGCAACTGTCAATTCATCCCTTGTGCCCTGAGGGATGAACGTGCCTTGTTTCCTCTGCTCGTGCAGCTCCCGCTAATCACCATCAACAGAAATTGGTAAGTTAACACCACAAATAATCAATATTCAAACGATTGCTCTAAGAGTTGTATTTTACCATTTTCGTAGCTGCCTCAGCAGTTATGAGCTTCTTTATTTCACCCTTCTTGTTTTGCCTCTCAGTTATCCAGATATCATGGCGAGGCATGGGTGTGGCAGACTCCTGAGTAGCAACAGACTCCTGAGTAGCAGCAGACTCTGCCTATAGTCTTTGGCGAACGCTTGCATAGCCCTTTGGACCCATAGTGTGGTCATGCGCATTCAGTGCACGCCTTGCTTTTTGCGCCTCACTGAGGGCCTAGTTAGTATGCACATTAATGATTTGGTTAGTAGCACTAAATGTTAATCTTGAAGAGGTGAATACAACGTATATTAATTAAATTGGGAGTGACGCCTAATACCTTGAATTCTTCAAATTTTCTTGAAGCAACAAAATTGTCCCAATCTTCTTTGTCCAAGAAGTTCCAATGTTCAAGGGCTGACTTCTTCTTCTTATCACCATCTTTTATGTATTCTCTGTTGAGATTTTTCCTATAGTTCCTAAGCATCTTTCCAGGGCGTTGCATCACGCTTTTACGATGCACCTTCTCATCCAATGCAAACAGATTCTATAAAATAGAATTGTTATTAACTAGTATCCAAAAATAGAATTGCAAATAATAGAATTTGTAATCTACAAAATAGAATTGCAAATAATAATAACTCATGCATAAATCCTTCCATATCAATTCTTTCTTCGCCTGAGGAACTTTATGCCAATTATCATACTTAACACCACAATGGTTTCGAGTGACAACCCCAAGATAGTTTACAAAATTATTGCGGTTCGCTCCAATTGCATTTCCTCCATTATCAAACTCCACAACCAATTTGGATCCACTGCCACTTAGTGCTATTAACTTGTTCAACAGAGTGATGCCCCTTTTCTTGTTAACTTTTTGGTGATGCACATCAAGTTCCTGTAGTGCTTCAGTGGGTACATGTGCATCATCAACCTAAAATTTGACAAAAATAAACACACTGAATTAGCCCAATATAGAAATATGGGATATATGACATAACTAGAAGATAATGAATTTTATAGAAATATAGGATATGTCTTTAGAACTTACATTGGTATCCTCGCCATGCTCATCATGGACAACATGCTCATCATGGACTTCATGCTCATCATGGACATCATGCTCATCATGGTCAGCCATCTGAAAATGTCATTAAAAAGGCAAACATTTAGCATTTGTATTAACTAGAAAAAGGCAAACATTTAGCATTTGTATTAACTAGAAAAGGCAAACATTTAGCATTTGTATTAACTAGAAAAAGGCAAACATTTAGCATTTGTATTAAATAAAAGATAATGAAAAATCAAATCTAAAAATGATATTGATATTAAAAAGCAAACATTTAGCTTCAATAAAAAAATATAAACATACATGCCTCTAAAATTGTGATCTTTTATCAATTAACAATCCTTCACTGTGATCTCCGCGCACATATAAGTCATCATTAGCTTCAATATTTTGTGGAGTTTGCAACCCAACTGAGAATGGACTGGAGTCATCATACTTATCATAGTACTCTTCTTCATCTATAGGATCTTCAATGAACTATCTTTTACCATATAGAACAACCGACCATTTATCATTTGCAGGATCATCGATATAGAATATTTGTTTCACATGTGATGCCAATATGAATGGTTCACCCTTCTCGCCAATATTTTCAAAGTTCACCAAAGTGAAACCCAATTCATCCACTATAACTCCTTTGGTGTTATCAACCCAATTACATTTAAAGAGAGGAATTCTGAAATCTATGTAGTCAAACTCCCATATGTCTTCAATGACACCGTAATATGACATTTTAGCTTCACATGGACTCTTATCCTTTGCACTTGCAAAATACATAGTCGACGCTTGAAGAGTGACCCCAGTGTTTTAGACGACACTCTTATCATCTTGGTGCTTTGTGTAATATGTGAACCCATTAATGTCAAACCCTTCATAAGACATAACATTCAGTTTTGGTTTAAAGGTGGGGCATTTGATGGTTTCTGTAATATCATTTGGTGTTTGAGATAGTTGATGTAAGACTTTATCTTCAAACCACTTAGTAAAAGTCTTATTATGCTCTCTAGCAAGCCACATTGAACTTGCTCGAGGATGTTGTCTCTTGATGAAATTGGTATGTTCCTCGATATAAACACTCACTTCATCCATGTTGTGTAAAATATACAAGTGATCTTGTTCCAACTGCTCATGGCTGATTACTTTCACCCGTGATCCCAAAATTCCTTTGCTCTCCTCAATATTCTTGTCATTAACAGGAGTGTTATTACCACTCTTTGTTTTGTTATTACCACTCAGAAAGTCATTGCAAAAATCCATAACCTCTCTCGCCACATAACCTTCAATAATACTCCCTTCAGGCCGATAACGGTTTTGAACATCACATTTAAAAATGCTCATGTATCGTTCAAAGGGATACATCCAATGCAAGAAAACTGGTCCCAACATTTTCACTTCCCTAGTCAAGTGGACAACAAGATGTACCATGATATCAAAGAACGAAGGAGGGAAATACATCTCAAGCTGACATAGGGTAACAACCACTTCTCTTTGCAAATTATCGAGAGTATCAGGGTCAATAACTTTGCTGCATAGATTGTTGAAAAAGAAATAAAGTCTGGTGATTGCAAACCTTACATGCTTCGACAATATAGATCGAATTGCCAAAGGCAATATTTGTTGCATTAGAGTGTGACAATCATGAGATTTAAGACCTATCAACTTCAAATCTTTCATTGATACCAATCTACGGATGTTGGATGAGTAACCGTGTGGCACCTTAACATTTACCAAGCATTCAAAAAAAGCTTTCTTCTCCTTTCTAGACAACGTGTAACAAGCGGGAGGTAAGTATGTTCTTTTATTACCCATTTCACGTAATTCTGTTAATTCTGACCTTATTCCCATTTCACGTAGGTCCAGTCTGGATTTTATCCCATCTTTAGTCTTACCTGGTATATTTAACAGAGTACCAATGATGCTATCACAGACATTTTTCTCAACGTGCATTACATCGATACAATGCCTGACTGTCAAAGAACTCCAATAAGGAAGATCCCAAAATATTGACTTCTTCTTGAATGAAGAATTGTCACTCTGTGTGGCCATACTACATTGTGATTTATTACCAAATTCATTGACAATGTCTTTTACTCTTTCATAAACAACATCCCCTGGTATAGGTTTAGGTGCACTCCGTTCATCATTCCATCCATTGAATGCTTTGCGCTTCCTACGATACATATGGAATTTTGAAAGAAACCTTCGATGACCAAGATATATAGTCTTGTCGCCATGTTTTAGTCTTATTGAATCAGTGTTTTCTTCACATATAGGACATGCTTGAGCTCCTTTAACACTATATCCAGACAAATTCCCATATGCTGGAAAGTCATTAATAGTGCAAAACAACATAGCGGGCAAACGAAATGTCTCTCTTCCTGAAGCATCATAGGTCATCACACCTTCAGCCCAAAGTTTCTTTAAGTCATCAATCAAAGGTTCAAGATAAACATCGATATCATTTCCGGGTTGTTTAGGGCTCGATATCAACAACGACAGCATAACGTACTTATTTTTCATACACAACTAGGGAGGAGGATTGTATATAACAAGCATGACTGGCCAAGTGCTATGTTGGCTTCTCAATGTCCCGTATGAATTCATCCCATCTGTACAAAGCCCAAGTCTTAGATTCCTATCTTCTTCACCAAATTTGGGGTACAGTAGATCAATCTTCTTCCACTATGGGGAATCAGACGCATGTCGTAGGATCCCATCATTATTTTTCTTAACATTTGCATGCCACCTCAAATTCTTCGCATCTTTTGGATTTGCAAACAAACGTTGAAATCGTGATATTATAGGTAGATACCACAACACCTTGGCAGGAGAACCAGTTTTGGACTCCCCCGAAGTCATCAATTTATACCGTGACACACCACATTTTGGACAATCTTTCAAATCTACATAGTCCTTTTGAAATAATACACAATCATTCGGGCATGCGTGTATCTTCTGGGCCTCCATTCCCATTGGGCACAACATTTTCTTTACCCGGTATGTTGAGATTGGCAGCTCGTTTCCTTCAACAAGTATTTTTTTCAACAAAGTCAACAATGAAGTGAAGCTTTTGTTGCTCCATCTATTGTTAGCTTTCAACTTATACAATCTCAACACAGCGCTAAGCTTCATAAACTTAGCACAACATGTGTATAACGGTATCTGAGCATCATGCACAATGTTTCTAAAGATAGGAGGTGGATCGATGTGCTCTACCCTACAACTATCCAGCATCGCATCAACGATGTCTACTGGAACTGGTTCGTTCACATCTACGTCATCGGAGGCAATTTCTACTTCCACCCAAGCACTGCTATCGACATCTACTGGTTTCGAGTTTGAAATCTCTCCATGCCAGTGCCATTCTATATAGCCTTGTACAATCCCGTTGCACATGACATGACTGAAAACTACTAGAGGGGGGGTGAATAGAGTTTTATAAACAATTTAACAATTATTGAACTCAAACAACCACAATTGAAATATTGGACAAGGAGACAAGGGTTTAGAGTGGTTCCAACCTTAGCAAATACTAAGGCCGTCAGTCCACTACCCGGTTGCTTAACCAACCGGGATTTGAAAAGAAATTTATTTTATTACCTCGCAAGGACTTTACATAAAATACAATTTCTTTTCCCTAAACCCTTCAAGCAGCCTTCACCTAGAAGTAATCGCCCAACCTTGAAGCAGCCTTCCCTTGAAGTAGGTGCACCAACTCCCGTTGCACCAGCCTTCTGAAGTAGCTTCCCGTGCGATAGCCTTCTTGAAGTAGCTTGAAGTCCCCTTCTCCACCTGAGAAGTCAACCCTCTCCAATCCGCAGCCTCCAACCCTAGGAGTAGCAAGGAGAGTACAAAAGATAAAAAGGAACAAGAAAGAAAAAGGAAATTACAACTTATCCTTTAAGCCCGAGGCTTGATATGCCTAGATCAAGCGTAAGATCTCCTAGCCAAGTATGTGAACTTGTGATTGCTGTGGGTAGGAGAATCTAGCCTATAGGACACGAGATTGAGCTAAGAAGGATGTAGGCCAATGATCACAGTGCTCAAATTGCTTGCAATAGATTGCTCAAGTATGCTCAAGTGTATTCTCAAGTGTAACAAGTGAAGTCTAGTGTCCTATGGCTTGTCCTATTTATAGGAATGGCCTAAGTATGCTTAAGGACATTCTAGACAACTTCTAGGGGTTTCTAAGTGCTTAACTAGCCATTAGGTACAAAGTTGTTGCTTTAACAACGGCTAATTACTTTATTCTGCAGTTGCTGTCCGAGACCATTTCGGTCGACAAATGGTCGACCGAGACACCTACTCGGTCGAACTTTTGTCGACCGACAGGCTCTTTGGAACAAGTGATTTGCAACGTCTTTCTTCAACTACCAACTAACTTGTCTGTTGTGTCTAACGGCTACTTTGGATCTTTCTCGGTCGAGAAGATTGTCGACCGAGAGTGTCTCGGTCGAGGAGTTTGTCGACCGAGAATGATCCTGTTTCAAGGTTTCAATTTAAGCATTAATTATATGTGTGAGTGTGCAAAGGTGATCCTAATAAAATGGGATGACATGTCTAACTATGGTGTTTGGCTAGGGAAAATCTAACGCTTGATTTACATGCAATTCTAAGTACTTGTACATTATATATTTGTACAAGTTTTACAACATTGATTACATTGCATGAAAATATAAACATTTTAGCTTGTGGATTTTCCCTAGTTGCTTTGCCATCCATCTTAGTCCTGCACACTCAAGTAGCTCATTAGATTAATAAGAATGAAATGTTTGTCATAATCAAAACAAAGGGATTTTGAGATGTCCATTTAGCCAACAATCTCCCCCTTTTTGAAGATGACAAACATTTCCAAAATAAATATAAAACATATGAATTTCATACCTTTAGATTGCCTTATGTATCTTTTCTTCTTGTTTATAAAATGTGTGCTTATTATTCCCAATGAATTATGGAACATGAAATCCAGTTCATTTGGGAATGTAGCAACTTTCAATGTAAAGCCAAGAGTATATTTATGAAATGCATTGATTGAGTTTTTCATAAATACTAAGTTATAGTTTTATATATCTCTCCCCCTTTGTCATTTCAAAAGATAACCGTTTTAATAAAAACTCCCCCTTAATTAGATAACTGTTTTGATAAAAACTCCCCCTTAATTAGATATTCCGTCAAATCTAATGAAAAGGATGTCCATTGAAAAGCCAAAATGAAACAAGTAAACGGATTCGTTTTAAGAACCACAGATATCAAAGAAAACATCTTCCAAAGGAGTATTAAGCAATTGCTTCCTAATGTTGTTGAATTGATCTAGTGGAAGCGGTTTTGTAAAAATATCAGCCAATTGATTTTCCGTATCAACATGATGAAGGGAAACATGATTCTTTGAGATGTGATCCCTTAAGAAGTGATGACGGATTTCAATGTGTTTTGCCCGGCTGTGTAAAATAGGATTGTGTGCTAAGTTTATGGCGCTCGTGTTGTCACAAAAAATAGGTGTAGATGAAAGATTAAAACCATAATCGCTTAATACCTGTTGCATATAAAGCACTTGAGCACAACAAGACCCGGCTGCCATATATTCAGCTTCAGTTGTAGATAGGGCAACCGTATTTTGTTTCTTGCTAAACCAAGATACTAAGGCTCTCCCTAATAAGAAACATCCACCACTAGTACTTTTGCGATCAAGTCGACAACCAGCATAATCCGCATCAGTATATGCTTTAAAATCCAGGGATTGTCCTTTTGGATACCATAAACCAAGACAAGTAGTACCAGCTAGATATCGAAGAATTCTTTTAACCGCTAGAAAATGAGATTGCATAGGTTGGGATTGAAATCGAGCACAAAGACCAACGGAAAACATAATGTCCGGTCGAGAAGCAGTTAAGTATAGCAAACTACCAATCATGGCTCTATATAAGGAATCATCAATAGGTTCCCCATTTTCATCCTTATCAATTTTGATAGAGGTAGCCATAGGAGTAGTAGCATGTTTGCATTGATCCATCCCAAAACGTTTTAAAAGTTCTTTAGTATATTTTTCTTGGCTTATGAAAATTCCTGCAGGTGTTTGCTTAATTTGAAAACCAAGAAAGAAGGTTAGTTCACCCATGAGACTCATTTCAAATTCTTTTTGCATAATGTCACTGAATTGTGTGCATAATGAATCATTAGAAGCTCCAAAAATAATGTCATCAACATAAATTTGCACAACTAGGAAATCAGATGCATATGTTTTGAAAAATAAAGTAGAATCTGAATTTCCAATAGAAAAACCATTATCAAAAAGATATGTCTTGAGCCGTTCATACCAATTCCTAGGTGCTTGTTTTAGACCATAAAGTGGTTTTTTAAGTTTATAAACATGGTCACCTTTTTCTGGTATTTCAAAGCCAGGTGGTTGAGCAACATAAACTTCTTCTTGTATGATGCCATTTAGAAATGCACTTTTGACATCCATTTGATATAGATTAATGTTTTTATGGGCAGCAATAGCTAGTAACATCCTAATAGCTTCAAGTCTAGCTACGGGTGCATATGTTTCATCAAAATCTATTCCTTCTTGTTGATTATATCCTTGTGCTACTAACCGAGCTTTATTCCTTATGACTTCTCCTGCCTCATTGAGCTTGTTCCTAAATACCCATTTAGTTCCTATGATAGTTTTATCTTGTGGTTTAGGAACTAAATCCCATACATCATTTTTAGTCAATTGATTTAACTCCTCTTGCATGGCTATTATCCAGTAATCATCCTTAAGAGCTTTGGATATCTTCTTAGGTTCAATGATAGAAACAAAAGCCATGTTTGAAACATCTTTGAAGGATGACCGAGTTTTGACTTTATCATCTGGATCTCCAATAATTAGTTCTTGGGGATGATCCTTGATAAGCCTAGGTGTAGGTTGTGTTTCAACTTGGGAATCGGATATAGGAATTTTCTCACTATCATTGGAAATGGTTATATTTTCGAATTGATTAGTGAGATCAATGATATCTAGATTTTCAGACTTCGATTCTTCATGAAAAGAAACATGAATGGATTCCTCAACTTTTCTAGAGATAGTGTTATATACTCTAAAGGCTTTGCTAGAAGTGGAATATCCCAAGAAGAATGCTTTGTGTGATTTAGAATCAAACTTGTCTCTATCATCTTTGGTATTTAAAATGTAGCATGTGGAGCCAAAAGTATGAAAATAGTCAACTCTAGGTTTCTTAGAGTGTAATATTTCATATGGAGTTTTCTTCAAATGAGAGTGAACAGTTACTCTATTAAGCACATAACAAGCAGTGTTTACAGCTTCAGCCCAAAAGGTTTTAGGTGTGTTGTGTTCAAGCATCATGGTCCTAGCCATTTCCTGTAGAGATCGATTTTTCCGTTCAACTATACCATTTTGTTGTGGGGTACGTGGAGTAGAAAAATTATGAGTATACCCTTGAGATGTACAAAAGGTCTCAAATGTATGATTCTCAAATTCGCCACCATGATCACTTCTAATGGTACATATTTTATGTTGTAAAAGATTTTCAATCTTGGAACAAAATTGCATAAAGACATGAATAGTATCATCTTTAGTTGAAATAAAATGTACCCATGTATATCTACTATAATCATCAACAATAACAAAACAGTATCATTTACCACCAATAGATTGTGTCCTCATTGGTCCAAATAAGTCCATATGAATTAATTCTAAGGATGTACTGGTGCTAAGTACATGTTTTGATTTAAAAGATGTTTTGGTTTGCTTTCCCATTGTGCAGGGTTCACAGTTTTCAACTTGATCAAAAGACAAAGTAGGTAATCTACGAACAAGATCATATTTCACTAACTTTTTAATAGCATGTGAACTAGCATGTCCTAGCTTTTTATGCCATAGTTGTGAGGTATTTTCATTTGCAAGCAAGCATTTACCTACTACTGATTTCATAGAGTTTGGTTTAAGGATATAAAGATTTCCAACTCTGATACCAACTGAAAACTACTAGAGGGGGGGTGAATAGAGTTTTATAAACAATTTAACAATTATTGAACTCAAACAACCACAATTGAAATATTGGACAAGGAGACAAGGGTTTAGAGTGGTTCCAACCTTAGCAAATACTAAGGCCGTCAGTCCACTACCCGGTTGCTTACCCAACCGGGATTTGAAAAGAAATTTATTTTATTACCTCGCAAGGACTTTACATAAAGTACAATTTCTTTTCCCTAAACCCTTCAAGCAGCCTTCACCTAGAAGTAATCGCCCAACCTTGAAGCAACCTTCCCTTGAAGTAGGTGCACCAACTCCCGTTGCACCAGCCTTCTGAAGTAGCTTCCCGTGCGATAGCCTTCTTGAAGTAGCTTGAAGTCCCCTTCTCCACCTGAGAAGTCAACCCTCTCCAATCCGCAGCCTCCAACCCTAGGAGTAGCAAGGAGAGTACAAAAGATAAAAAGGAACAAGAAAGAAAAAGGAAATTACAACTTATCCTTTAAGCCCGAGGCTTGATATGCCTAGATCAAGCGTAAGATCTCCTAGCCAAGTATGTGAACTTGTGATTGCTGTGGGTAGGAGAATCTAGCCTATAGGACACGAGATTGAGCTAAGAAGGATGTAGGCCAATGATCACAATGCTCAAATTGCTTGCAATAGATTGCTCAAGTATGCTCAAGTGTATTCTCAAGTGTAACAAGTGAAGTCTAGTGTCCTATGGCTTGTCCTATTTATAGGAATGGCCTAAGTATGCTTAAGGACGTTCTAGACAACTTCTAGGGGTTTCTAAGTGCTTAACTAGCCGTTAGGTACAAAGTTGTTGCTTTAACAACGGCTAATTACTTTATTCTGCAGTTGCTGTCAGAGACCATCTCGGTCGACAAATGGTCGACCGAGACACCTACTCGGTCGAACTTTTGTCGACCGACAGGCTCTCTGGAACAAGTGATTTGCAACGTCTTTCTTCAACTACCAACTAACTTGTCTGTTGTGTCTAACGGCTAATTTGGATCTTTCTCGGTCAAGAAGATTGTCGACCGAGAGTGTCTCGGTCGAGGAGTTTGTCGACCGAGAATGATCCTGTTTCAAGGTTTCAATTTAAGCATTAATTATATGTGTGAGTGTGCAAAGGTGATCCTAATAAAATGGGATGACATGTCTAACTATGGTGTTTGGCTAGGGAAAATCTAACGCTTGATTTACATGCAATTCTAAGTACTTGTACATTATATATTTGTACAAGTTTTACAACATTGATTACATTGCATGAAAATATAAACATTTTAGCTTGTGGATTTTCCCTAGTTGCTTTGCCATCCATCTTAGTCCTGCACACTCAAGTAGCTCGTTAGATTAATAAGAATGAAATGTTTGTCATAATCAAAACAAAGGGATTTTGAGATGTCCATTTAGCCAACAATGACTTTTGATTTCCTCACCAGTGCTGACTTTCAAGTTGTTACCACAATGCCTACATGGACAGTAGAACCTATCTGTAGGTTTTTTCCTATGTTCCTCGGAAAATCTAATAAACTGATCAAGACCAGATATAAACTCTGGGGTGCAACGATTGCGAATGGACATCCATGATCTATCCATTCTATGATCAAAGAGAAAACAAGTATATATTAGGACAAGATTAGGGTATACACTTACTCTTATCCAAGATTTACTCCTATTATCTACAATGAATCCGAACTCCATACAAACAGTATATAATTTAGTGATTGTTCATTCTAATTTATACCAATGTACAAGTAATATAAAGAACAATGATTGTTCACTTTCTAGGCCAACAAACACATGTGATGTCATTCTTATGTGTACCACCTATCCCATCCTTGAACACCTAATCTCACTAGTAAGTGTATAATGTGTATTGGGTTTTCAAAAAAAAAATCGGCAGCATTTCCCCGTTGTTCTCTAAGTACATATGTACTTAGAGAACAAATGAGGAAATGCTACCGAAATTTTCTCGAAAACCCAATACACATTATACACTTACATCCTAAGTGAGATTAGGTGTTCAAGAACAGTCCCAAACTGGGGACTATCCAAGATTTACTCCTAATGAGTAAATCTTGAACGGGTTTCTAGGCTAACAAATACAATAATAGATATGTACATGTTAGGGTTTCATCACAATTGATGTTAGGGTTTCATTAATGTTAGGGTTTAATCAAATCAAATTAGGATGCTAGAATGGACAAGTTTAAATCTTATTTCAATATGCATCAAAATTTACTGAATTTGGTCAAGCATTAGGATTAGAAGCACAAATATATGCAAGCAAAAGATTTGTTCGTATCCTAGAATTTACATAAAGCATTACATATAGATTTGTTCATATACTTACCAACTAGCAAACACGACCGTGGTAGGCCAACACAGCCACGGCTGTGTTTGTTGTAGGTAAAGAGCTAGGGAGAAGGAAGAACAGAGGCTACGACTATTATCTGGAGGCTACGGTGGGCAGCAGGCATGCAGGCGACACGGCAGGGAGGATGGCGGCGAGCACAGAGCAGGCAGCGGCGACGGCAAGGAGGACAGCGGCGACGGCAAGGAAGGACGGTGGGTGGCGGCAAGGAAGAAGACGGCGGATGGCGGCAAAGAGGACGACGGAGGCGACACAGAGCAGCAAGCAGCGGCGTTCGGCGTCGACGGCGAGCAAATAGCGGCGTCCGGCGTCGGCGGCAAGCGACAACAGCAAGTGGCGAGCAGCACTGGGCGGGCGGGTGGCGACACAGCAAGAGCAGAGGGGCGGAACAGTTGCTTTACGATGAAACAGAATAAAGGGGAACAGTGGTCGTTCGAGGGTTTATTAAGTGGATATTCGGCGTCGGTTATAACATAAAACCGACACCTAAATTCTTCGGTGTCAGTTCTACTTAAACCACTGACGTCCAATTAGACAAATTTTGCCCTAAATAATTTGGCGGGAACCATTATCGGTGTCGGTTATCAAAGGATAACCGTCACCTAAGCTGGAACTTTTCATGCAAATTTTCATCTTATATAGCCGTCAGTTTGATGCTAAAAAACCGACGCTGTATGTGACACTTTGGGGCCAATTTTTTTTCGCTCAAAAATTGGATTTCGCAGGTGATTTTAGGCGTCAGTTTTGTGTTACCCAGCCGACGCTGAATACAAAGCGGTACCCGTGTCTTGACTATAGACGTCGGATGACCTACATCACCGACGTTGAATGTTATAAGCGTCAGATTTCCTAAATAACCGACGCCTAGAAAAGTGACGTTGAATGATGTTTCTGTACTAGTGATGTTTAAAACTATTTTAATTTTTTTGTTTGTAAAAATAACCAGAGAAGAAGTAAGGTTGGAAGAGAATTATTGTCAAGGAATGAGTATCACCCTAAGATTTCTCATAAGGGATTGGACTAGAATAAGAAATTGTAAGATTGAATTCATGTTAAAAGATAGGATGTCTTACATGTTGTAGAATTTATATCGAGATATAAGCAATCACTCTTTTATCATAATGTAAATAGATCGATGAGAATAATTTAGATCCAATTGTATCATAGATATCTAGAGAACAACTATGGAAAAGAGCTCCAATGGACAAAACTGGTACTATTATTTGTGACAAGGTCAAGGAAGTGGTGTATAAGATTGTAAGTTACTTTTTATCTCATTTGTTTTTCTATCACAATGGTTTTAATTATTTTTAAAGTTGTATTTTTCATATTTTGCAAGGATGCTCTGTCTGAGGAAGTTTTTGAGGGATTAGTTAATGAGAAGAAATGTAATGATGTGCTAACTATGGCATTGGGAAGAAGGGCCATCCAGGTCATGCTAGAGGAACTAGACCAGAGATAACAATGGAATAATATTCTAATCGTGTGGCTCCAACAAATGGTCATTCATCCTATATGATGTTACAAATGCAAAAGACTATTGAAGCTTTGATAACGCCAAATTTTGTGATGATTTAGACTATTTTTCTGTTATCAAAACTGCCCTTTTAAACTGTTTTCCTCTCTTTTATATGTACTTTCGCAATAATTGGCCAAATGACACTCTTAATCCAATATTTCCAACTTTTGCAGAGTTTTCCTACCATTTTGACCCAATTGTCATCAATGAAGCCGTCCCGGCCCACAAGCAAGGTTCCACCTGCATCGGCCTTCCAGATGGCCGATACGATCATTGCCTTACAGGGTAAGCGCAACGCACCGACGCACAGCATGAGGATGCCGCACAAGAAGGAACTGGCGGGCGATACGTCTTTTTACCCGACAGGGAGCCGATACGATCACTGCCTTACAGGGTAAGCGCAACGCACCGACGCACAGCATGAGGATGCCACACAAGAAGGAACTGGTGGGCGATATGTCTTTTTACACGACAACTAAAGATTGTCGCGCGACACAGGCCACCCATCGACAGGCGCCGCTCGTCACGAGACCAATAGTCGACATCCTTGTGCCGGGCGATACCTATATCGGTCGTCACCGACTCCGCGATGAAAAGGGGGGATACGTGGTGCCATGAGCACCACAACTTCCCCCAACCGCTGCCTATAAATAGCAGATACAGGAAGCTGAAGAGATAGGTCAGAACCCTAAGCAAGTCTTCAGAGGAAAGCTGTGAGAGCAAGAGTATTGCGCCTCAGTGTTCGTGCCGGGCAACTCTAGGTGAGCTCTTCCCCATCCCGAGAGGGAGGGACTGGTTCACTTAGGACCGTCCCGGACGTCACTACAAGCCGATATCGGCCAACGAGGATAAGCGATATAAGTGCCTGACATTAGATGTGTCGCTCCAAGCCCGAAACGATACCGAACCTGATATGCCTCGCTCGTCATGGCGTACTGCCCGAGAGGGTGCCGCCCGACATGAGCGTATTAGCCAGGGTCCTTGAACGATGCAATTGTCCTGTCACGGTGTGTCTCCTGAGAGGGTGTGCCTCCTGACATGGTTGTATTGGGCTGGGCTCCTGCCCGGTATCGGGCTGGAGGGTCCACTGTAGTTTGTCGCCCTTCTATATCAAGAAGGCAATACCTATCTTTATTTCTGTCATTTAATTCTTTCACTTCCGCATCGTAATCAACCCATTTATATGTTAATAGAAATAGAAGAGTTTAATTATCTTTTGATGTATGCTTGGTACCCTTGTTCGATGATCGCTATGTTTAATATATAAACTCTAGCTTACACGTTGGATCGCGTTCCGATTAGCTACCGAATCGTGTTTTCCCGTCACAACAGCCTTGAGAGAGGTGTTGTGGCTCTAGTGTTTGGTCCGATTCTAGAGTACGAGAGTGCCTGGGATCGGAGTTGCTTCAGTAACATTTCACTCTACCTTAAAGTCCAACAACCTCGAGAGTGGTGTTGATGCTTGGTTAGAGGTACCCGCTCTGAGAGGAGGGGTACAGGATGTTCCTGCTGTCGCTTGTTTTACCAAAGTTTTCTCCTTCGTACCTTGCGTTAGCTTTAGCATTATCTCTCTGTTTCTGTTGCATGAAAACCCCTAAAAACTGTTAAATGCTTAAAAATCTAAGTTTTCCTCGTAACTCCAGTTGGAGATAGGGTTTTCTCTTGTTTTATTGTTCTTGTTCTGCTGTTCCCTTTTGGCAATTTTATCATCTCTTATCCTATTCGGAGTGTAGCGTGTCGATTCTGAGTTCTCAACACTACCACCCTTGTCCCTGTGTTCGACCCCGTATATCTACTTCGACCCCGTAAACAAAGTTGCGGGGGCCTAGAAGGATTCGGGTTATAAATGTAAAAGTGCGACTACCTCAAATCTGCCTCCACTTTTTGGACGCGCAATTTAGGCTGGTCAACTTTTTGGCGCCGTTGCCGGGGACAAGGAAAAATGGCACTATTGATGAATTCGAATCCACTAACTACACTCCTGTGCCTCAAGCTTATAAATGAGCTTGACAACACCTTTTTATTATTATTATTATTATCCTTTGCCTAAAATTAATAATTCAATTTTCTAAACTTGATTTCTCGTGCCATTTCAGGAACTCTGAGGAATAGTGACCTATTCTACTGTCCACTGACACAATGCCGCCCTGTGTCGAGCCACCCCAGTCTGAAGGAGAACACCCAGGGCGAGCTCGACCTCATTCGTGTCCACTAGAAGTCAACGAACGCTATGACGGCGATGATAACCTTGAAGATCTAGAAACATAGCAGTTCGAGGAAGGCCATCGCCGCAATAGACGTCATCGCCACCAGAGGCACAGAAGAAACCACAATAATCAGGAACGACGCCGAGACGCCAGTGACAGCGACGACTCGGAGGAAGAAGAGAAAATGTTGAGGGAGTTGGCGTCCACGAAGGCCAACAACTCCCAGTGTCCCGTCATTATCCCGCCTTTCAACACGACAAATTTTGAGCTTAAGCCGTCTGTTATCTCAATGATCCAGAATAAAAGCTTTAGGGGAAGTTCCAAGAATGACAACCCCTACCACCACCTGGATGCCTTCAAAAATATATGTGATACCATAAAGATGTGGGGGGTCCCCTAAGAAGTCATATATTGCAAGGGCTTCATTTTCTCCTTGGAGGACAAAGCTCTGTCATGGTATGTTGGGTTACCTCACCAATCTCTAAACGGATGGGGAGCACTGGCTGACGCATTCGTGAACAAATTCTACCCCACTGAAAGGACTGTGAGAAACAGGCAGAAGATAACCTCTTTTATGGAGAAGCCCAATGACAGTCTCCATGACGCTTGGGAAAGATACTAGGAGTACCAAAGGGATTTCCCACACCATAACTATAAGAAGGCTTTCCTAGTCACCACCTTTTACAATGGTCTGACCCCAGATGAAAGGGTGTCACTTAATGCGGCAGCAGGCAGTGACTTCTTTGGAAAAAAGCCGAGCAAGTCCAAAAAGATCATAAAAAACATGGCTGAGCTGCTAGCCGACACTGATTATGATAGATCCGACAGAGGACAGGCTAAAAAGAGCGGTGAAGGACCCTCCTTTGAGTCTAAGGCGCTGGAGTCCATTACCTCACAGATACAAAGAATAGCTACATATGTTAAGCAACTGAGGGAATCTGGCGGGTAGGGAAAGAAGCCAGTCAAAAAAGTGATGAAATGCGTAACCTACGGTGAAGGAGGGCATGGGGTAGATAATTGTGTCTGCACCCGACCGGATGTAGCCAGTGATACTGAATTTGAAGATGAAGGGACTGAAAATGTCTCTTTTGTGAGTTTCAAAAGGCCAGACCACCCCGGTTTCAATTACGGCAACAAGGACGCGGATGAGAACTCACATCAGCTGCATAGCTCATCTAAGCTGCCACAAGCCTTCGAGAAAATAGGGGGGCCAAGTCAGTATACCAAGAACACCCAGTTTCAGCCAACCAAGGGAAATTTCCAGGTACAAGGTAAATATCAAGGGTCAAACAAAGAACAGGACAAGGGTCGAGCCAATTGGATGTGATTGGCCAGTTATTCGATTTTGTGAAGAGGCTGGACACTATCAACAATCAACTAGCGCAAAGCGCACTGTCGAACTTCGGCATTTTGAACTCTTTGCAGGTACAATTGGAGGACATGCAGACACATCAATGTCAAATTGATCAGCAACTACCTCAGTTAGCCGAGATCGTGAAGAACCCATCAGGGAAGATACCATCAAATACGGAGACTGCCAAGAAGGCGGGACTGTGACCACAGAGGCAAGGATAAAGATGCAGGAAGGAGAAGTCGAACACGAAAAACGCAGTGCTTCTCGGGAGGCATCCCGAGCCCTCTTTTATTTCTTAGAATAGGATGCATTTTATTTTCCTTCAAAACAAACATTATGGAATGTAATAAGGCTCGAGTCGGTGCATGCGCCACAGACGCTGACTCTTTTGTTTTATGGGCCACCGCGCTGCTTTATAGACCGGGATGGGTAACACCATCTGAGGCTGGGGGCTTAGCCTTAAGCCAATGATGTTTTACTCATCAACTGCTTTCTCCCGCTCTATTTTCAAGTTATTCTTCATGTTTTGTCTCTGAAAGGTTTGTATTAGGCAGTTCATATCGGGCAACAGCCCAACTGACTTGCTGAACGCGCCCATGACGAGCAGTGGAATTACGGGCATCGCAAAGGTCGTGACAAATGGCATGTATGGGCGGCACACACCCGAATCGTGCAAGGGAGTAATTACCCTCATGTGACGGATGGACTGCCCGTCTCGGGGATGACTTGCCCCAATGGCCGACGCGCGCTCGAAATTACCTATTTTTACCCCCGGTTGGGACCGCTATATATAGCCTGGCGAGTTTACCGTGTCGGGCTACTGCCTTACTGTTTTCACCTACCCGTGTCGTGCATTGATTTTCTGAGTTAGCTCTCGTGTCGTGAAAGATCCTTACTCTCATATCGCGTGGAAGTTTAAGAACACAGCAAGGTATAGCCCGGCAGACCGTATCGCCCAACACGATCTTCCTTTCATGAGTAACTTATCGGGCATGAGCCCTTGTTAGATGAGAGATCTTGTATCGCCCGATACATATGTCGTGCAACATAACTTTTATTCGCGTTTGCCCGATGCACCCATGTCAGGCGATATCCGTGTCGCCCATCTTTTTACAGCCTCTTCCGTTTTGTTGGCGGGCGACGCACCGCTTTCTTTTCAGAGAACCCTGTCGGGTGTCTTATCTTTCGCGACCGTATCGCCCGCCACACCCATGACGAGCGACATACCTGACGCGTATCTATCGACGTATCATCTTGTTCTTTATCGCAAGTATGATCTCTCGGCATGACAGGCGAGAATACTCACCACTATACTACACCAACAAATTTTAACTAATCAACTAATTTGTTAACAGAAATGGCCCATGTCAAGAAGACAGTTGTCCAGGTTGATGAGCAAGGCAGGAGGGTCACCTCCGAAGAAACCAATGTCAGGAAAAAAATGCCTGAATCCAGAAGCAGCCGGGCCGTCAGCTGTGGAAAAGTGGGCGAGGGTAGGAGAAGCGACAGCCCCAATCACCGCTCCAACGGTGGCAGCAGAATCCCTAGAACACACACCAGGGAGGTTCGTGCCGAGAGATGGCGAGCACGCACATCGCTATGCGGAGCTGGCAACCAGGCTCTACAGGCCGAGCCGGTTCTTCCATCAGCCTTCGTTCGTTGAGCTGGGCATCTATGAAAGACTGAAGGGTGTCCTCGCCGCTGTAGGGCTGAGAAGGATCTGCTTTAGCCGGTCCTCTTCCTACACCGAACTCACAAGGGAGTTCATGTCCTCTCTCCGCCGGGTGAAAAACTCTGCTGAAGAAAAAGAAGAATACGGCGGGGCAGATAGACTCTAGGCCCGGCTATACAACTCGGAGCACGCTATCTCCGAGAGGGTGCTAAACAAGATCTTCTCTTCCAACGAGGAGGAGGAGAATTTGATGAATAATGGTGAGAGAATCACCGAAGTAGACGGGTTCAGTCCCGTGGAGCTCTGGGGTAGGCTAACTGGCGAGACATCTTATAAGACGGGATGCAAAGTGGCGGCCGTGCACTCATGCTTTTGGAGGATAGTGCACAAACTGGTAGCATGTTTGCTGTTCAGTAAGAATGAGTCCATCAATATCTACACAAAAGAACTCCATGTCATGTGGCACATGATGGAGGGACGAGTAATCAACCTCAGGTGGTTTTTGCTGAACAGGTTGTACCCGATAAAAGATGCCACCAAAGAATACTGTATGGGCGGCGTCGTCAACCTAATTGCGGCTGGACTCAGATACCTAAAAGTGCCGCGTAGTCTTTCGAGGATACAGGGCGATGAAGTGATCGACATCAAGTACCTAATGAGGACCAGCATCGTAAAGAAGGAGGGGAGGGACTACTTCTACAAGTTTACAAGGACGAACATCCTCCTCCCGCTCCCTCGTTGCGCCAATTACGACGCAGAAAAACTGGTCTTCACTACCGCGGAGATTGAAGCTCTGGCAGTAGACGCAACCTATGTCGCCACCACCAGAGCCTAGGAAAGGGCGGTCACAAGAGGAGAACCTATTCCTCTCGGTCCAAGGCGGGACAAAGCTCCAACAGCCCGCACTGAGCCAGCAGAAATTCCAGAGCTACCGACGACAACAGTCTTTAGAGCTGTCATCACTCCTTCTATACCAGCCACTACCACAACAACAGATATGGTGGCTGAAGAAGAGTCGGTGATCGCAGAGGTCACCGAGCCCAAGACTACAGGGGCTGCCACGGGAGAGACAGCCGTAGCCCCCAAAATTCTGGTGTTGCCTGAAGAGGCAGAGGAAAGGCCACAACCGGACACCGGTAATGAGGTGTTCGCTGTGATCCTTCAGACAGAGCTCGAAGGTGTGCAGCTGACGCCGACGTCGTCACCGGTGTCTCCTGTTGTAGCTGCTGACGAGATCGCCACCAGCGTAGAGGTGGAGCAGCACCCGCCCACACCATGGACTTCTCCACCACGACAACGAGGCAAGGCGGTGATAGCTGAAAGAGTGTTGTCGCCTCACCTGGCGGCATTGGCATCGCGAACGATTGAGATAGATTCTACCTCGCCTGGTGGACCATCACGTGAGCAAGACGTCGTGAGGATAGGAGGGAGACCCACGGGTACCCCTCCGTCACTCGGGATGATGTTAGAGTACGAGCTCGACTACTTGCGGGAGGTAACAGATAACAACTCAACTACCTGTATTTCCTTAACCCGCAAGCTTGCATCTTTCCAAGACAGGCTGAATAGCCAAGAACGAGAGATGCTGACTCTAGCTAGCCTTCCCGGTGGACTAGAGACTTTGACTGTGACACTTCAGCAAGTTCTTCAACGCCTCGACAAGATCGAGGAAAGGCTGGACAGGGGGGACGACCATCTGCGCCGAAGGCAGCCGAGAAGGTCGCCATCACCCCCTAGCTGAGGCTCTCCTCCTTCTTCGTCAACGTCCTCCTCAAAATCAGCGTCCTCCTCCGCCTCCAACGGGCGATCAAAAATGCCTGAGGAGGAGGTGCCACAAAGGTCAGCCAACGGAGCTCCAGCAGGACGGGAGAGCTCCCTAGGACTGGAAGAAGAAAATCCCTCAGTCCCCCTAGATGAAGCTGAAGATGATAATGGAGATATCAGCGTCGGGGTAGACTCTTCTGATGAATCCAAGGGAGAAAAGGGGAATGTTTATGCTGTCAATGAAAGACACCTCCCCCGAGAAAGACGCTCGATGACGGATAAGTTCCGTGAGCCATCCGAGATACCCTCCTTTGAGATGGCCGACTTCGACAGAAGAGACACCGGATACCTGACGATCAGAAACCAGAATTTGCTGAACAAGGTCTTAATATTGCAGGTTGATGAAGAAGACGTCGTCTGGAGTGACGGCTACTTCTCCGTATGACGGGGAGATCTTCGAAGCATGTTCCGCAGGCCGACCGTCGTCAGCAAAAGACTGTTTAGGGTCCTTGAAAGTATGATAATAGAAAATATCGATAGCAAGACAGGTTGGAAGACAATATACAACGCCACCCCGACCTTGGTGAGAAGACTGATGAAGGGAGATTCAGACTCCAGTGCAGTGGGCGACATGCTGAACCACATCAAAAAGCATAGACCAAACCTCATGTTGTCCCCGTATAAGCACCGCAATGTGTGGTTCATCTGCATGGCAGACCTCAGGAACCACGACGTCCAGCTGTTGAGCTGCAACAGTGACGAGGTGCCACGCTCCGGGAATGTTTTCATCCGCCCAAAGGACAATAAATTGAGGCTCCTACCGCTGCGTCTCCTAAGAGTTATCAAGCATAGAAGCCAACGTCACAAAGACGTTTGGAACTTCTTTTCTATCTGAAACCTCCCCGTCCAGGCAGAAAGGGGAAGCGGAAACAATGGCTTCGCCATCTTGAGTGCCATGGAGGTGCTCAATACATTCGGAAACCTGAGAGCCCTTAGGGGCACATGCTTCTATCGCCACAGGAGCATTTACGCCATGTTGCTAATCAAGGACAAGTGTTATTTTCAAGACACAGGGGTGCCTGAGAAGCTGCTGGACAGCGACCTAGAAGAAGACACTTCGCAATCCAGTAGCTCCCCGAAGAAAGAGCCGGAGATGGCAACTGACACCTACAGGGCAAGCAAGCAGTTAGAGATCCTGCGGGAAGTGCACAGGATGGAAGACACTGCTTCACCTGAAAATATAGAAGGGATGATCAAAAATTTCGACCGCTTCTCGTGCGCTACTCTCACGCAGGAACAGGTCAACGATATCCTTTTGAAGTTGGTTGATTCCACCCCAACGAATGTCGCATATGAGGCAGGCAATGTCATAGTCCCAGTCGATGACTTAAGGGACATGGTAAAAGAAGGAGGATGTATGGCTGTAACTGTGGCGGCCGCTTACATTCAAACAATACAGCCAAGGCTCAAACACGCATACATAGCTCACCCTATGCTGTTCAACGACATCTGCCTCGCCGATGAAACAGGAGCGAAACGAGCATTTCTGGAAGAATTGGAGAGCGAGATTCCACGCACGATCTTCCTGCCCGTCCTCCACTATAGCCATTGGACGCTCCTGATAATATACACTCGAAAACGAGTGGGAATCTTCTACAATAGCTCAGACAGCAACAAAAATAATCCAGTGATGTGTACATCAGAACCGTTGTCATCCGTCGAACGTCTAGTTCAAAAATACTACGACGAGGTGTCAAAGATGATCCAACCATTCCTAGACACGCAAGCAAGCAAATGGCACGAACTCCAGTTCTGCCACCGCAGTCTGTAGCAGATTCCTCTATCCAACGACTGTGGCATCTTTGTCCTGGAATGGATGGCAAATGAAGCAACGCCTGACCAGCTCCACCACATCGATTATCACAGCAAAAGAGGAGAATATGTGTGGGAGCTTCTATCTAACACGGGCGCGCTCACCAACTAACCTCACTGGAGTAACATTACCTCACCTTATCTACCTCACAACTCTGGGACAGAGTGTGGAGTAAGTTGGGGGGGTACCATGTACTAGTGAGGGAGGTACAAAATTTTTGAAAATTTTTTGATTTCTCTACCTCAAATTCTTCATTCTTTTGTCTCATATTCTTTATTCTTTTGATTCTTTCCTATATCATGAGTACATATATATGTTCATACCAAAGTGTTGAAAAATTTTGCTTATTTTGTTCCCATACATATGCACAATGTCGCTATATTAGTAAAAACCTGATGCGACTTCTTGCCAGTTTGTTTTCTACGTGCTTAACTAGATGCAAGCTTTGTTATATCTTTCTGATAATGCTACCTCAAACAAACAAAAAGATTATGTTTTGTCATGTCAAAAATAATAATAATAATAATAATAATAATAAAATATATATATATATAATATATATAATAATCACGCAAACAGCTAAGAGACGAGTATGGAGAAGGAAAAAGCTGCACAAACAGTAGAAATCCCTCTTGTTTCCCCTTACCCAACAAAAATCCCAAAAAGAGAAAGCAGCCTTATGAGGGTGAATAAAATCATGAGAGTTGTGCCCAATAAAAGAAAAGAAAAAAATATATACACACTTGTTTTCCAAAAGTACCCATCTTTAGGCATGGTAGATCCGGGGCAGTGGTATGTAGGATGTGAAATCACTGCTCTAAAGCTAACTGGCATGGACTGCAGGGACCACTTGCCCGCTAACGGACCCTTACCTGGATGGACTGATGGAGACAAGAAAAACCCCAAAAAAGCCTTAGCCTACCCTATACACAACTTGCTGCCCCCAAAAATAAAGTTGTTTGGTGTGGAAGCTAACTTTGGAATCATGCACCAAAGTCTCGTTGAAGTTGTGGAGAAACATTTTACTGAAATAATAAGGCAGGAAAATGCAAGGCCTTTTGTTTGTAGTGGGGCAGCATTATCTCTAAAGGTATTACAATACTTGTTTTTACCTCTTGGCCTAA
This sequence comes from Alisma plantago-aquatica, assembly GCA_963693085.1. Taxonomy (NCBI): domain Eukaryota; kingdom Viridiplantae; phylum Streptophyta; class Magnoliopsida; order Alismatales; family Alismataceae; genus Alisma; species Alisma plantago-aquatica. The sequence goes on along the minus strand of OY856409.1, from coordinate 1,314,977,759 downwards.
AAGCTACACCGAGAAAGAAGAAGCATCACTAAATAAAGTTTAAATATTGATTGAGGACAATCAAAATGCTAAGTTTGAGGGAGTTGATAACGCCAAATTTTGTGATGATTTAGACTGTTTTTCTGCTATCAAAATTGCCCTTTTAAACTGTTTTCCTCTCTTTTATATGTACTTTTGCAATAATTGGCCAAACGACGCTCTTAATCCAATATTTCCAACTTTTGCAGAGTTTTCCTACCATTTTGACCCAATTGTCATCAATAAGGCCGTCCCAGCCCACAATCAAGGTTCCACCTGCATCGGCCTTCCAGATGGCCGATACGATCACTGCCCGACAGGGTAAGCGCAACGCACCGACGCGCAACATGAGGATGCCGCGTAAGAAGGAACTGGCGGGCGCTACATCTTTTTACCCGATAGGGAGCCGAGGCTCGCCACGACAAATAAAGATTGTCATGCGACACAGGCCACCCACCGGCAGGCGCCGCTCGTCACGAGACCAATAGCCGACATCCTTGTGTCGGGCGATACCTATATTGGTCGTCACCGACTCCGCGATGAAAAGGGGGGATACATGGCACCCTGAGCACCGTAACTTCCCCCAACCGCTGCCTATAAATAGTAGCTACAGGAAGCCAAAAAGATAGGTCGGAACCCTGAGCAAGTCTTCGGAGGAAAGCTACGAGAGCAAGAGTATCGCGGCTCAGTGTTTGTGCCAGGCAACTCTAGGTGAGCTCTTCCCCATCATGAGAGGGAGGGAATGGTTCACTTAGGACCATCTCGGACGTCACTACAGGCCGATATCGGCCAACGAGGATAAGCAACATAAGTTCCCGACATTAGATGCGTCGCTCCAAGCCCGACACGATACCGAACCCAATACGCCTCGCTCGTCACGACGTACCGCCCGAGAGGGTGCTGCCTGACATGAGCGTATCGGCCAGGGTCCTTGAATGATGCAATCGGCCCGTCACGGTGTGTCGCCTGAGAGGGTGTGCCTCCTGACACAGTTGTATCGGGCTGGGCTCCTACCCGGTATCGGGCTAGAGGGTCTGCTGTAGTCTGTCACCCTTCTATATCAAGAAGGTGATACCTATCTTTATTTCTGTCATTTAATTCTTTTACTTCCGCATTGTAATCAACCCTTTTATATGTTAATAGAAATAGAAGAGTTTAATTATCTGCTGCTGTATGCTTGGTACCCTTGTTGGATGATCGCTATGTTTAATATCTGAACTCTAGCTTGCATGTTGGATCGCGTTCCGATTAGCTACCGAATCATGTTTTCCTGTCACAACAGCCTTGAGAGAGGTGTTGTGGCTCTAGTGTTTGGTCCGATTCTGGAGTACGAGAGTGCCCGGGATCGGAGTTGCTTCAGTAACATTTCACTCTAACTTAAAGTCCAGCAACCTCGAGAGTGGTGTTGATGCTTGGTTAGAGGTACCCGCTCTGAGAGGAGGGGTACAGGATGTTCCTGCTGCCACTTGTTTTACCAAACTTTTCTCCTTCGTACCTTGTGTTACCTTTAGCATTATCTCTCTGTTTTTGTTGCATGAAAACCCCTAAAAACTGCTAAATGCTTAAAAATCTAAGTTTTCCTCATAACTCCAGTTGGAGATAGGGTTTTCTCTTGTTTTATCGTTCTTGTTCTGTTGTTCCCTTTTGGGAATTTTATCATCTCTTATCCTAGATGGAGTGTAGCGTGTCGATTCTGAGTTCTCAACACTACCACCCTTGTCCATGTGTTCGACCCCGTATATCTACTTTGACCCCGTAAACAAAGTTGTGGGGGCCTAGAAGGATTCATGTTATAAATGTAAAAGCTCGACTACCTCAAATCCACCTCCACTTTTTGGACGCGCAATTTAGGCCGGTCAAGCTGTGGCAGTGAAGATTAGTTATCTTGTGGGAAAGAATGAAAGATGGGATATAGATGATGTAGGGGATACAAACCAAGACCCTACTTGAAAATCTAGTTGCCCACTTGCACAATTCTAAGATCTTCCTTGGGTACACAATAAGTTAATTATTTAGCATATTTTTGAGACAATAATTGCTCATGTTGTACTTGTAATTGACGTTATCACAAGATTATTTTGATGTTGGATAACCCATTATGTGCAGTAGATGATGTAAGGATGTACATAGCTTATGAAAATGAGTCAATTATCCTTCACAATGTGGCATCAGATCCAAACCACAAAAAAATGATAGCATGTTGATGCCATATGAAAGTGTGCCATTACCTATAGATATGGCATAATTTTATCAACAAGGAATAGGAACCTACATTCTTTGGCCTGTAAAATTGTTCAAAATAAATATGAAGGTACTTGTGATAACATGGCCATATTTCTTATATTTTTTGAAATAGATTATGTATTAGTAAATCACTTTAATGTTTTTCTAATCATATGTAAGGAACTCCAAGTGTCATGGTCTCAAGGAAAAGTGAGAGATTCAATAAGCACACAAACAAGCAATTGAAAAAATAGGAAAACACCTGATGAAGTCTCAAGCCCTGCTAAGACAAGACCACTCCTTCAAAAGCAAGGATGCAAAAAAACCTCCACTGAAGATGAAATTGTTGATGGTGTATGTGGAAGATGATGGGAATCATATCATTTCTATTCAGATGTATGAAGACATAATAAGTTACGCACATGAATTGTCTATCACACTTGAATTGGTCAAGATATGTCATGATCAAGATCAATTATAAGCCTCACATATATTTGTGTTCATAAAGTAATTTTCTATACAAATAATTATAAGATTATTAATTTTAAAGACTAAATATATGTGTTTTTTGTAGATGTTTGTTCAACAAAGTGACCTCAGGAAAATACATTTGGATTTATATTTCCAAATTTTATAGATTTCTTGTACACTGAGAAAATGGAGACTGGGGTGCGATATATAGTAGATCAGTTCATTAGAGGGAAGAATCAAATATTGGAAGTGTTCTTTTTACCTTATAATATGGGGTAGGTATATATTTTTTTCGATTGTCTGCTATTCCTTTATTTTTAAATGTTGCTAAAAAATGTGTTTTTTAAATGTACTATTTTGTATACGCGTGATACATTAGATACTTTGAGTATTTGACCCTACATGGAATAGATGCTACTATCTGAATCTATTAAGAGGAAGTTTACGAGGGAATTTTGATAAACTCATGGATTTGAAAGTACTTCGTATACTGTGTATTGCATAATACATGTTTTGAGACTATCATATTATTTTACTAATGCATAAAGGTATTGATTTGAATTTAAATGGGACTTATAAGTTGTATCAAAAGAGAGATGTACAATATAGGAAGAATTTGAAATGGGAAATTATCAAGGTAAGACACCATTTTCTTTCTTGTTGTAAGGTTGATCTCACATTTTATCTCTCTTGATTGAATAAACCTAGTAGTTCAAGAGAAAATATGTTAGAATACTCTTGAACCATTAGCACAGTAAAATGTTATTTATATTTTTCTCATATTTATTTTATATAGTGTTCAAAGCTGTCAAACAACACAGACTGGGGGTAATATATGTTGAAGTACATGAGAGATGTAACATCCCTGACCTGGGTTATGCTTTAAACTTAGATGTTTTGTTTAATAAAGATAATTATATGCTTGCTCTTATCTTTTGAAAAGTAATTAAGCTCAAGAGGAACTTATGTTTCAATTTTAGTCCTTTTTGAATAATGTTGAAAACAATGTTTTGCATGTTTTGGACTAAAGTGCAAATTGCCCAAGTTGAGGGGTTAACTTGCAAATGTTACATGATAAAATATTCCTCAAGTGTTGAAGCATCATAAGAATGAGAATGATGCAGAGGTATGGCTTGTGATAGCCTGAGCACCAAGAAAGATCTTATTAAGTAATGTTTGTGCATTAAAATCTAGTTTTGGTGTAATGTGCAATTTACCCAAAACCTAGATTTTGGTGTAATGTGCAATTTACTCAAGTGTTGAAGCATCATAAGAATGAGAATGATGCAGAGGTATGGCTTGTGATAGCCTGAGCACCAAGAAAGATCTTATTAAGTAATGTTTGTGCATTAAAATCTAGTTTTGGTGTAATGTGCAATTTACCCAAAACCTAGGGTTCAATATGCAAAATACCACTTCTATAGAGTCCCTAATGTTTCTTGGTATCAATTAGAGACAAGAAAATTAGAGGGGCATCTCATTTGAATCTCTTTGGAAGAGAGAGAATCTTGATATTAAAATAATCAAGATTTAAGCATAATTGAAACCCTAATTCAATTTAATGCAAAAATAAATATATTAATGGAAGTGCCCTTCAACCAAAAATGAGATGGTTGAATTTGTATAAGTATGGACGTTCTTTTTCCTTGCAATGGCACTAAAATATCTAAAGTGAGTGGAGAGCCCACTCACATTAGTTAAAGAAAAAGTAATATCCACTCAATTTTGGATATTATTATTATATTGATTAAGGTGCTTAATTTATCTTCTTTTAATTCATGGATAATGAAGAGGAATTACAAGGTCGGGGAGATGGCTTCGTATGAAAGGGATGGAGGGGAGTATGTGGTACCAATTTTGGGAGTTGAAGGAATTATTTATTACTTTCTCTCTCATTGAAATTCCCTTATATACATCCCATTTTCAGCCCACATGAAAGGCTTTTTCGATTCCTTTTTCTTTCCTTGCTTTGCTTGAACACAAGGGAGATTAGGAGCAATGGGAGGACGTGCCCCAACCTGTAGGTAAGCTCCATAGTCATCTTCAACCTTGATTTCATGGTGGAAATCAAAATTCAATGCTTAATTTCTTCTTTTCTTCATTCAATCTTCAACCTTAGCCTTTCATTTCACTCAAAGACTTGAGGATGAGCCTTTGGAAGTTGAGGAAGCTTCATTCACCATTGAGAACGTGAAGCTTGAAGCTTGGATCCAATTTTGAAGGTGTGTTATATAACCTGAACCCTTAAATGTTATTATTGCTTGCAATTTATTCATCATGTGTCGAACCTTTCTTCTTTCTCGATTTACTTTTGATTAGTTGTTGAAATTACCATAAGAATCACATTGATTTCGAAGGTTTGAAGCTTGAATATGATGATGTCATCTTAAGCACACACCTCAACAAAGGAATGGGCAAACGGTTTTCAAAACCGATTGAGCTAATTCGGTTTCAAAACTGATTGAGTTGATTCGGTTTCAAAACAGAATGGGTAATTTACCTCAAGACCAAATGGGTAATTGAACCCAAAACCGAATGGGTAATTTACTTCAAAAATGAATGGGTAATTGAGTTCAAGACCAAATGGATAATTGACTTCAAGATCGAATGGGTAATTGGGTTCAAAACCGAATGGGTAATGGATCTCAAGATCGAATGGGTAAATTGAACTTCAAAACTATTTGGGTACTTTGACCGTTTGAAGGAGTTGACCATTTGGAGGTCAAGTACCTCAAGACCATTTGAGGTCAATAAGATTCATCAATGTATGGAGATCTAAGAGTTACATTTTGATCCCCTTTCAATGGTCTCAATGTTGGATGGTTCAATGAGTGCAAACCCTAAATTGATTCGTTGAAGGAAACCCTAATTGATCCATTCGGTTTCAAGGTGGTTTGGACCAAACGGTCTTGAGACCGTTTGGGATCAAATGGTCTTCAGACCGTTTGGAGGGCAAAAAGTCTCAAAACCGTTTGAAATTTAAGGAGGTCAAACTGATTGAAGGTTCAAAAGTATCAAAACCATTTGGAGATCTAATAGTCTCAAAGCTATGAAAGATCAATTAAATTTATGATTGTTAATGATGTTTAACAAAGATAATTATACTGATTGTACCTTTAAGGTACTAGGGTGATTAGTACTCTTTGAGTGGTTAATCTTTGATGCTTAAGGAAGCAATATCTCAACACACTATGCTAACCCTAAATGTGTGTACTTGAATGAAAGGATGACCTAATCTAATGTAGCTTGAAGTAATCAACATCCTAGAGAGGATGAGAGAGAGAGGAATTCATACATGAATGATAATCATGTAGTGATTAAACCTCAACACTCTCAACATGAATAGAATATGTACTTAGGGTATGATCCTTGATAAAGAGATCATGATACCCTAATCGAGAAGGTTGATGTGCCCTAACCCTAATTTAGGGAAATGATAGGTGAAACCCTAATTTAGGGTAATGGTGTAACCCTAATATAGGGTGATGATATGAGAAATCACATTTTAGGGTAATATAATGAGAAACCCTAATTTAAGAGGATAATTCATGAAACCTTAAATTGGGGAAAAGTTATAAGGAACCTTAATTTAAGATAAAGATGTGTGAAACCCTAACAAGGGGTGATGATATATGAAACCCTAATTTAGGGGAATGTTATGTGAATCCCTAACATAGGGTGATGTTATGAGAAACCCTAACATAGGGTGATGATATGTGAAACCCCAATATAATGTGATGTTATGTGAAACCCTAATACAGGGTGAAAGTCATGAGAAACCCTAATTCTAATGAGGGAATAGTGAAGCTACCATTACATTGCATAGTGCTGATATGTAATTGATATAATTGTTATCATGTATACTAACTATGCAGGTATCATGAGATGATGAGCATAGCCAAGTATGAGCTATGATGTTTTATTTATTGAAAATGTTAATGGGCCTTGTGATCCATAGCATGTTTGTTGCCTAGTGAGAGGTAACAAGAGATTAAATGGGTCTTGAAGAGCCATGTGAGATGCTTGCGTAACAAGTATCATGTTTACCTTGATCAGATGACCTGAAGGTATTAGTTACCTGATAAGTGGTAACATGTGTTCTTTGATGAACTGAGGGTTTGAAAACTCATATCCCATAATCATGATTATGAGATGTTATGGGATGAGAATGCCCATGATGTGACAAGGGATTGAGATCCCAATGTTTTATAAAGCTTCGAGAAGTATTTGATAAAAGTATTACACATTCTTTGTAGCATTTTTTATAATAATTTATGTTTGAAAACATGACTGATGCTAAGACAATATGGTAATGCACTTAATTAATCAAGTGAAATCTTATCATGTAGAGCCCTGACCATAGATCCATCATCGTCAGTAATTGGTGATGGTGAAACAGGTTTTTCCTATGGGAATTCCTAGAATGCATATTTTGAATATGTGGGGGTAATGGGCAAAAATATCCTTATGCCTCATAGGAATGACTGAGGGACATATCCTATGTACAGGAGTGGTTATGGACCATATCCCAATAAGAGTATGGATATGGTTCATAACTCCACAATACCAGACAATGGCTACGGGCCATATACTGAAAAGAGTATATGCTACAGGCAATAATACTATAGCGAAGATGCCAGTATATCCTAGAAAGCTATTTAGCAGAGACACAAGATGTCCTGCATATGATCTCATACTGATCGAAACAGATGAGGTGATGGAGTTCGGATCTTCCATTGACCTATGTATGGTACAGATGCTTTACTTAATCGTGGTCGGTTGGAGTATGAGCAGTATACCTCATCTCCTCAGGGCATAAGTATGATTGAAAAATGTAATCAGTCGTATAGTGTATTTGCTCAAGGATGAAATATGGAAATCATTGGTTGATATTACATTGCTTATTGTATCCTAAAGTGGATAAATATTATACATGTTCTTCATATTCCTTATTAAAAGAATAGATGATCTACTGCTTATCACTTTATAGTTGTCATACTTTAAGAGGTGACATTGCTTTATTCTGCTTAATAATGATTAAATCATGTTGTTTAATGAAGATTCCTCTGTTCAGTTTATTATTGTTCATCTGCAATAATAATGTTTCTGTCGGAGAGTTATATCTCTCGTTGGGACAATTTTCAATTGTCTCACCCCCATGGGATCCGACCTTTTTAGGTGGACGAGGATGGGGAGGCAGGAACCATACAACAGGGGAAGGACAACAGCAACAGGGACAACAGTAACATCTCAGGTGGAGATACTGACTGTTGTGTCATGTAGATATGAGTCCTATGAGTCATCTCTATACTCTCAGGTCCTAGGAGTTAATAGTTAGTGCTTTTATGATTGATCTGAGATTTTGGCTTGATGTCTCAAGGTTCTTATGTTGCATGTATATAGTTTTTAATAGAGCAGTTGATACTTGTAACCCCCAAGAAGGGATGGTACAGGATATGTACTTTGTGAACCAGTATGTATGTGTAAATTAATATTTTTGGTTCTTTCTATAAGAGTTTCCTAGAAATGGATCTCTTAGTAAATGGTTTTAATTTTTAGTGATTTTTGTTAATCCGCTGTAAATGATCGCTTTCACATAGTCAATGACAGTTTGTTCGAACGATGTCATCACAAATTAGTTGGTATCAGAGCTCTAGGTTTGCTGAGTCTACAGAGACATAGGATTAAGGTTGTTGAGTCTGTTCTAGTGTCTTCCAGTTATCTCATAGTGTCTTCTGCTCATACAGGAGGAGAAGAAGAACTTAAAGATGTCTGGATCACACGAAGAACATGCTATTGAGAGAAGCATTGTTGCATCAGGAAGAGGTACCAGGGATCAGGATGGGGAGGAACCAGCACCTGAACATCCCCAGCTTAGCCAAGTTGCACTGGAAAACCCAGCTTTCCATGATCTGTTTGGGCAGTTCAGGGCAACCATGACGCATATGGCGGATAGGATGCCACCACTTGCACCTAGGGCACCAGTCCATAATGGAGGATAGGGAGCCGACAATACTTTTGAATGACTTTGCTGGGTTGGAGCCACAGAATATGCTGGTACAGCTGACCCAACAGATGCTGACATGTGGCTGACCGAGCTAGAAAAGGCCTTTAGAATCCTTAATATCCCATAAGCTGAGAAAGTTAGACATGCAGTGTACCTTCTTAAAGGGAGTGTTGGCCACTGGTGGACAATAGAAGAGGGTAAGAGGCCAGGTGTTGAAATCAGATGGGAGGAATTCCGACGAGAATTCATCAGTAGATACTTCCCTAAGACGTTTCTAGATGAGAAGATCTCTCAGTTTGAGCGGATAAGGCAATGACCGTTGAATATTAGTGAATATGAAGCTAAGTTTATGGAGCTTTTGTAGTTCTGTCTGCATATGGCTACTACAGATGAGGAGAGGATTCGACATTTTGAGAAGGGGTTGAACGCTGAATTAACAACTCATGTGTCTGCCTTAGAGAACAAGGAGAGGTTCGCCACCTTTGTGGAGTCCGTGAGACGGATAGAAAGGTCCGTGACTGAGAAGCGTCAAGCTCACAGTAAGAAGGTATATACACAGTTCTAGGGACAGAGGACCGAGAGTTTTAAGAAACCAAGGTTTTCTACACCAAAAGCACCACCAAGGCTCAACACCCAGACACAGTGGACATCCAGCAAGGGTATAGGTCGTAGTTTACCACCGAATATAGCTCCCAGTATAGCATCAATGACAAAAATTAGACCTTTTAGACCATATCAAGAGAATAGAACCTGTCACCAGTGTAGACATGTAGTACATTTAGTGAGGGATTATCCAATTGGAAACACAGTGGTGACTCAACCTCTGAGGTAGAGTCAGAGCAAGGCTCTCAGAGGAGATAGTTTTTTAGTGGTGCTAGAGGACGTGGACAAGCATCCCAAGCTAGTTGTTCGGCACCCAAAAACCAAGCACAGGGTCAACAGCAAGTAACGGCAAGATTCTATGCGATGAATCAACCCGAAGCAATAGTCAACCCTCGAGTTGTGACAGGTCAAATGGAACTATTTCATTCTGATATGTATTCATCCCGCTTTGTATCTGTTTTGATTGATTTAGGTGCTACACATTCCTTTATCACACGAGAAGTGATCCTTGACTACAATATGACTGTTAGTCATAGAGCGGATAGTCTGTGGTTAGAAACCCCTCTGATGGGTTCTGCAGTGTTGCGGGAGGTGTGTTCTCCCTGCATTCTTTCCTTTTCTAAACACCGCATTCAGGTGGATCTTATACCACTTGAAATGCATGGGTTTGATATAATTCTTGGGATGGACACCCTAGAAAGTATAAGGTTGTCTTGGATTGTGAGTCCAAGCAAGCTGTGTTCACTGATGATGGTGACACATGGATCTTTTGGGGAGATAGAAAGATTCTTCCAACCTGTCTTGTATCATCTATGGTAGCTGAGAAGATGATGAGACAAGGATTCTTTGCATTCTTAACACATGTGGTAGATACCACAATGGAGAGCCCTAATCTTTCTGAAGTTCCGATAGTTAGGGAGTTTGAAGATGTATTCCCTGAGGAACTTCCAGGTGTACCTCCGCCCCGAGAGATTGATTTTGAGATTAATCTAATCCCAGGCACGCAACCAATAGCACAAACACCATATAGAATGGCACCTGCTGAGATGGCAGAGCTTAAGAAATAGCTGCAGGAGTTGCTTGAGAAAGGTTTTATCTGACTGAGTACTTCACCATGGGGTGCTCCGATTCTCTTTGTTAAGAAGAATGATGGATCGATGCGGTTATGCATTGATTACAGACAGTTGAATAAAGTAACCATAAAGAACAAGTATCCTCTACCGAGGATCGATGAGTTGTTTGATCAGTTGTGTGGTGCAACTATCTTTTCTAAGATAGATCTGAGGTCAGGATATCATTAGTTGTGTATCAAGGAGAGTGACATATCTAAGTCTGCCTTTAGGACAAGGTATGGTCACTATGAGTTCATAGTTATGTCGTTTGGACTAACTAATGCACCAGCTGCATTCATGGAACTCATGAATAGAATCTTTTGACCTTTTCTTGATCATTTCATAGTAGTCTTCATAGATGACATCTTGATATACAATAGAGATGCACAACAGCATGAGAAGCACCTCCATCAGGCTTTAACTTTTCTAAGAGAGCATAAGATGTATGCTAAGTTTAGCAAATGTGAGTTCTGGTAATCAGGAGTTTCTTTTCTAGGACACATAATATCTGCCTCAGGTATCTATGTTGATCCTAAGAAGGTAGAATTTGTCCTGCAATGGGAACAACCAAAGACACTGACGAAGATACACAGTTTCTTAGGACTGGCAGGCTATTACAGGAGATTCTTTACGAACTTTAGTTCTATAGCCTTACCTCTAACAAAGTTGACCAGGAAAGATGTTCCTTTTGTCTGGAATGACAAGTGTCAACATTTTTTCCAGTTGTTGAAAGAAAGGTTAACAAGTGCACCTGTGCTGGTGTTACCTGAGCAAGGGAAGGGGTACATAGTTTTCTGTGGATGCATCTAAGAATAGCCTAGGATGTGTGTTGATGTAGGATAATCAAGTGATTTCTTTTGCCTCTCGACAACTTAAGAAACACGAGGAGAATTATTCGACAAATGATCTAGAGCTAGCTGCTGTGGTCCATGCTTTGAAGATCTGGAGACATTATCTCTATGGAGAAACATTCCATATTTTCACAGGCCATAAGAATCTAAAATATATCTTCTCACAACATGAGTTGAACATGAGACAACGCCGCTGGATGGAGTTAATCAAGGACTACGATTGTACAATTGATTATCATCCAGGAAAAGCTAATGTAGTGGCTGATGCACTAAGTAGGAAATCATCATCACTAGCCATAGATAAAGCACACTTGAACTCCTTAGTGTGCTTCAAAAGAGATATGCTTATCTCCTTGAGTAAAAACAATATACAGCTTAAGGTATCGTTGTTAGTTGGGCTGTTAGCTGAGATGCAAGTGAAACCTACTCTGAAACAACAGATTAAAGAAGCATACCAAGCTGATGTTGTAGTACAGCAGATCAGGTCAGAGTATGGTAGTGAGAAACGAGATGGCTTTCATGAGTCAGAGGATCAAGTAGTCTATTACCATGGTAGGATGGTACTACCTGATGCCAATGACTTAAGGAAGTTAGTCTTGGAGGAAGCTCGTTCTTCGATGTATGCAATGCATCCAGGGAGCACCAAAATGTATCATAACTTGAAGGATATGTATTGGTGGCATGGATTGAAGAAGGATGTAGCTGAGTTTGTTATGCGGTGTCTGGTGTGTCAGTAGGTTAAAGCTGAACATCAAAAGCCCACAGGAACAATGCAACATTTGCCTATACCGCAGTGGAAATGGGATCATGTGACCATGGACTTAGTGGCTGGTTTACCTAGAACAACCAAAGGTCATGATTCCATATGGGTGATAGTTTATAGGTTGACTAAGATAGCACATTTCCTTCCTATCAAAACAACCTACACTGCTGAGAAGCTTGCACAGATATATGTAAATAAAATAGTGCGGTTGCACGGGGTTCCAGCTACTATTATTTCTGATAGAGGTCCCCAGTTCACGAGTCATTTTTGGGAACGACTACATAAGATTTGGGTATGAAGTTAAGGTTTAGTACATCCTTTCACCCACAGACATATGGACAATCTGAGAGGACCATACAAACCTAGGAGGATTTGCTTAGGGCATGTGTCCTTCAGTTTGTAGGAAGTTGGGATCTACACCTGAGCTTAATAGAATTTGCTTATAATAATAGCTATCAGCACAATATTGATATGGCACCATATGAAGCATTATATGGTAGATGTTTTAGATCTCCTTTATGTTGGTATGAAATAGGAGAGTGTCAACTTTTGGGTCCTGAGCTTGTGCAGCAGACAACTGAGAAGATTAAAGCAATACAACAACAACTAAAGACTGCACAGGATAGATAGAAGTCGTACGCCGACAAACGACGAAGACCTTTAGAATTCCAAGTTGGAGACAGCGTATATCTCAATATCTCACCTTGTAAAGGTGTCCTTGGATTTGGAAAGAAGGGAAAGTTAACTCCTAGATTTATGGGGCCTTATCCAATCATTGAACATATTGGAAGGGTAGCCTATAAGCTGGAGTTTCCACCTGAGCTACATAAGTTGCATCCAGTGTTCCATATCTCCATGATGAGAAAATGTCATCCTGACACAAAGTTAGTTTTGCAACCTGTGGAAGTAGAATTAAATGATGATATATCATATGTTGAAGGACCTGTGATGATCCTTGATAAAAGAATTAAAAAGCTAAAAAAGAAAGACATGTCTTGTGAAAGTTCTCTGGCATCACTGTGGCATTGAAGAAGCTATGTGGAGCTAGAGGAAGAGATGAGGAGGAAGTACCCTTCTCTTTTCTCTTGATGATTTTGGGGACGAAATCCCTGTTAGGGGTGGATAATTTGTAACATCCCTAACCTGGGTTATGCTTTAACCTTAGATGTTTTATTTAATAAAGATAATTATATGCTTGCTCTTATCTTTTGAAAAGTAATTAAGGTTCAAGAGGAACTTTTGTTTCAATTTTAGTCATTTTTGAATAATCTTGAAAACAATGTTTTGCCTGTTTTGGACTAAAGTGCAAATTGCCCAAGTTGAGGGGTTCTGTTACGACCCCATCTGAGCTTAATTGGTAAACTAGGGTTTACCTAGACAATTGCAAAGATTAATTGGAATAATCATTCTTGAAATCTAATTAATGACGATAACACAATTAGGATATTTTTAACTATGATGAGAAGTCTAAATGTTCTTTTGTCTTGAGAATTAGGGTTTGAGAAGCATAGACCCTAATTGGCCCAAAATAGGGTTTTAATGACATATGAATACAGAATTTGATAAGTAGAATGTCTCACTAAATGATTTTTAGTATTTTATGTGTAACTCTTATTTACTTCAAATTTGGATATGATTTGTATACATAAAATGTGAACAACATTGGAAAATATCAGAATTTTTGAAGAATTTTCTGACCTGTTTATAGGTCGAGTTTCAAATTCGACCGATCACATTTCCAGATTTATATAGCAGTGTGGTAATTGAATTTTATCTTTTTATTGGTATATGAAATTGATCTCAAATTTTAACTTTGCTTGAAAAACACAGTTTTAGACACTCTTTTAAATTGGCATAATTTTTGGATGACTTTTGATCTCTACAGTGAGGGTGTCGGTCGAGTTCTGTGCAGGGCAAACTCGACCGAATCTGCTGCAGACTGCAATATAGCAGTGCACTGTTCTATTTTTATTTATTTATTGGTAACTCCAAATGATCTCAAATTTTAACTGAAGCTTTATAGATAAATTATATACAACTTTCTAAATTCCCATAATTTTTGGAGAAGGTTTGATCTCTGAAATAAACGAATTACAGTAACTTTGTATAACTGAATATTCAGCCAATATAATTAAAGTTGAGTGTTGGGTCAATATGCAATTGACCCAAGCAGCTCAAATTGACTTATATGATCGACCACACACACACACAGCTCTCACTCTTCGTCATCCATCTCAGAGAAATGAAAATCTAGAGAGAGAGGGAGAGTTAGGGCTTGAGTGGAGAAAGAGGAGGAATTGCTGACCTAGGGTTTTGCGGTCCGAGGAATGGTGAAATCAAGTAAGTTTGCATCCTTTGCATAGACTTTTATGGTGAATCTTCTCTCTCATGTCAAGATTCCGTCCATGCTCTGATTTGATCCAAGATGATGTCGAAATTCCCTCTTTTCTCACCCTTTCTTCATAATCCCTCATTTTCAAGGTTTCCGAGTTGAATGGAAGAAGAATTGGGAGATTTGCTAGGGATTTGATATGAGTTCGAGATCCCCTGAGTTGAGCTGCAGTTTTGAGGTGTTTTCACACCTTAGGGTGAGTGGGTTCTTCCTTTAAACAGTATAATGCACGAAATTTGATTATAGTATCCAAATCCCTAATTGCTTGGTATGTGATTCTAAACCCTGAAATGTCCGTTTAATTTAAGTTGTTGCAAATTGATATGATATGGATTCCTTCTCTATTTGAATGACTCTTTGATGGTAGATCCACATCAGAAACGTATACAACACATCCTAGAAAGAATGCTTTTCTGATTTATACCATATGATGTAATTAGGGTTTAACCTAATTGAGATATCTCTAGAGTTTCAACCTTATTGAAAAGGACTAGTAATCTTATAAGTGGTTAGGATGTACCTCATGGGTTACCTTATTTGAATTTTATCCTTGGTGCATGATATCTCAGTGCATAGCATGGAAACCTAAATTTAGTTCCATTTCCATGGTTTCATACATATATTGATTGTATATGATTTGTTGAAAACAATCTTTATTTAGTGAATGCTTATATCCTATGAAATCCTTATGAGAGCCATGTGACAAGTGAATGAGGTAAATGAAAAGGTGAATGAGGCGAATGAAACCCTAAGGGTAGGGTGTTGGCATGTGATGAATGAATAAGGCAAATGAAACCCTAAGGATAGGGTGTTCTATGAATTAAGTTATGGTGATATGAAAGGTTTCCATATGAGATGTGGTGATGCTTAACTGTTGAATTGTATGTTGCTTGTGCATTTAACTTTACATGCTTGTTCTCTTTGAGTTGGCATATATATACTACAGGGTTTCTTATTTTCACAATACATATCTCGTGAATTGCAAGTGATGAGATATGACATGCCCTAGAAACGGATGTTACTGAAATCATGCATATATGTATGAAATGTTAGAATGAGAATACTTGTTGGGCAGACATGATATATGTTTGAATACATGAGTTATGATGTTTCTTATGATATGATATGGCAGGCCGTGTGAGCCTTGTGAGAAATGTTAAATGAGTTATGATTTCTGTCTAAAATGTACACATAATGTTAATGTTAGACTTAGGTGCCCTGAACACCGTAGAACCCCTTTGAGAGGTCTGCACCTTAGGGGTGAAACTCATGTCCAACATCAACCGGTTGAGTAATTCTGGTGGCACGAGGACAGAAGGGTTATCCAACACCAACCGGTTGAGTAATTCAGGTGGTAACCCAGTGCTGACTCCCTGCGCCTATGTACTCAAGTTAGAGGAGGAGTCTAGAGTACACTCTTTTGAGAGTGCAGTGAGGCCCTTGAGAGCCTGAGGCCCATGAGCGCCTGAGAGTCCTGTGCAGACCAGGACGAGAAGTCAGACTTAGCATTTCCCGGGTGTGTCGCTAAGTCTTGTACGGTGTGGTCGTAGTGCACTATGAGTCTCTATGCAGAGTACACTGCATAGATCAGGGCATAAGCTAAAATATGATCATATAGGTTCACAGAGTTCCTTATAAATGAAAGAGTTAAGGAAGACTAGAGCATAGTCTTCTAGTAGTTATTCTTTGGATGCAATATTTACATTCTTGTTATTTCAATTATATTGTTTTAGAACTGCTCAGTGTAGTATTTATTGTGGTTAAATTTCATAACGTTTACTCATAGTTATATCTGTAATCACATTAGTGCCTTAGACTGTTTCTTTGAAGTACTCATTCACTGAGCGAGTAGGCTCACCCCTCTACTCAAACATTTTAGGGTTAACCGCGTGGACTTGAAGATGGTCAGAGCATCAGTGTAGATCTGCTACAAGAGTTAAGTACAAGATTAGTTGAGTCAGTCGGTCCTTGTCACTCTAGGTCCTCAGTAAGAGATAAGAGAGAGAGTTGTAATTACGATGTGTAATATTGTTCCTCTTTTGATATGTATGCTAATTAGCAAGTTTTATGTGCATAAGGTGTGAGAGACATCATGAATGTTTATACATGTATCTTTACTATTAAAGTCTGATTAGTAAAAGAAATGTTCAGATTCCCTTGTTAAAATGATTTATGTGGTTCAATGCGAGGAAACAAGAGTTTTAAAGAAAGAAAAGAAAAAGGAAAAAAAATAGAAAGGTTAAGGGTGTCCTTTGTATTACATATAATTCCTATCTTATGCCCTAATCTCATGATTTGAGGAAATTGTGAGATTGGGGTTTAATAGCTTGGTATCAGAGCTTAGGGTGAGTTGTCAAGGACCATTAAGTTAGTAAGTTAGCGTCATAAGTGTGGCAGTTAGGAGATGTTTTGATGTTAGCTTTGGGGATTTGAGTATTTGGATATCTTGGCCCGATATCTGAGTACTTGGATCAACCAGTACAAGCTACTGTGTCTATTCTCTCACGTATACCCTGGCCAAGTATACAGTGGAAGAATGGGCTAGAGAGGAACCCTAGAAAGGTTAGGGTTAGATAACGAGAAAAGAAACAAGAATTAAGAGCATAAATGTAAAAGGAGATAGAACTTACATTTCATAATGTTGTTTTTGTTGGAAATGTATAGAAATGATCTTATATGTTTGAATTTAAATATTCAATACTTTGAAATATATATGGGTCTTTAATATCTGTTGTACACTATGCAGTTGTAGAATTTATTGATTTCATTCTTTGTAACAAGTAGACTAGAATTGACCTTTGAATGAGCTTTTGTTAGTGGATAAGTTTTCTTCCACACTTCTGAGATGAATAGGAGTTGAGTAATCCCTTGTAGTTCTTGGCTTCAGGACTTCAGGTTTGGCCTGGTCCGGTTGGCAGGATGCGTTACTGGGATCTAATGACTCCTATTAATAGTATAATAAGAATAAACTCTGGATAATTAGACCCACATTAGAGTGAGAATGTACATACAGTAAGATGTTGAAACAGATGGGCAAGATCAGAACAACTAAGAATCAGTTGAAACTGGTATCTGAGGTTCAATTTTGGGGCCTCATATGAGAAACCCTTAATTGGGAATAAAGGAACATGATATGAAGTTCATAATCAGTTTATTGATTAATATTATATGAACTATACATATGAAATATAGAAAAGATATGTGAAATGTATGTATGGTTCAAGATAGTAAGAATCAATCATGAAGAATGAATCATATAATAGAGTATAATGCTTTTATGAACTCTAAAGCAAAGTCTAAGTAGATAATAGGGTTGAGCATTCAATAGGTCCATAGAAGTAAAGATTCTTCAAAAGAGTAAAAGTAAAGAGAATTGTATGAACGTGTAATTCATAAGACTAGAACAACAAACTAGTTCCTAAGTGAAGAACATAGGTGTAGTTTAACGAATGAATAAGTCATACAAAGGTAGACTGTATTCAGGAGAGAAAAATTTGATTGAAAGAGAAACTATGTTTGACCCATGCATGATCCACTTGATAAAAAAAATGAAGAATATGTAATGCATTCAACATGAGGAAAAACTAATAGAGGGACTATTAATTTAGAACGTTAACTTCACAATAGTATAAAGATAAAGGAGGAAATATGTGCAACATGGTCATAAGAGAAAAATTTAGAATTAAAGATGACGGGTTAAAGAGTAGTATATGGTAAGAGGACTATGAAACGTAAGATAGGGTTTGAAATATGATGGAGAAGTTATAAAATAAAGAGGTTGTGAGATTCAAGCAAGTGCTAATTAATCAAATATCTCTGTTGATAACTAAGTAAATCTACATATGAGAATGTATTAAGGGAATGTTTGAATACAAGTATTCCAAGTCTTAAAATCATCTTCTCTTTCATATATTCCTTAATGAGAGCAAGGTGAGAATGAAATGATAAGAGAAAATGAATCATATACGGTGCATAACTACCTTGGTGGGGTCATCTAGTGAATGTAATAGTGACATACATTACGATGGAGTACGATAAGAAATAAATTCTTGTGTGATAGCAAGGATGATGAATAATCTATTCTTACCTTGAATGTTTTAATGTTAGGGATGTTTATTGTATATGATCAAAATGAGAAGGAGAGGTAGCAAAACATAAGTAGTAAAGAATGGGAGAGAGATAAAGGAGAACACTAGCTTTGTGTAATAGGTGAACTCGTTTTTAGAGGTATGCGTTGTTGAAGGCATACTAAGGTATGTAAGTTGGTTCTATGTATGATTTCAGTGTATTTGTGCAAGCTATATGTCAAATTAAAGGCGTATGATAGTTGTAGTAATTCATACCTGATATGCATCTTACTATTATGTATTTGTGATATGGTGATACGGTTTGGATGATGTCAGAACACATGGAGAGATACCCTGAACAAGGTAGTCATACTTTTTCACTCATATTAATAGAAAGGGATGATAATCAGATTGTCTGGACAAGTAACCCTAATGAGGTGTAGCTTGTTATACCTAGCTTTAATCTAACTGAGTGATGGTAATTGAGTATGAGTAATGCTTGAATGACTGATACAATTGTGGATTACTTTATTACTGTGGTTGAGACCCTAAAATGATATAATACGATGGTTACACTTTGAATTGTGTGTGGGCCCAAAACCCACAGGTCCCAGGATCGAAACAGGATAGTATGGAATGAGGTGGTAATGCTTCACCTCAAGCATCCATGACCCAATGGGGATGCCAAGAATAGTATTGTGCAATTGATTGTTGAATCTAGCCTTTTAATTCAAGATTGTTTTGCTATTTGAATATCACTTTATTAAAGTTTAAAACAGCATGGTGAACTCGCTTTTGTCACTTAAAGGTGATACAGAACAATAGAACTTTCTGAGCCGCATAAGTTGAGATAGTTGTATCAGAGTATCAGAGTTGCGCAGTGAAAGCGTGGTGGTTTATCTTTGCATTCTATGTTTGACTGCGGCATAAAGAATTTGCTTGATATCATTGAGAACTATTTGAAATATGTTGTGATGTAGTAAAGAATTAAAAGATCTAATGTTGAAAACTACATTCAGGTATAAAATACAAGAATATAATGACATGGAAGGTTTTAGAAGCTTAGAATAACCTTGAATGTATCCTTCTTGTAGGTTTATGTTTCGAGGATGAAACATTCTAAGGGGGGAAGAGTTGTTACGACCCCATCTGAGCTTAATTGGTAAACTAGGGTTTACCTAGACAATTGCAAAGATTAATTGGAATAATCATTCTTGAAATCTAATTAATGACGACAACACAATTAGGATATTTTTAACTATGATGAGAAGTCTAAATGTTCTTTTGTCTTGAGAATTAGGGTTTGAGAAGCATAGACCCTAATCGGCCCAAAATAGGGTTTTAATGACATATGAATACAAAATTTGATAAGTAGAATGTCTCACTAAATGATTTTTAGTATTTTATTTGTAACTCTTATTTACTTCAAATTTGGATATGATTTGGATATATAAAATGTGAACAACATTGGAAAATATCAGAATTTTGAAGAATGTTTTGACCTGTTTATCGGTCGAGATTCAAATTCGACCGATCACATTTCCAGATTTATATAGTAGTGTGGTAATTGAATTTTATCTTTTTATTGGTATATGAAATTGATCTCAAATTTTAACTGTGCTTTAAAAACACAGTTTTAGACACTCTGTTAAATTGGCATAATTTTTGGATGACTTTTGATCTCTACAGTGAGGGTGTCGGTCGAGTTCTGTGCAGGGCAAACTCGACCGAATCTGCTGCAGACTGCAATATAGTAGTGCACTATTCTATTTTTAATTATTTATTGGTAACTCCAAATGATCTCAAATTTTAACTGAATATTTATAGATAAATTATAAACAACGTGATAAATTCCCATAATTGTTGGAGAAGGTTTGATCTCTGAAATAAACGAATTATAGTAACTTTGTATAACTGAATATTCAGCCAATATAATTAAAGTTGAGTGTTGGGTCAATATGCAATTGACCCAAGCAGCTCAAATTGACTTATATGATCGACCACACACACACACAGCTCTCATTATTCATCATTCATTCCAGAGAAACAAAAATCTAGAGAGAGAGGGAGAGTTAGGGCTTGAGTGGAGAAAGAGGAGGAATTGCTGACCTAGGGTTTTGCGGTCCGAGGAATGGTGAAATCAAGTAAGTTTGGATCCTTTGCATAGACTTTTATGGTGAATCTTCTCTCTCATGTCAAGATTCCGTACATTCTCTAATTTGATCCAAGATGATGTCGAAATTCCCTCTTTTCTCACCCTTTCTTCATAATCCCTCATTTTCAAGATTTCCGAGTTGAATGGAAGAAGAATTGGGAGATTTGCTAGGGATTTGATATGAGTTCGAGATCCCCTGAGTTGAGCTGCAGTTTTGAGGTGTTTTCACACCTTAGGGTGAGTGGGTTCTTCCTTTAAACAGTATAATGCACGAAATTTGATTATAGTATCCAAATCCCTAATTGCTTGGTATGTGATTCTAAACCCTGAAATGTCCGTTTAATTTAAGTTGTTGCAAATTGATATGATATGGATTCCTTCTCTGTTTGAATGACTCTTTGATGGTAGATCCACATCAGAAATGTATACAACACATCCTAGAAAGAATGCTTTTCAGATTTATACCATATGATGTAATTAGGGTTTAACCTAATTGAGATATCTCTAGAGTTTCAACCTTATTGAAAAGGACTAGTAATCTTATAAGTGGTTAGGATGTACTGTAGGGTTTTAGGGGAGACAGAGAAGGCAGCGGAAACAAAATTTCTCCCCCAACCCATACCGAGGAAATGCGTCAACGTCTATATAATAGGAAAGGATGGTTTGTGGAATCATACCTTGTCCCGAGGCTTGCTCGGCGACAATACCTCGCGCAATGCGCGGTCTTCAACTCCGGACTTCGACGGTGTCTGTGCAGCTCCTGGTCGCACCGGGACTGACAACTCCTACTCGAACCGAACTATCGGATGACAGTTGTCCTCCTAAGCGGCAGTGTCCTCCCGCCTCTGTAGTAGTCCACACGGACCACTGGGAACTCCACACTCCTTGTCCCACAAGGAAGTGGAAGGAGTCACACCCTCCTGTTGACGTACTAGTCGCCAACACGCTCTCCTACCTCCTGTTGCAACTGCAGTTGTCCTTCCCTTGCTGCACCTCCCCTTTTGCGGGAAGCACTTGCTCGGGCTCTCTCACGGTTACCAAAACCAGAGAGAACGACAACTTGCAGAGAAACTGGTTGCACTGAGCTGTATTTTGAGAAGCCCCCAATACCCCTATATATATAGGAGAGTCATGGGACAGGGTTCTCCATCCCGGGCAATGCGGGACTAATGCAGGAGTAGAAGGGTTCGAGAATTTTCCACAAAAAGTAACCGGTTCGCAACTTGAAATGATCGGTTCACAACTGAACCGATCGGTTCGGCCATTGATTCGATCGGTTGGACCTGAGCCGATCGTTTGGGGCACTCCAACCGATCGGTTGGTGCCCTGAACCGATCGGTTCATGGTCCTAATCCGGCTCAAAAAGACTTTCCTTGTTTCTTTCCCAATTGGTATCGAATACCAATATTATTCCCAATCGAATTGGGCAATTTGAAACTAAAGGAAAATTCTTGCCGACATGACTTTTCCCAACTGATCCGTTGCACCAGTTGAGCCGATCGGTTCAACCCTTGAACCGGTCATATCAACCTGGGCATGAGCCGATCGGCCTGGACACTCCAGCCGACCGGTTCAGCAACCTCAGCCGACCGGTTCATCACATGAACTGATCGGTTGGGAGCACAGGTTGGGCAAAATCAGTCAATTGTGATTTCAATCAATCCGATACTCCAATCAATGCGTCCAACACCTTGAACCATACGATATTGAGCTATCGACTGATTGAGTGTTTAATTGAAATACTAAACTCCTTTAGTAATCAATCTAAACATTGCTTTGTGGACAAAACTCCTCTTCCAGGTTAAATCCTATGTGTGTGACCCTGCAGGTCCATTTCATGTTGGCAGTGAAATTCCATAACCCTTATGACTTCACAAGCAAATAGCGGTGCCTAGTCACACATCAGTGCTACCCAAGTGAAAGTAGGAAGTTGGAGAACAACTTTCATCCTACAATCCGTGAATGGTGTTACAGCGAATGTATAATTCCTTTGTCACTGATATCCCGAATGAACTCGAGGCATGGAACAGTCATCCTGTCAACGTTCATTCACTTGATCTCAGAGTAGACTAGAAGAGATATGTATGACATCAATATCATATATTGATTCACACATGCGTGCACTCCTTTCTCAATCCTACTCATCAAGTGGCCATGGATATCAAACTCCCTCAGGAGGGACAAATCCCATATCTATCACTCACCCCTCAAAAGCCCCATGTGTTAAAGCCACCCAATCATCACCTTTATAACAACCCATGTTTCAGGACTGCGTTTGATGATGTCAAAGTGTTCCCAACGACATGTGTTGAGTGCAGTGATTTGAGGTCTAAGAATCACACTCACCACCATCACTGTGAGTACTGACTGTGACTACCATCTCATGGTTCCATGTGTCAAACTCACGGTGGGTCTGTCCGGTACCTTGTTCTCTAACAAGTACCTATGTGTTTGGTTTGATATCTCTATATCATGACTAATGAGATTCTGTCATCAACCAACACCACAATCTAGTCTTGTGTGTCATTGATGTCTATCTACCTTCCACAATGACATCCGACTAGGGACATAACAAGAATGTACAAACTCTTAGCATCCGTATGATCTCATCGTTCAGGTCATGAACCTGAAGGCATACGTCATTGAGTATTGTCATTCTCTAGACATTCAATCTGTTTTGTCACTATCTCATATGACTGAACCAGAAACAATTGGAAGCTCGCCTTTTATGTTTATCAAATCAATCTTAATGTATCCCACCAATTATCACATGATTGGCTCTCAGGGCATACATACCAACAGACTCCCACTTGCACTGCGAGCCAATCACCCATGAATCATATTCATAGTGATCTTCAAACATGTCCCACATGTTACTGTGTTGTAGTGCCAACATAGTGAGTAATGGCAACACCTTGCCAAAGTCTGTATAAATTGCATGTATCTCATCTCTTCACTGTACGTCACACGTATGAGATGGAGTTGCCGTAATATGCGATCTTGTATTCCATTTGCTAACCTTTAGCCACATTGCATGATCAAGGATTCCAGACTTTTCATCAATGAGTGGAATATAAGTTCATCTTATGAACTTTCAGATCCATATAGTATCCACTGTTGTTCACTAACACATAGATACTCAACATTTCCCTTTTAAATGGCTTTATTGGAACACTTCCAATTATCAACAAACATTCACTTTTATACATCTCATGTATATATATTGCGATTAATTTTCTGTCCTTTCGGAAGTTCGCATCAATGTAACTCTTTACATCGAACTCTTATCCATAGAACTAGTGCTTCACAAGAACTTATCAAGTTCTCATGGTATTCCAGTAACACTTACTGGAAGCAGACAGACATCCACTCGTCATGTCACACATACGAGTTATCAGGATGAGCACATCATATTGCCATGTCCTAAATACAAGATGATGAATGCATTTTATTCTTGCCATGTCATACATGCAAGATAATGGGATGATTACATGCATGATAGATCCATATCTATTCTTAGTGTTCCCATTCTTCATAAGAATTAGACACTTGGCCTTGGGATACTAATATCCATGTAACATGGACAAGTTTTCTCCCACTGAATCTGTGCATACTGAACACTTCAGTACAGATTGCCAATGTATGCTTTCTCTTTCAGGTCAAGAGATTTTCGAGAACTATCTCTATAGATCTCTATTCCTATCATGTAGGAAACATCTCTATCTTCCTTAAAGATAATTTCCACTTTTGGATTTCCATTCTAGAACAATTCCATTTCACATCAATATGTGGAATGTGAATACGCTCCCACTAAATCACAGATCACTTCTTTATCTTTGACATATCAATCAAACCCTTTGACTATATTATCAAAATAAAGATCCAATTTTGAGTTGCTTGTACTCAATCAATCACATTGATTAGTCCATTGTAACTTATAGACTTCATTTGCATTATTGGATTCATAAACCTTATAGGTTGTGTCACGTACACATCCTGGTTTTATTCCTCATAGGAATGCGGTTTTAGTATCCATATGCCAAATGTCTTAGTCATTAAGTTGCAATCAACAAGCATCATCCTTCTCAAAATGTTATCCATGTGTCTTAACACTTAAGACTCATTTGCACTTATGGATATAATCGAATGAGTGCTACCATCAAGGTCATACCTTATGGTTCACATGGATGTCATTTAGGATGTAAAGTTCATAAACCATAACTCAAGATTCGGTTCCTCATATTCATCTTGATAGTTGACTCATCACATGAACAACTCATCACATAGATAATTGAGGTGTATCTGTTAAAGATATAAGAACTCACAACCCTTGTGATTCTTAATTTCTTTTATTAGTATGGGGTATTCTTTTATTAAGAAGAATTCAGTTATTTGATAATCATTCTCTAACTCCTTAGAGTATGATTCCTTCTTGATTCAGACATCACCATGCCTTAATCATGAGTTCACTATGATACACTATCATAATCACTCATAAGGATCTCAAACATTTGGTCCAAGTATTTCATTCATTGATCTCATCAAGAATTAATACTTTACCAAATTTGTACTTCATTTATGATAATCTTGAACATTTCAAGACATTCATATTGGTATTTCTCTAAACACCATTTGAAGTATTAGCATTTATTCCAATAGGTATGTAAATACATCACATGTATTATACCTAATAGGATAATCACTCTTCCACTACTTTAGTGAAGATTGATTAATCATGTCCAAGATATTCATGTCCCTTACTGGTTTTCCAACCAAAAGAGTCTAGTTTTATCCATCACATGGAAACTAGAAATGAATTTCTCATGATTAATGCTAATTAAATTGTTTGAGTTATCTATAACTTTTAGGTATCGTCTTATCTTATGCATATCAAATATCACAAGATAAATAAGGCATTGCCCCAAAGATCACATCTTTATAAATTGAAACATCTCTTTATTAATTGCTATCATTGTCATACAATATGCAAAAATAAAGTGTTTCTATCTATTGGCAAGTATGAAATAGCAGTTCATAACTGTATTACATGCCTTATTGGCTGAAAATAAACTAAAGTATTCCTATCTATAAAGGCAACACTTGCCCCAAGTAAGAATGCTTTACACTTTACATCTTGATATCATATATCTCAAAAGTGTTACAAGTTTACTTTCATGACACCTTTAAGTAGAGGTTTCAGTCGCCTCCTTCTTCTTTTGTTCTTCCAGGTAGAGAGGACAATTCCTTTTCCAATGTCCTGGCTTTTGACAATGGTGGCAATTTCCTTTCTTGGTCACGCCTCCCTTGGCCTTGAGAGCTGAAGATGGCTTGGACTCCTGGCTAGCTTCAGAACCTTTCTTAGCTTTGTCCTTGCCCTTGCGCTTGGACTTGCCTTTCTTGCTCGTGATCACCATCACGGACTTAGGCTTGTCCTTCTTCATCTGTAACTCGGCTGTCCTCAACATGCCCAACAACTCTGACAGTGGCCTATCAAAGTTGTTCATGTTGTAGTTCATCACAAACTGACTGTAAGATTCTGGCAACGATTGCAGTATCACGTCAGTAGCCAACTCTTGGCTCAGTGGAAATCCCAGTCTCTGCAGGTTCTCCACATACCCAATCATCTTGAGTGTGTGAGGACCAACTGGATCTCCTTCTTTCATGACGCACTTGAACAATGCCCTAGAAACATTGTACCTCTCTTGCCGTGCCTGATCTTCATACATGTTCCTGAGATGCAGAATCATCTCTATGACACCCATGTTCTCATGTTGCCTCTGCAACTCATGGTTCATTGAACATAGCATCAAGCACTTTGCATCAATGGCATCATCAGAATGCTTCTTGTAAGCATCCCTTTATGTCCTTGGTGCATTAGGAGCGGGTTCCTCTAGAATTGGAGTATCCAGGACATAGAGCTTACGCTCTTGAGTGAGAACAATTCTCAATGTCCGATACCAGTCGTGGAAGTTTGTCCCATTTAGCTTGTCCTTGTCAAGGACCGATCGCAAAGAAAAGTTGTGTTGTTTGTTGCCATTTGAACTACAAAAAGGAAAATATGCAATTTTAGTCCAAAACTCATTTTTGACTTATTTGATTGATTTGAAAATTTGACGATATAATTAGGCCTTTAATTAATTATCACTCCCACTATTTTACTTCAAATTGATAGCCCTCACCATCAATTCGGAAGATTACAGCGTACAACCTTCTAGTGGGCAAGATCCTGAAATCCTCTAAGCCATGGACCAGCTAGGGCTGTCACCCACAACATAGATCTCTCAGGTAGGCAACTTTTGCCAATTGCATCATATGCAACTCTTGATAAGATGTCATATACAACTCTTTGCAATGATCATCTCCATGCCTCAAGGTACTAGATCCCATCTAGATCACCTTGTTAAGTCCGACCCAAAGCAAACACGATGAATATGCACCCTGCTAGGGCAGACCCACACATTCATCCTTCACGCTTCCACGAGATAGACGGTGCACTACGCTAGGGCGTGCCCACACTTGGTCGATCAAGCTTTTCATGTGTGTCGCATTTGGAAGGCATCTAAAACTTAATATTTTAATGAGGGATTTGGTTTTATATACATATACATATCCAATCACCACAATACATAGTACGTATCATATACATGCTATATCCCACAGAAAACATGCACATACGATAAAAAGCGATGATTATGGCCATCCTAATGTGATTCCTCGAGCCAAGAGGAATCACGGTCATCTAGGTCTACATCACATGCAACCTGTACAAGATGAACTCTGTGCCTTGCCATCCGAGTAGATCAACTCATCACATGAATGATCTGTACTCTTCAGCCGGTCGTCTGGGTGCCACCAGCCGATCGGTTGGCTCCTCCAACCGATCGGTTCGCCTGGTCATCGTGCATCTCATCATGTCTGCCACCCGCTCGTCTCGCTCCTCGAACCGGTCATCAACCGATTGGTTCACTCCTTGAACCGACCATCTGGAAGGTCAACCGATCGGTTCACTCCTTGAACCGACCATCTGAGCAGTCATCTTGATGTCCGCCGGTCTTTGACATAATAGGAAATAAAATCCTATTCTATTTATTACATTGCTTTTAAAAAGGAAACCCCGAGTTACATTCGGGGGGAGCAAAGGTAGGAAAGAATCTCGAATTATTTTGAGTTACATCGGGAATAAGAGAGGGAAGATCAGTGCGCAGACCGAGATGCAAGAAACCACAAACAACCACACACAGATAGGGGTTTATAGGCCATAATCACGCTACACACATCCACCACAAAACTCGTTTAAGGGCGACACGTATTGAGTGCATTAATAATACATATCATATATGTAATTTGGGATTTGTGGATTTAGGATTGGACATGCATAAAGCCAATATTATTCGCATCGCATGCAATAAATAAAGGCGACAAACCAAAATCGATCATATCGATATTCCTAAAATATAGAGCAGTTGACCTGGCTCGGATACCACTGTAGGGTTTTAGGGGAGACAAAGAAGGCAGCGGAAACAAAAATTTCTCCCCCAACCCATACCGAGGAAATGCGTCAACGTCTATATAATAGGAAAGGATGGTTTGTGGAATCATACCTTGTCCCGAGGCTTGCTCGGCGACAATACCTCGCGCAATGCGCGGTCTTCAACTCCGGACTTCGACGGTGTCTGTGCAGCTCCTGGTCGCACTGGGACTGACAACTCCTACTCGAACCGAACTATCGGATGACAGTTGTCCTCCTAAGCGGCAGTGTCCTCCCGCCTCTGTAGTAGTCCACACGGACCACCTGGAACTCCACACTCCTTGTCCCACAAGGAAGTGGAAGGAGTCGCACCCTCCTGTTGACGTACTAGTCGCCAACACGCTCTCCTGCCTCCTGTTGCAACTACAGTTGTCCTTCCCTTGCTGCACCTCCCCTTTTACGGGAAGCACTTGCTCGGGCTCTCTCACGGTTACCAAAACCAGAGAGAACGACAACTTGCAGAGCAACTGGTTGCACTGAGCTGTATTTTGAGAAGCCCCCAATACCCCTATATATATAGGAGAGTCATGGGACAGGGTTCTCCATCCCGGGCAATGCGGGACTAATGCAGGAGTAGAAGGGTTCGAGAATTTTCCACAAAAAGTAACTGGTTCGCAACTTGAAATGATCGGTTCACAACTGAACCGATCGGTTCGGCCATTGAGCCGATCGATTGGACCTGAGCCGATCGTTTGGGGCACTCCAACCGATCGGTTGGTGCCCTAAACTGATCGGTTCATGGTCCTAATCCGGCTCAAAAAGACTTTCCTTGTTTCTTTCCCAATTGGTATCGAATACCAATATTATTCCCAATCGAATTGGGAAATTTGAAACTAAAGGAAAATTCTTGCCGACATGACTTTTCCCAACTGATCCGTTGCACCAGTTGAGCCGATCGGTTCAACCCTTGAACCAGTCGTTTCAACCTGGGCATGAGCCGATTGGCCTGGACACTCCAGTCGACCGGTTCAGCAACCTCAGCCGACCGGTTCATCACATGAACCGATCGGTTGGGAGCACAGGTTGGGAAAAATCAGTAAATTGCGATTTCAATCAATCCGATACTCCAATCAATGCGTCCAACACCTTGAACCATACGATATTGAGCTATCGACTGATTGAGTGTTTAATTGAACTACTAAACTCCTTTAGTAATCAATCTAAACATTGCTTTGTGGACAAAACTCCTCTTCCAGGTTAAATCCTATGTGTGTGACCCTGTAGGTCCATTTCACATTGGCAGTGAAAGTCCATAACACTTATGACTTCACAAGCAAAGAGCGGTGCCTAGTCACACATCAGTGCTACCCAAGTGAAAGTAGGAAGTTGGAGAACAACTTTCATCCTACAATCCGTGAATGGTGTTACAGCGAATGTATAATTCCTTTGTCACTGATATCCTGAATGAACTCGAGGCATGGAACAGTCATCCTGTCAACGTTCATTCACTTCCTTGATCTCAGAGTAGACTGGAAGAGATATGTATGACATCAGTATCATATACTGATTCACACATGCGTGCACGCCTTTCTCAATCCTACTCATCAACTGGCCATGGATATCAAACTCCCTCAGGAGGGACAAATCCCATGTCTATCACTCACCCCTCAAAAGCCCCATGTGTCAAAGCCACCCAATCATCACCTTTATAACAACCCATGTTTCAGGACTGCGTTTGATGATGTCAAAGTGTGCCCAACGACATGTGTTGAGTGTAGTGATTTTAGGTCTAAGAATCACACTCACCACCATCACTGTGAGTACTGACTGTGACTACCATCTCATGGTTCCATGTGTCAAACTCACGGTGGGTCTGTCCGGTACCTTGTTCTCTAACAAGTACCTATGTGTTTGGTTTGATATCTCTATATCATGAATAATGAGATTCTGTCATCAACCAACACCACAATCTAGTCTTGTGTGTCATTGCTGTCTATCTACCTTCCACAATGACATCTGACTAGGGACATAACAAGAATGTACAAACTCTTAGCATCCGTATGATCTCATCGTTCAGGTCATGAACCTTAAGGCATACGTCATTGAGTACTGTCATTCTCTAGACATTCAATCTATTCTATCACTATCTCATATGACTGAACCAGAAAGAATTGGAAGCTCGCCTTTTATGTTTATCAAATCAATCTTAATGTATCCCACCAATTATCACATGATTGGCTCTCAGGGCATACATACCAACATGTACCTCATGGGTTACCTTATTTGAATTTTATCCTTGGTGCATGATATCTCAGTGCATAGCATGGAAACCTAAATTTAGTTCAATTTCCATGGTTTCATACATATATCGATTGTATATGATTTGTTGAAAACAATCTTTATTTAGTGAATGATTATATCCTATGAAATCCTTATGAGAGCCATGTGACAAGTGAATGAGGTAAATGAAAAGGTGAATGAGGCGAATGAAACCCTAAGAGTAGGGTGTTGGCATGTGATGAATGAATAAGGCAAATGAAACCCTAAGGATAGGGTGTTCTATGAATTAAGTTATGGTGATATGAAAGGTTTCCATATGAGATGTGGTGATGCTTAACTGTTGAATTGTATGTTGCTTGTGCATTTAACTTTACATGCTTGTTCTCTTTGAGTTGGCATATATATACTACAGGGTTTCTTATTTTCACAATACATATCTCGTGAATTGCAGGTGATGAGATATGACATGCCCTAGAAAGGGATGTTACTGAAATCATGCATATATATATGAAATGTTAGAATGAGAATACTTGTTGGGCAGACATGATATATGTTTGAATACATGAGTTATGATGTTTCTTATGATATGATATGGCAGGCCGTGTGAGCCTTGTGAGAAATGTTAAATGAGTTATGATTTCTGTCTAAAATGTACCCATAATGTTAATGTTAGACTTAGGTGCCCTGAACACCGTAGAACCCCTTTGAGAGGTCTGCACCTTAGGGGTGAAACTCGTGTCCAACATTAACCGGTTGAGTAATTCTGGTGACACGAGGACAGAAGGGTTATCCAACACCAACCGGTTGAGTAATTCTGGTGGTAACCCAATGCTGACTCCCTGTGCCTGTGTACTCAGGTTAGAGGAGGAGTCTAGAGTACACTCTTTTGAGAGTGCAGTGAGGCCCTTGAGAGCCTGAGGCCCATGAGCGCCTGAGAGTCCTGTGCAGACCAGGACGAGAAGTCAGACTTAGCATTTCCCGGGTGTGTCGCTAAGTCTTATACGGTGTGGTCGTAGTGCACTGCGAGTCTCTATGCAAAGTACACTGCATAGATCAGGGCATAAGCTAAAATATGATCATATAGGTTCAGAGAGTTCCTTATAAATGAAAGAGTTAAGGAAGACTAGAGCATAGTCTTCTAGTAGTTATTCTTTGGATGCAATATTTACATTCTTGTTATTTCAATTATATTGTTTTAGAACTGCTCAGTGTAGTATTTATTGTGGTTAAATTTCATAACGTTTACTCATAGTTATATCTGTAATCACATTAGTGCCTTAGACTATTTCTTTGAAGTACTCATTCACTGAGCGAGTAGGCTCACCCCTCTACTCAAACATTTTAGGGTTAACCGCGTGGACTTGAAGATGGTCAGAGCATCAGTGTAGATCTGCTACAAGAGTTAAGTACAAGATTAGTTGAGTCAGTCGGTCCTTGTCACTCTAGGTCCTCAATAAGAGATAAGAGAGAGAGTTGTAATTACGATGTGTAATATTGTTCCTCTTTTGATATGTATGCTAATTAGCAAGTTTTATGTGCATAAGGTGTGAGAGACATCATGAATGTTTATACATGTATCTTTACTATTAAAGTCTGATTAGTAAAAGAAATGTTCAGACTCCCTTGTTAAAATGATTTATGTGGTTCAATGCGAGGAAAAAAGAGTTTTAAAGAAAGAAAAGAAAAAGAAAAAAAAACAAAAAGGTTAAGGGTGTCCTTTGTATTACATATAATTCCTATCTTATGCCCTAATCTCATGATTTGAGGAAATTGTGAGATCGGGGTTTAACAGGTTCACTTGTAAATGTTACATGATAAAATGTTCATCAAGTATTGAAGCATCATAAGAATGAGAATGATATAGAGGTATGGCTTGTGATAGCCTGAGCACCAAGAAAGAGCTTATTACGCAATGTTTGTGCATTAAAATCTAGTTTTGGTGTAATGTGCAATTACCCAAAACCTAGGGTTCAATATGCAAAATACCATTTCTAGAGAGTCCCTATTGTTTCTTGGTATCAATTATAGACAAGAAAATCAGAGGGGCGTCTCATTTGAATCTCTTTGGAAGAGAGAGAATCTTGATATTAAAATAATCAAGATTTAAGCATAATTGAAACCCTAATTCAATTTAATGTAAAAATAAATATATTAATGGAAGTGCCCTTCAACCAAAGATGAGATGGTTGAATTTCTATAAGTATGGACGTTCTTTTGCCTTGCAATGGCATCGAAATATCTAAAGTGAGTGGAGAGCCCACTCACATTAGTTAAAGAAAAAGTAATATCCACTCATTTTTGGATATTATTATTATATTGATTAAGGTGCTTAATTTGTCTTCTTTTAATTCATGGATAATGAATAGGAATTACAAGGTGGGGGAGATGGCTTCGTATGCAAGGGATGGAGGGGAGTATGTGGCACCAATTTTGGGAATTGAAGGAATTATTTATCACTTTCTCTCTCATTGAAATTCCCTTATATACATCCCATTTTCAACCCACATGAAAGGATTTTTCGATTCCTTTTTCTTTCCTTGCTTTGGTTGAACACAAGGAAGCTTAGGAGCAACAGGAGGACGTGCCCCAACCTGTAGGTAAGCTCCATAGTCATCTTCAACCTTGATTTCATGGTGGAAATCAAAATTCAATGCTTAATTTCTTCTTTTCTTCATTCAATCTTCAACCTTAGCCTTTCATTTCACTCAAAGACTTGAGGACGAGCCTTTGGAAGTTGAGGAAGATTCATTCACCATTGAGAACGTGAAGCTTGAAGCTTGGATCCAATTTTGAAGGCGGGTTATATAACTTGAACCCTTAAATGTTACTATTGCTTACAATTTATTCATCTTGTGTCGAACCTTTCTTCTTTCTCGATTTCCTTTTGATTAGTTGTTGAAATTACCATAAGAATCACAATTGAATTTGAAGGTTTGAAGCTTGAAGATGATGATGTCATCTTAAGCACACACCTCAACAAAGGAATGGGCAAACGGTTTTCAAAATCGACTGAGCTAATTCGGTTTCAAAACCGATTGAGCTAATTCAGTTTCAAAATTGATTGAGCTAATTCGGTTTCAAAACCGATTGATTTGATTCAGTTTCAAAATAGAATGGGTAATTTACCTCAAGACCGAATGGGTAATTGAACCCAAGACCGAATGGGTAATTGACTTCAAGATCGAATGGGTAATTGGGTTCAAAACCGAATGGGTAATGGATCTCAAGATCGAATGGGTAAATTGAACTTCAAAACTATTTGGGTACTGTGACCATTTGAAGGAGTTGACCATTTGGAGGTCAAGTACCTCAAGACTGTTTGAGGTCAAGTAGATTCATGGATGGATGGAGATCTAAGAGTTACATTTTGATCCCCTTTCAATGGTCTCAATGTTGGATGGTTCAATGAGTGCAAACCCTAAATTGATAGGTTGAAGGAAACCCTAATTGATCCATTCGATTTCAAGGTGGTTTGGACCAAATGGTCTTGAGACCGTTTGAGTCCAAATGGTCTTGAGACCATTTGGGATCAAACGGTCTTCAGACCATTTGGAGGGCAAAAAGTCTCAAAACCGTTTGAAGTTTAAGGAGGTCAAAACCGTTTGAAGGTTCAAAAGTATCAAAACCGTTTGGAGATCTAATAGTCTCAAAGCTATGAAAGATGAATTAACTTTATGATTGTTAATGATGTTTAACAAAGATAATTATAATGGTTGTACCTTTAAGGTACTAGGGTGATTAGTACTCTTTGAGGGGTTAATCTTTGATGCTTAAGGAAGCAATATCTCAACACACTATACTAACCCTAAATGTATGTACTTGAATGAAAGGATGACCTAATCTAATCTAGCTTGAAGTAATCAACATCCTAGAGAGGATGATAGAGAGAGAAATTCATACATGAATGATAATCATGTAGTGATTAAACCTCAACACTCTCAACATGAATAGAATATGTACTTAGGGTATGATCCTTGGTAAAGAGATCATGAAACCCTAATCGAGAAGGTTGATGTGCCCTAACCCTAATTTAGGGCGATGATAGGTGAAACCCTAATTTAGGGTAATGGTGTAACCCTAATCTAGGGTGATGATATGAGAAATCACATTTCAGGATAATATAATGAGAAACCCTAATCTAAGAGGATGATTCATGAAACCTTAAATTGGGGAAAAGTTATAAGGAACCTTAATTCAAGATAAAGATGTGTGAAACCCTAACATGGGGTGATGATATATGAAACCCTAATTTAGGGCAATGTTATGTGAATCCCTAACATAGGGTGATGTTATGAGAAACCCTAACACAGGGTGATGATATGTGAAACCCCAATATAATGTGATGTTATGTGAAACCCTAATATAGGGTGAAAGTCATGAGAAAGCCTAATTCTAATGAGGGAATAGTGAATCTACCATTACATTGCATAGTGCTAATATGTAATTGATATAATTGTTATCATGTGTACTAACTATGCAGGTATCATGAGATGATGAGCATAGCCAGGTATGAGCTATGATGTTTTATTTATTGAAAATGTTAATGGGCCTTGTGAGCCATAGCATGTTTTTTGCATAGTGAGAGGTAACAAGAGATTAAATGGGCCTTGAAGAGCCATTTGAGATGCTTGTGTAACAAGTATCATGTTTATCTTAGTTAGATGACCTGAAGGTATTAGTTACCTGATAAGTGGTAACAGGTGTTCTTTGATGAACTGAGGGTTTGAAAACTCATATCCCATAATCATGATGATGAGATGTTAAGGGATGAGAATGCCCATGATGTGACAAGGGATTGAGATCCCAATGTTTTATAAAGCTTCGAGAAGTATTTGATAAAAGTATTACACATTCTTTGTAGCATTTGTTATAATAATTTATGTTTGAAAAACTGACTGGTGCTAAGAGAATATGGAAATGCACTTAATTAATCAAGTGAAATCTTATCATGTAGAGCCCTGACCATAGATCTATCATCGTCAGTAATTGGTGATGGTCAAACAGGTTTTTCCTATAAGAATTTTTGGAATGCATATTTTGAATATGTGGGGGTAATGGGTGAAAATATCCTTACGCCTCATAGGAATGATTGAGGGTCATATCCTATGTACAGGAATGGTTATGAATCATATCCCAATAAGAGTATAGCTATGGGTCATAACTCCACAATACCAGACAATGGCTACGGGCCATATCCTGAAAAGAGTATATGCTACGGGCAATAACACTATAGCGAAGATGTCAGTATATCCTGGAAAGCTATTTAGCAGAGACACAAGATGTCCTGCATATGATCTCGTACTGATCGAGACATATGAGGTGATGGAGTCCGACTCTTCCGTTGACCTATGTATGGTACAGATGCTTTACTTAATCGTGGTCAGTTGGAGTATGAGTGGTATATCTCATCTCCTCAGGGCATACGTATGATTGAAAAATGTAATCAGCCGTGTAGCGTATTTGCTCAAGGATGAAATACAGAAATCATTGGTTGATATTACATTGCTCAAGGATGAAATGGGGGGCTTTAACCCCCCATATCCCAAACCTAAATTAGTATATATATATATATATATATATATAGAGAGAGAGAGAGAGAGAGTCAGGCTAGAATACACTCGAGTGTACGGATCACACGAATACACTCAAGTGTGTTTGACATGATATATATATAAATCATCCGAACAAATATGTATATATTACTGTTCTGCAGATAATAAATAAAGAAAATTTGTAGGTGGATTGGTTACTAAGATGCATATGAAGTTTAGTGACATGAGTTCAAACCCCATACAAGACAATTTTTGTCGTACAAGTACTATATTTATAACACTCAGCCCCCTGTTGTAATTAATAGCTAATACATGTAATTCAACCCTCCCTGTTTTAAGTTTCCGATTCCGCCACTGGGCGTAGGTGAATGGCTCATGATATAAGAGGGAAGAAAATATTCCATTGCGAGACATTCTACGCAGATGTAGCATGCAGGCTATGTTGAAAAATACTTTTGTTATATCCTTTAAGTGGGGACGCTCTAGGAACTTTGTGGTAACACGAGCCATAATTTCGTCATTGGGAAGGTGGTGGAGTTGTTCCCCTAGAATTTTTGGAAAAAAATAATATATATCACGTCAACTTTGAAAAAATGTTATACTACATTACGGCTCCAACAAAGATTCAAAATATTTTATAAAATATTTATATTAGATAAATAACTACTTAGAAAGGAGTCAAACGCTATGACATAGTTACATTCTGCTTAATAAGATATAAAAGTGATAATTGGTGTTCGATGAGACAATGAAAGGATAAGAACGGTTAACTACCACAGCCATAACAACAACAAGGAAAAAGTCTTCTTAAGCGTCCCAGCTTGATAAAAATATAATAGTTCTGCAACCACCACTATGCCCTGCCCTGTCGTACCCTACGAACGCGATGGAAAGATGAAACGATAGTTGTTGTGTTTTCCATGAAAGTGGTTTGTGTGGTAGTTATTCATCAGCAAGTACTGCCTTGGCGTTGACGTGGTTGGAGAGGACAAACAGATAGTACGAAGAGATTGGGTAGACAGGGAATATGACGTGAAGCAGTTGTGAACATTATATGTCTGATAGATTTGTCTTCCTTACTGCTAGCGGTTTCTAAATTCCAAACCTCGCTGGACCCCGGGTATGGTGGGCCTGTTAACAGTGACCGGCCACCGTCTGATTCACCAGAGCAAGGCCTCTAGTTCGTATATTGAGAACCAAGAACGGCCACCAAACGGAACTGCGCATTCTCCGGTTGTCGTATCCAAGAACCGGCAGACGGGCTGCCGAGCACGCACAATTACCATGCGCGCGCGGCCAACCAAGAACCATCATGATTTACACGCATCACCATACCGCGCTGCCTCCTTCATCGCTGTCTGCAGCAGTCGACATTGAATAATATATTTGCTACATGGGAACTCTATGCTTATCACTTGAATAAAAAAAAACGAGATAAGTTGGAGTCCAGCAACAACCATGCTTTTTTTTTTTAATCTATATCTTTTCGAATTATTCTATCACATCTAATCCTCGCGGGTTTGTATGGGATGGGAGGGGATGCGGCAATCATACGAGTGTGGCCAATCCATTCCCCATCCACCCCTACCCCTCTCCATGTCGTATAGTATATCAATGCGGCAGGTGGAGAACTGACGGTATACATCGGGGAGTTGACCTTCCTTAGGCGTCTATGGAGTCGAGTCAAAGAACTTTTATAGTCACCTCACGAAGATCTATACTTATTCTAAGTGCAGGAATCAGAAATTGAGTTAGGTATGGCCATCACATAATAAACTGTTTCTAATCCGCCATATTTTAGATTCAAAAAATATATTATATGGCTGCACTCAAAAAAAAAATCAACTTCAATGTTAAAACCCAAAAAGTACATGTTTAGAAACGGCCTGGTTTGTAATAATGTACTATACATAATAACTTCTACATCACAAACTTTATATTTCACATAAAATTACATTCACTAGTACATTTCCAACCTCTAATCTCACTTTTCTTAATGTTGATTTCAAAGGAAAATCGACATCTTAAGACCTACAACATCGGTTACATAGCACAAACATCACTATTAGTCAAGTCATGCCGACTAAGGAAAAATATGGGCATCGTTTTCTCTATAACGCCGGTTATTACTTTAAGAAACGGGCGTCCTAGATAACCTGTGAAATTCAATTTCTCACTAAAAAAATTGTGTCCAAAAAGATTTTAGGTTAACGTCAGTTGTTACGAAACCAGTGACACACCCTTTCCCGTGAAATAAATTTTTCCTCCAAAATAACTCTCTCGTCGGTTTAGCTATAGTGAAACCGACATTCTACGTCTTTTCCACTATGAAAAAATTGTGCATGTGGTGTTGGTTAGTAGGTAAGAAACTGACAAGATAGGGATATGTTTCATACTCCCATGAAAATATATTTCCCCCCAAATTGCTCTACATCGTCAGTTTGTTCAGTAAACCTAATCTCTAAATCCTAATCACTAAACACATGATTCAATATGTGTTTTCTCTGTGAATATAGAATAGATAGATCATGGACGTCCATTTCAAATCGCTACACTCTAGAGTTTATTATTGACCTTGATCAGTTTATAAGATTTGTAGAGGAACACAGGAAACGATCAGGAAATAGGTTCTATTGTCCATGTAGGAATTGCAATAATAACTTGAAAGTCGACAATATATTGACAAAATCAAAAGTCATGTTATGTGCAATGAGACTGTACAGGGCTACACATAATAGTACTGGCATGGAGATATTCCTACTATGAGATCATTAGATGTCAATAGCAATACTTGTGTTGAAGAAGAAATTGTCGACGATGATGTAGATGTGAATGACCCAATTCTGATAGAATAGTTGATGTGATGCTATATAGTTTTGGTTAGAGCATACCAATCCACCTTTTGTATTTAGAAACATTGTGCATGATGTTGAGAGACTGTTATACTTAGGTTTTACTAAGTTTACAAAGTTGAAAGTTGTGTTGAGATTGTATACTATGAATATTAACAATAGATGAGGCAACAAAAGCTTCACGTGATTGTTAGTTTTCTTGAAAGAAATTTTTTTATGAAGGCAATGAGCTTTCAATATCAACATATGAATTAAAGAAAATGTTGTGATCTCAATGGGAATGAAGGCTAAGAAGATACATGTATGCCCAAATGATTGTGTATTATTGCAAAAGGACTGCCTCGATTTGAAATATTTTCTAGAATGTGGGGGGTCAAGGTATAAGATGACGACTTAGGGGATGTCTAAAACTGGCTCTCCTACCAAGGTGATGTGGTATCTACCTTTGATACCACAATCTTAATGTTTGTTTTCCAACACCACATATGCAGGGAATTTAATGTGGCATGCAAAGGTAAAGAAAAATAATAATGAGATCCTATGACATGTGTCTGATTCCCCCACAATGGAAGAAGATTGATTTATTGTAACTTAAATTTGGTGAAGAAGTCAGGAATCTAATACTTGGGCTTTGTACTGATGGAATGAATCCATATGACACATTAAGCATCCAACATAGCATTTATCTTGTTAGATTGTTATATACAATCTTCCTCCCTGGCTATGTATGAAAAATAAATATGTCATGTTGTCATTATTGATATTGATCCCTAAACAACCTGGCAATGATATCAATGTTTATATTAAACTTGTGATTGATGACTTATAGAAACTCTGGGGAGAAGGTGTGATGACCTATGATGCTTTGCGAAGAGAGACATTTCGTTTGCATGCTATGTTTTTTGTACTATTAATTACTTTTTAGTATATGAGAATTTGTGTGGATACAACGTAAAAGGATCCAAATCATGCCCTATATGTGAGGAGAACATTGATTGAATATGACTAAAATATGGAAGCAAGACTATATATCTTGGTCATCAAAGGTTTCTTCCAAAAGTTCATCCTTATCGAAGGTTGCGCAAAGCATTCGATGGATCAAATGAGGAACATAATGCCCCTAAACCTATATCAGGGGAGGTTGTTTGTGAAAGACTGAAAGACTTTATCAATGCATTTGGTAAGAGATCATAATGTACTGTTCCCACATAGAGTGACAAATCTTACATAAGAAGAGGTCAATATTATTGGAATTCTTTGGCAGCTAGACATTGTATCGATGTCATACATTTTGAGAAAAATTTATGTGATAAAATCATTGGTGTTCTGCTGAATATACTAGATAAGACTAAAGATGGCATCAAATACGGAATATATCTATGTGAAATGGGCATAAATAAAGAATTAGCAACAAAAGTTAGTAGAGATCAAAAAACATATTTACCTCCTTGTTACACATTGTCTAGACATGAGAAGAGAACTTTTTGTGAGTGCTTGCTTAATGTTAAGGTACCACAGGATACTCTTCCAATATCTGTAGATTGGTATCAATGAAGGATCTTAAGCCCATAGGTCTTAAATCTCATGATTGTCACACTCTCCTACAGTAAATATTGTCCATGGCTATGCAATCTATACTGCCAAAGTATGTAAAGTTTTCAATCACTGGCCTTTGTTTCTTCTTCAACACTCTATGCAACAAAGTTATTGATCCCAAGAATCTCTATAAGTTGCAAAGAGAAGTGGTTGTTACCTTGTGCCATCTTGTGATGTATTTTCCTCCTTCATTCTTTTATTTCATGGTACATCTTGTTGTCCATTGACTAGGAAAGTGAATTGTTGGGACCGTTTTTCTTTCATTGGATGTATCTTTTTGAATGGTACATGAGTGTATTTAAAGGTAATGTTCAAAACCGTTATCAGCTTGATGGGAGTATTATTGAGCGTTATATGGCTAATGAGGCTATGGACTTTTAAAATGACTTTTTGAGTTGTAATGAAGCTCCTGACAAGGACAAGAATATTGATGCCTATTCTGACAAAGGGACTTTAGGAGCACGAGTTAAATTAATCAATCGTAAGCTGTAGGGACAATCAAACTTTTATAGTTTACACAACATCGATGAAGTGCATATTTATATCACCAAATATACTAATTTCATCAAGACAAAATACCCTTGAGACAATTCAACGCGGCTTGCTAGAGAGCATAATAAGACATTTATTAGGTGGTTTGAAGATAAAGTCTTACGTAAAAAATCCAAACACCAAATAATATTGGCCCATATAGAGTCCAGTCTGGTCTGGAAGTCTCTAGAGTCATTTACACCTTCTCCTATATAAAGGATACATGCAAAATTCCAACATGGATCGCCATGGACTTCGGGCGGGCAAGGGAGGAAGAGAAAAACAACAATAAAAGAGAGTAGTAGAGATAATCGTATGTGGTTTATGTCAAAAAATTATAGAGATCTTAGAAATACACCAATGCAACTTGATCAACAACATGGAATCTCAGAAGCAAACTAATGGAGCTTGATCAACAACATTCATCAACATGCAAAACTAGAATTCAACTTCATTAGATACCTTGAAGATTCATCAGACAACCAAGCTCCTCATCAACCTTCAAGGCTCCTCATCAGTATGTTGTGGGTCCTTGGGTTGTCAAGATGCTTCTTGGTCAAAGGGGCAGTATATATATATATATATATATATATATATATATATATATATATATATATATATATATATATATATATATATATATATATATATATATGTGTGTGTGTGTGTGTGTGTGTGTGTGTGTGTGTGTGTGTATGTATATATATATATAGAGAGAGAGAGAAAAGGAAAGAGTCCAAAGGTATAAACAAGCCTGCACTAGAAGTCTCATTGGTAAACCTTCCTATATTTATCATCAGTGTGAAGGCCGCATGTTCTACCGATGGTTGCATTAGAATCCTCGCCAGTCTTCACAGATAGTTCTTTCATCATAGTCCAAAGTAGATCATCCATATATTTGCACCACTAGGATCTTCATTGGTGTCCCTAGTTAAATCTATCACTGGTTGGAGCATCCAACTATTTAATCAGTTATTGGACCTACCTTGCCATTGGTTGAGAAGTCCATGACTCTCATTAATTTATGAGGTCTAGGAACCACATCATTTTGTGAGGTGAGGATCCTTATTGGTTAAGGATTCCATCAACCATAATCCATCATTGCAACACTACCAAGGGTAAGAGATAGGTACTAGGAATAAAACCATTATCCCATAGAGTTCAAAAGCATACAAACGTCATTTAAATAGAAAATATTATGTAAGAGAACATGTACTAAGATAATGTATATTCAAACTACAATTCAATCTTAAATATGTGGAGAATTGGGATATTAGTTTACAATGTACACAAATTGAAAATCAAGGCAATTAAGGTGTAACTGGAGCTAAATTGAGGTTATCTCTTAACCAATTGATCTCATGGATAAATTAGGTATAAAATGAAGGAGAACACAAATTTATATACTTTGTACACAATTTTTGAGTCAACCCTCATACTTTACTGGATTTGCAATTTACTCCATATGCTACAGGAAAACTCAAAATTAGGGCAAACAAAGTGCAACTGGATTTTATTTAAAGGCACAACACAATAATTGATTCCAAAACTAAATAAAGCATTCAATTAAGGTAGTGAAATGTTTATTTGTTACACTTATGAATGTTTATAGGTTATATAGGGTCAAGGGTCTTACATGCTCTTCAATTGATATATCACGAGATTCATCTACTAGTAGGGTGAATAAACCATTTGCATAAGAGAGACCAGTAATGAACTTCTAGATATTAAGCTTGCAATTACA
Source organism: Alisma plantago-aquatica (assembly GCA_963693085.1). Lineage (NCBI taxonomy): Eukaryota > Viridiplantae > Streptophyta > Magnoliopsida > Alismatales > Alismataceae > Alisma > Alisma plantago-aquatica. Next base: position 1,314,935,074 of record OY856409.1, on the reverse strand, counting down.
CTTTCGATATATTTCTATGTAGTACAAGTTGTAAGTTTTATTTATTACGAACACTATCCAACACTAATTTTTATATCATCTCTATGATCACTAAATGAATTACAAAGCTCAAGAAAATTACCTAGATTTGATGAAGTTTTAGATTGCTTATTTCTTTTGAAGTCTAGTCCTAGTTTTAAGAGAAATCATACACATCAATTATCGACTATAAACTTCAAAAAAATTCACTCTTTTGTTTCTCTTAATGTCTATTCATAATAGTTGTTATATGCAAACTATCATATATTAAATCATCATGTTGTCCTTCAGCAATATTATGAGGGTATTATGATGGCTCCGTCAAAGTCCAATGTAATTATCCAATCTTTTCTTATCGTTACAATATTAAAAGCCAGCTGAATTGGATATTAGATCTTTATGACATGACAGGGAAACATAGAAATAAATACAAAAATGTACTATCATAATCCATGCCATACTCAATCATGTTTGAATGTTCATCAAACCAAATATTTAAAGATGGTTCTTCCTAGATCCACATTCAGTTCATGGAAAGATATGACCACTAGGTTTACAAGGTCCCTTTTGCAAGTAGGCTCTTCTGATAGTGGTTTGGACATTGGGGTAACAATGAGAAATGGGAGTCTACAATCTAGGATCTATTATTATATCATTCAAGTCGAATCTAAGTTTTGCTTGAGTAGTATTAGTTTTTTACTGAACTTGAATATTTATAGAGTTTAGTACATGATTATCTTACATTAGAGTTTGGTTGATTTTCTTTATCATCCATGGATGACTTGAGATTATGTTCCTTCCTAATTATACATTTATCCATGGTAGATGATTTCCTATTATGTGTGTGGAACTCTCATTTCTTTTCTTGATTGGAACAACTTGGAAAGATAAAGTAGCTTCTATAAGAGTCTCTCTAATTCTCAGATTTATGTTATATGAGATTGTCTTGTTCATGAGTCATGAGGTGAAGTATATATACATAGAAAAAATATAGAGGTCATATAGTGGAAATGTTAATACCATTTTCTATTTAGGAAAAGGGTATACATTAACACCCTCCATACCTTTTATTAAAGAAGGGCATTAAACCCTTTGGATTTCAAACATACTATTCTTGCTAAGTCTCTCTGTCCCTGACATATTGTTGTTCAATTTTTTCTTCTTCTCCAATTAACTAGTGCATTAAACATGTTGATAAACCAACCTACTCTCCTTTCTGATAGGTTCTTTCTTTATGCCCCATCTCCTAATATCTTATAGTGCAATTGATATTTCCTATTTAACACCTCCTTGATTTCTCTCCTCCATCTCTCTAACTCCTTCTAGAAACAAGGTGAGTCCAATTGACTTCTTCGCTTCTAAGTATAAGGATACCTCTGATTGCATGTGATGTTGTGGCCTTTGGTGGCCCACACATACATATGTCACTATGTTCTTTGTCATATGCATCAAGCATGGGGTGTATATCAATGGTTAGATATATGATAAGAAAGATAATAAATTATTCAGAGTTATCCTACAAATATGTAGCATGAAATTTTATGTCGAGGAGGAATCTATTACATCTCACAAGTAAGGATAGTGAAATAGCCAAAAACTTTGTACTATCACATCGACTAATAATTCCTTGAGTAGAAACATGGCTTATAGGTTGAAAATTATTATATATGTAGGGTGTTAAAGAGCATCCTATTATCAAATTCAAAGTAGGTTGACAAGTACATGAGAGTAGGAGAAAATTAGTTTTATTTTTCTGTGCAAAAGGACGAAAATGTTAGTCTTGTATTTCTTGATTCTATGTTAGTATATTGTCTTTTATATATTAGTTTATGTGACTTTTATTCATAAGTATGTGAGGTGTGTACACATACCACACACTCACATAAGGTGTGCTCACATATGCATGTATGTGCCTATCCATGCATTGAACCTACAAGTGAGTGATAAGAAGTGTCTTCTATTTTCTATCTCTTTTTGCACAAGAGGATAATTACTAATTGCATTTCTGTTAAGAAAGTAATACTTTCTTAAACAATTTTACAAAATGAATAGAATAGTGACTGCTTGTATCCTATTATGATACAAGAAATAAAATGTGATTATGTTTATATGAAAGCTTTTATGTGAGCATGCAAATATTTTGGTATGCTATATTTAATACCCATTTGGTGCTTAGGTTGATTTTCCATCTTTGCATTTATGATTAAAAGTATACACTACTTACCTTCTTCTTTTCATCACTCCCTTCCTAATTTATTTTTTTGGAGATTTCTTCTTCAGTACGAGCCATAACTTTTCTCATGTATGTAATGTGGAAATCATGATATGTTGTGTAGTTGTACCTAACATTTATTGAGTCTCACTAGTGTTGATGCTTGATGTCTTCTTGTCAACAAGAAGACAACATAATACAACTTCATTGTAGCATGTGACATCCCAACGCCACACAATCAAAATTACTGAAAACAAAGTGCACGATTGATATATAAACAACCACATAGACATAAAAGTAGGTAAATTAAAAATGATTTTATATAATCATCACTGTGCAAAAACATATTACATCAAGGTACACAACCCATAACATATCACATACCATTCTAGGTATTCAAATATATAAAGTGGCCATCTGCCACACACAAGTTGCAAAAGATTTGTTCACATGTACAAGCCACGTATATGCAACCACGACATAATACCAAAACCTCGTAACATCATACAGATCATCTACAAAACACATCCCTCCCAGACTTGAGAGTACAAGGATGACACTAGGACTCTACTTCACAACACTAGCAACATCCAACCTTCAACAGCTATTGATCTATGAGTTTCTCTTCCTCAATAGCATGATCTTTTCCATGTCACTGACGACTACCTAAAAATATGTGGAAACCCACAGGGTGAGACCCATGTTCCAGTGAGAGATGTAACTCTCAGCCAATGATTATCATTATAGTAGGATGTATCATACACTAGATTAAGTATTATGAGTAGATTTAGATAAATGAAATATTAAATCTAATTACATAAATTAAGTAGGTTGAGCACCTATAACTGATAAGCATAGCAACATGATAATAAGGAATATGAAAAACATGTACAATAGTTGATTTCTCTTACTGCATTATATTACAACTGAATAGTATAAGAAATAAGGCAAGGGTAAATATCCAATGTGAAGCATGTTTAACCCTACACAGTTATACTACACGACTATATTACATCTTTTATTAATGGCATAAGGATTTGACTTGTACCATCCAAATCCAACTAACCACCGTTAAGTCAAATTCAGTGCCATAAAAGATCTAGGAAGAGCATGAATCCAAGATCTTCTCACCGCTTAGTCTAACAGGTGAATACCATAATGACATATCAGACAAACTGCCACCAACGACATATATTCAAGCTAAAAACTACTAGCCTGCCTTGGTACAGGTCATCGAACCAGACACCAGGGTATGAAATCCTACCACCGAGGTACAACCACAGTTGTTCTCACTTCTGTTCTGACATATCACATATATAACATTGAGACACGACCGTAGCCATTCTCAAACACCTTGGGATATGGATGACAAGGATGTACTCTCCAAGCATCCCACATACTCAATAGTAAGTGCTTCGAATTTTTCTTAGGAATACTCATTTCACCATCCAGCAAGTTCTAATGTTGGGATGGATCTATGTCAAGGGAAACTACATGATTAGGGTTTTACTTGATTAGTTAATACTAATTGGGTGTCTTTTAATTGCATCGATTAAGTTACATACAAACACTATAAAGACTCTACAAAGATAGGGGTAGATTGCAACTTAAGAAGATATAAAACATATGAAACATAAAGATTATCACATCACCATATGGTAATGTTCCACTGCCATACACAAGGCCATCACCATTATCACATTATCATGGGATATTGGTCCCTCATCACATCACCGGAGGATATCATCTCAACTACAACATAAATCCATTGCCAAGGTCATAAGACAATACACATTGTTCCCTACAAGAGCATTATTATCTCTTAATGCCTAATCAAGGCTCATAATCATCACGCATATGTCACATAAGAGATATCACAATCAATTATTAGCTACAATACTCATTCAACAACAAGTTAGGGTTAAAACATTAGGAAAGAGAAAATCCTTTATCATCATGCTAATTACTCGAGCAAGCTAAGAAACATCATTATGTACTTGAGTTAGAGTTAGGTTTAACAAGATAACAAAATTAGGGTTTCCAAATCAACATCTAACGCTAAACCTTAATTATCACTATCTCCAAAAATCTTGGAAGTGATTAGGTCAAACATTATCAACATAAAGCCGACAAAGCATGATAATCTATATAGGCTAGAAACCTTCATTGGTCACATTAAATCATGAGTGTCATCGACCGAAGAGAACCCTAGGTCACACATAGCGTCTGAAGAAAAGCAAGTTCATGTCTTCGATCGAAGAGAATTAGGTTGAAGGAAAGCTTGGTGATCGAAGAGAACCTCACCACTTCATCGACTCAAAAGAGTTCAAAGACAATCAATCATAAGAATGGAACCCTAGCGACCGAAGAACACTAAGTGCTTTGGCGACCGAAGGAGAATATCTACCTCTTCATCGACCAAAGAAGATGGTCACCCTAGCGACCACTTAGGGAGATCCAAACTTAGCGACCCTCAAATCATCAAAACTCATTGACTACATAGACCATAGATTAGCAAACATCAAGAGAGAGAAAACCTCCTTCAACATAAGATCAAACACATTATACATCACCATGAAACAAAAAACATCAACGGGTAGACCTTAAGGAGGCAAACAACATCAAACCCAAATTTTGGCCATCACCATAAGAGAGAGAGAACCGAACTATGGAACAAGAGAGAAAATCAATGTTCTACCATCATACATCTATCCAAAACCTCCATCATCAAGCGAGAGAGAAAAATCATGATTATGAGAAAGTAACCAACGTTAAGAACATGCATGTAAGGATCAACACCTCCATCATCAACAAGATACACGTACACCAGATTAGGTTTTAGAAAAAATGGGTTCATTTATTCAAGATCACCACATAAACATAAACCCTGTCTCAAGATATCATCACCACTATACATAGAACCACATTTTAAGGATAGATTACTTGCATGCAAGGTTAAGTGCAAGAATAATCGAGGAGAAATATATATAACTCGCCTTCACAAGGATGAAGCAACTCCAATAGAAAGGAAGCTCCAAATATGAGAGAAAATCCTAGAATGATCACCTCCTTACAGCCAAGCTAGCAGCACCTCAAAGAGAGAAGCAAAACCATAGGTTAAAGGAGCACAAGAAAGAGGGAAAAACCCTAGGCTCAAAAGGCAAGAAAGAGAGGAGATCTTCAACTCAACTCAAGAACCACCATGGAGTTCCATGAATTCGGCCAAGAAGAGAGAAGTTCCTCAATCTCAACTCAAATACCACCTTGTAGACCCATGGGTTCGGTCAAGAAGAGGGAGAAGGAAGGTAGGGTAGAAAGAAAATGAAGATCAAGAGGGGTATATAACTTACAAAGATCAAGGAACACCAAAGGACACCAAAGAAGGTTCGCTCCAAACCCTAGATCAACATGCAAAGGGGTTCAACCACCTTCTCCAAGGTCAAGCTCCTTCCTTCACCACCAAAAACACAAGGGGAACGATCTCCAAGGTGAAGAGAGAAAGAAGAGGGTGAAAAGGGATCACTTTCATGCAAGGAGAGAGGTATATATACGCAAGGGTTAGAGAGAGAGAAAGGGGGTTAGGTGTCATGCAAACATGTGCCACTTGTCCACCATATCTTGCCCATGCAAGCACTAAGCTCATGCATGAGTCAAGGGTGATAAAAACAACAAAACTCACGAACCTATATGATCCATGAAATATCATTAGTCAAAGGGGACATAGAGACCAAAGAAGGTCAAAACCTAGCAACCACATAACATCCAAAACAACATCCAAATTGGACCAAACTTGGAACAAACACATAATAGCATAACTAGCTCAAAAAACATCCAAATTGGACCAAACTTGAAACATAATCCTATCACATGTTATCATTGCACATTACATGATTAGATTAAGGTTTTAAGCATCTTATTACTCTAAGAAAGCAAGATCAACCAGAAACCTAGGTCAAGGGTCTTACAAACATAAACCCTAAGAAGGATTTTGCCCCTAAAATATGCAAATAAGATAGGTACTTCCTACAATCTCATCCTCTAACTCCCATGTGGCTTTCTACATGCCATGGTGATGCAACAAAACCTTACAAAGAACTATATCATTCTTCTTCAACTTCTTCACCCTCCTATCCAAGATCAACACATGACTCTCAAATTACGACACATACTCCTCCAACTCAACCTCGACTGGCTATAATGTCAACTCTTTATCCAAGTGGCACTTACTCAACATGGAAACATGAAAGATAGGGTGCAACTTGTGCAACTATGGTGGTAGATACAACTTATAAGCCACTTTCCCAACATGTGTCAGTGCAGGGTAAGGTCTCATAAACTTGGGAGCTAACTTACCCCTCTTACCAAACCTCAACACACCTTTCTAAGGAGAGACCTTGAGATACACATGATCTCCCACTTGGAACTACAAGGGTCTATGACGATTATCAGCCTAAGACTTATGTCTATCTTGGGTTGCCTTCCGCTACTATTGTATCACTTTGATTTTCTCTATACTCCACTGCACAAGATTATGACCCAAAAGATAATACTCATTGATTGGTCCCAAATCACACATCAGAAAAGAGGTGAATTTAGAAGGATTAAACTTTAAATTTATAACCCAAAACCTTCAAGGACACCCACAACTCAATATGGGGTCAAAGTAGATATAGGGATCGAACACAGGGACATGGGGACGTTTGGTATGCTAAAGATCTTGCTCTTAAGTGAGCTAAACCAATACTATAGTGGATAAAAGTATGAAACTAGAAATAGTCTAGCAAAATGTCACGAAACAAAACAAAACAAAACAAAGTAAATAAAATAAAATAGAGTCCATCAGATTCTACTAGTCAGAGAGAAGGAGTTCATGGCTATGTAACCACAAGTTGGGAAGTTTATGCACCCATTCTCGGGCTTAGACAACCCCCAAACACCTTAGCAAGCATCTTACATCCAAACATAGCATGTACTATGGTAGTTGTTCCTATGGGGGGTCATCCCACTCGCTCTCGCACAGCGTGACTAGAACCCATCAATGATATGAATCCTCTTTCAAGGACATCAGATCAACAACCCTGAATATTTTGGATACCCTTTCGGGTCTATGACATTCAGAGATGCTAGGAACATAAGTGTTTTGGAAAGAACACATACCTTGGACCCAGGCAGGCAGACTTGGACCCGACCAGGTTGGGTTGGGCCTGACCGTTCCCAAGGCAAGTGTTTTGTATAGATCACCCTTGGCCATAATACTTTTAGATTCAATCCCAACTACCTTCTCTTATCCATTTCTACAACTAATCTCTCAATCTAGGCAAAAATGGAAGTTCAAGCAAGAATGAGATCAACCAACTAGAAACCATATCTAAAAAGAGAAGATAATATTGAAAACGTACTAGATCTGAAATAAAACTACTTGATTAAGGTAAAAGTACATAAACATGCCCTAAACAGGCTACATAGCCAAGAAGGAGATCAACTATCCATGGACAAGCATAGTTGGTACTGAAAAAAGATGGAAGAACATCATTTGTATAGAAACAAAGGAAGAAAGAGGGGGAAGAAGATATTTAGCCCATAGAGGAGAGGTGGCTCTTACTCCTTAGCCTCTGTAAGGATAGAATATCCTCATTTGGGTCATCCTCCTTGATCTTATGGACTCCTTGGCCTCCTTTCTCCTTGATTCTGCCCCAAACAGTAGCTTTAGAGGATGTATGGAGGTGGAAGGTGGATAGGAATGGCTGAAAGTGGGTGAATGATGGTGGATGGAAGAAAATTGAAGGAACGTATGTAGGGTGTGTTCTTCAACCCTCTCATACCTTGAAACTCCACCATGGAGATCTAGGAACCACTAGTCGTTGAAGGGAACCCAAAAAGTCAAAGTGGCAAAAACCAGGTAGGAACCCCCCATGATGTAGTCAGGGGAAGATATTTATAGGAGTGGTAGGTGGTTACTAACATTGTAGTGGCCATTGTCATCAGTCTCTAAGCGTGGATCACGACATACGATGATGTTGTAGATCATCAATGGTTGTTGATCTTAGCAATCGATGATGCAGTGGTCCCTAAAGATATGGTCAATTTATATCATCGGTCGCTAAGCCTAGAATGATGTTCATCAGTCGCTAACCTTAGTGGTCGATGATGTCATGGTAATAGATGATTTTAGCAGTTGTTGATCCTGGACATTCAGCGACCGATGGCAATGAACTTTAGTGATTGATGGTTAATGATTTTGGCGATCGCTGAAGATGGTGGTTCTTAGCGGTCACTGAGGGTGAGGATCCTTAGGAACAAACCTACCCCAGGGGGGCTACTACTATGGGTCGACGGGCCTGCCTCGATGAAGCTTCTAACCAATGAGTATGATTGTTGATGAAGGAGTTGGCCATCAAATTTGGGTCCAAGATATTAAAAACTTATTGGGCCCACTAGCCGATTAGCGGTACCACCGTCTCCTAAGTTGGTGCACATAATGTGGCATTCGATGGGGCAAAATCTGGAAAATTGATGTCTTCTTGAGTTCGGTGACTGTAACTCCCAAAATTGGCTAGTTGAGCAATTATATTTATGAAATGATATAAATTACTAAAAGATAAGAATCTAGAGCTATTTTGGGTATATTAAGGTTATGACAACACAATTGTGGATAAATACTTAGTATAAACGCCTAAATTTGGGTGTTATCACTCACCTGTCTCCTACCAACAGAGTGGAGACTAACAATGTCTCCCATACAAAGCCCCATAAGGTGCCATGTTGATACTCCTCTGATAAGTATTGTTGTAGAAAAACTCAATCAAACTCAGGTGAACATCCCAACTACCCAAAAACTACAAGAAACAAGCTCTCAAAAAATCTTCAAATGTCAAAATGGTCCTCTTGAACTGACCATCTGTCTACGGTGAAAAGTTGTACTAAGCCTCAACTATGTACCCTTGGTTGTGTGCTGACGTTCCCAAAAGCTAGTGATAAACTGAGGACCTCTTTTAGACACTATTGTCACTAGGATACCATACAAATGCACTATCTTATCCATATATATCTATGTCAACTTATTTTTTGTATATGTCATCTTCACAAGAAGGAAGTGTGCTAACTTAGTCAACTTGTCAACTATCACCCATATGGAATCATGACATTTGGCTGTCCTAGGAAGACCAACCATAAAGTCCATAGTGATATTATCCCATTTCCACTACAATATTGGCAACGGTTGCAACGTCCCTATAGGTTTTTGATGCTAATCCTTAGCCTATTGACATAATGGACTTCAAGCCACAAACTCTGCCACATCATGCTTCAAGCCAGACCACCAATACAGGTCATTCAAGTTATGGTATGTGACATCCCGCTATCACACAGACAATGAGATGTCACGTGAAAACACACGGAACCATCATGAAACCACATATTACTGAAAACACAGGTTAATAAAAACCAATTGTTGAAAGTAGATAAAAGAAAACTATTACATCCAGATCCTCATCCTGCAAGGAAACATGTTATATAAATAATTACAAGCCATGATATATGTCCATAGTTTATAGGAACAGCTGACCTGTCAACACCAGAGTTCATCACCTATTTATACATACATAATGGGCCACACCAGGCCAACAATAGGATATACAAAGTTACAGTAGCTATACATTGTGAAACGTCGTCAAAACACTTCCAAGGACTTGAGAGTACAGGGATGACTCTAGGACTCTACTACAAAACAACCAAAACAGCAACATATCCATCTCTTGCCTTCTACTACTCTTCTTGCTGCTCGGCCACAACCTCACGACCACCACCATGTCTAGCGAATTCACCTAAAAAGGTTGTAAACCAATGGGGTGAGACACAGTCCCAACGAGAAATATAACTCTCCACTGAAACTATAAAACTTCAGAAAAGCTAAAGCAGATAGCTGATATACACAGATTATATGAGCAGCATACTGAGTAGGACTTATTTTATTAACAAGCTTACCAAGGTACCCAGGAGGCATATATCCAGATATTCTTATGGAACATGATTGACAAGATAAGCTTTATAGGAACTTATCACAAAACATAGTGAACATACAAATAACTGCAAGGTATAATTAGATCAACTACACAAGAAAGGTCTCAACCAATGATCTGTGTTTTTCCATAAGAAGTATATACTATTCGGATGGATTACGTATCATTATGCCCTGAGGAAGTGAGCTGTACCACTCAAATCCAACCATCGGTTGGGAAGCCCAAGTCGGTGCCATACAAGGTCAATGGAAGAGTTAGACTCCATGACCTCACCACCTCGTGGTCAGTGCTCGAGTTCTAATCAAGTAGGACCGCAGTCTCATGCTTAGGTGGCCGCAGCCACAGGGTCAGGCTACCCTCTGCCTAGCCCACCTTGGTACAGGTATCGACGCTAGTGAAACCGAGCCACGGGCTTGTTCACCGTGATCCATAATCATTGAGCCATGGGCCTATTCACCATGCTCTTATCACACATTATGAGCCATGGGCCTATTCACCATGCTATTTCATATTGAGCCAGGGGCCTGAAACCATGCTCGGGAGTCTACAACTGAAGTTGCACTCTAATCCTCCTATTTTCGGCTAGGAGCAACCACACATATTCCACAATATGTGCTTCCGGGTTAACCCACAGGAGAACCCGTTTCACCATCACTAGCTACTGACGATGATGGATCTATGGCCAAGGAAAACTACATGATATATTCCACTATAATTAATTAGTATATTTTAAGTGGATTGTTGAGGCAACCAAGTTGTAAAACATAAATAGCATTCAGTTACATTATTACTATCATTATCACATTATCATGGGATCTCAATCCCTCATCACAGAATGCCACTGCCACTCAAGGCTTACATCATCTACATGGGATAGTAATCCCTTATCTCAACATCATAGGATAACACCTCAACTAGGCACTCAGCCTTTATCAGGTCCACAGACCTTTATCATCATACTGGTGATACATGTTATCTCATCAACAAGGATTACCATCATTTAGTGTTATTCAAACACATATACCTCATAACTCTTACCTGGCTATGAATTCATATGATATACCTGTGTGGTTAGTATGCACATCAAGAGAGATAACTCCAATCACCAAACACATATCTTTTTGATTATCATGCTATTAGGGTTGCAGATACACATGTTTGGAACAATCATCCATGATCATAATTACAAGAGCCATAAAGGTGTATTAATTACATTATTATTATCAAACCATGAGCATCCACTATGCCCTTATCTTATAAACATAACCGTGCGTCTTATCATCTTATGTAGCATCATCTTTAAGTATCAAACATATCACAGTTCACAACCTATCATCCATATTGCATCATCAACATAGGTGCAGTTTCAAGATAACAAATCATCAACTTAGGTTTTCCGGGTTAAGCATAACCCTCACCGAAGGTACCATCTACTCTTACTATAGGTGTGGTGGGTAACGCCATCCCTCACCCAAATGGATATCGGGCAAGGTAACATCCCTCACTAAAATCCTATCGGCTAGGGCACTTAGCTACACATATCGGTCAACGATGGGGTGAATGCATGCACAAGGGATATCGGGCAAACAAAGATGATGTGTATCGTGTAACTAGTCCAGAAATAGTGTATCGTGCAGCCAAGGAACTAGGGGTGATAACGTGTAGCTCATGCCATGCAACAAAGGAGCAAGGGGGTGTCGGGAAACACAACTAGCCCTAACACCCAAGACCATATCACCCATTAGGGTTAGGGTTCATATCGAGAAGCCTTCTCAACAAGGATCATATCGACCAGGAGCATGGAACCCAAGACACCCTATCGCCCAACCATCAAACCTTGTCGTCTAAGGGACCCTCATGTCGGCCAAGGCACTCTATCGCCCAAAGTATCATGTCGTCCATGGGCAAGGTGGACACTAAGGCACCATATCGGCTAACTCGACTTAGGGTGTGTCGTGCAAACACAAACCCCATGCTCGACACAAGGTTTACCCATCTTACTCATATTGTTCAAGGAAGAGGCTAGGGTGTCTCCAACCTATAACAAACAATACTAAGGCACCACAAGAAGGCCTATCATCCAACTAGGTCAAGCACCTTATATCGGCCACCACTAAGGCACCTATTAGGGTTCCACCATGCAAACACCATATCGGGCAACTCAAGACCAAACCATGTCACCCAAAATAGAGATAACTTATCACACACCATGTCGACCAATGGGACATACAAAGCAAGGGATCATCTTGGCCAAAGCATATCATACAAGGATACTAACAGGGTGAAAGGGGTCATATCGGGGACAAAGCCAACAGGTCTCAACTGAACATATCAGCCAAGCTAAAACCAACAAAAGGGTGTGTCGTGCAAGGGCACAAGAACCTCACCAAGATGGTCATCTTCAACCTCAAACTCTTTAGCAACAAACCCTAATTGATCAAGATAGTTGGCTCACCTCTCAACAACTAAGTGAGAGGGGTTTTCACAACCTCCATCACATATCGGGCAACATGGTGGATCATCCCCACATTAGTCAAGATCCCAACCTCCACTAGGTTAACGTCTAACCAAGGCTCACCTCTCAAATCCATGGTGAGAGAAGGGTATTACCCAATCAACTAGAGTATAGAATCACATATCAACAACCAAGTGAGAGGGGTTTTGCCTACACCACTAGAGCTCGAAATCACTTCTCTAAACCAAATGGAAGAGAAAGGGGCTTTGCCCAAGAAACCCTAAACTCAAGGTTTGGCCACAAGGTCTAAGAACACATCAATAACATATCCATCATATATACAACATGAGTAAAGGTACAAACTAGGGCAAGAAACATATCTAACAAGATGCATGGCCGATCAAGATGAAACATAAACATGCAACAAGAAAAGGAAGTAGTATAGCTAGGGTTAGGAGTTATGTAACCCGCCTTAAGCAAGCTCCAAGCTCCCAAGCTCCAAGCACCACCTTCGGCCACCATAAGAGGAGAAGCAAAGCTCATAACCACCATGGCCGAAGAACAAGCAAGAAGGAGAGGAAGGTGCTAAGGAAAGAGGGGGAGATGCTCACCACAAGAAGAGAAGCAAGACACACTCTAGGGTTCGACCACCACTAGAGGAAGAAGAGGACTCCAAGAAGATCAGCCACATGGCCGAAGAACAAACAAGAAGGAGAGGAAGGTGCTAAGGAAAACGGGGGAGATGCTCACCAGAAGAAGAGAAGAAAGACACACTCTAGGGTTCAGACACTACTAGAGGAAGACGAAGACTCCAAGAATATCGGCCACCAAGATAACTCTACCAAGTGTATCGGTCACGAATCTCACCAAGGGGAGGTATCATCCACCAAGGAAGAAGGGAAGCAGCTAAGGAACTAATGGGATCCTAAGTAAGAGAAAGGAGAGGCATGCATAGAAGAGGGTGAAGAGGAAACTAAGGCAAGGTGTCGCCCAACCTAGGGACACTTGTCCATGGGGCAAAGCCACCTACTATCTCACCACCACCACATGTCCAAAGCTTTTTCCACATGCAAGCAACAAGCACCAAGTGTCCACAAGGGGGTGACACAAACGATGCTAGGTCAAAGAAGGTCACTTGGTCGATACACATCATGGGAGACACACCTTTGCCCGACACAACCACCTGGCCAATACATCATGGCCAACACACCAAGGTTGTCACACTCAAGCTTGGCCGATACACCTGGGGCTTGCCCGACACAAGGCCCAACAAAGCAAGGCAAAGCCCAAACAAGGCTCAACAAGGCAAAACAAAGCCCAAAGCTACTCAAACAATGAGTCCAACCCATCCTCTCAACCCTAGAGGATGCAAGAAGAGAGAGAAACATCTCTCAAGGTGTCAAACTTGCACATCAATCCTAAAGCTTGGGTTATTTGCAAGTTGCACCTCCAACTCTCAACAAAGCAAAAACAAACCCTAATCACCATTTGAGGTGATTAGCAAGCATCTAAACATAAGGTTTTGGCAAAGCAAATAGGGTAAGCCCAGAATGAAGGTCAGGTTCCTTACAAGCCATAAACCTCTACAAAGGGATTTCGCCCCCGAAATCCAAAGAGAAAAGTGAGGGATACTTCCTTCTCATCTCTTCCTCGAGCTCCCATGTGGCTTCCTCAATGCCACGATGATGCCAAAGAATCTTCACAAGCACCATGTCCTTCCTTTTTAACTTCTTCACTCTTTTGTCAAGAATCATCACTTGACCTTCTTTGTAGGTCACGTCTTCATCAAGCTCAACCTCAACTGGATGTATCACTATCCTTGTGTCTGGATGACTTCTCTTCAACATACTGACATGGAACACTGGATGTAACGTGTGCAACTCTGGCGGCAGTTCTAACTTGTAAGCTACCTTGCCAACACATGCTATTACTGGGTATGGCCCCATATACCTGGCTGCCAACTTGCCTTTCCGTCCAAACCTTAGCATGTATTTCCATGGTGAGACCTTGAGATACACCTTGTCTCCCACCTGGAACTCTAGGGGTCATCGCCGATTATCTACATATGACTTCTGTCTGCCCTGTGTCACTTTCAATTATTGTTGTATCACTTTGATCTTCTCTGTTGTTTGCTGCGCTAACTCAGGACCCAAAAGCTGATATTCGCCTGACTCATACCAGTACAAAGGAGATCTGCACTTCCTACCATATAAAGCCTCATAAAGATCCATGTCAATGCTCCGCTGGTAACTATTGTTGTAGGCAAACTCTATCAAACTGAGATGCATGTCCCAACTTCCTAGGAACTGTAGAACACAAGCTAAAAGAAGATCCTCCAAAGTTTGAATAGTCCTTTTAGACTGTCCATCTGTCTATGGGTGGAAAGCGGTACTAAACCTCAACTGCATTCCCAACGTGTTGTGCAACTGTTCCCAAAAATGACTCGTGAACTGGGGTCCTCTGTCAGAGACTATCATTGCAGGCACACCATGTAAACGCACTATCTCATCCACATACACCTGAGCAAGCTTCTCTGTTGTATACGTTGTCTTCACAGGTATGAAATGAGCAGACTTTGTCAATTTGTCCACTATCAACCAGATGGAATCATGATTCTTAGCTGTCTTTGGTAGACCAACTACAAAATCCATGGTAACATGATCCCATTTCCACTGTGGTATCGACATGGGTTGCAACGTACATGCTGGATCTTGATGCTCAACCTTAACCTATTGTCATATCGCACACCTAGCCATAAACTCGACTACATCCCTCTTCAAGCTAGGCTACCGATACATGTCCTTCAGATTATGATACATCTTGGTGACACTTGGATGCATAGCATACATCAATGTGTGTGTTTCCTCGAGCACTAGCTTTCTCAGATCATCAAAATCGGGGACCACCATCTTACCATGATATCAAACTAGTCCATCCTTGGACTCATGGAACCCATCATGCTTTTTACTACCAAACTCTGATCTTATCAACTGAACTGAAGCATCTGCCTACTGTGCGCCTTTGATCTACTATCTCAATATAGGCTTTACTTGCATCTATGCCAACAGTCCTGCCAACAAGGAAACTTCTAACTTTACATTCATCTGTCGTAAAGAAACAAACATGTCTATGGCATACCAAGGAACTCAATTGTGTCTTCTTCATAAGAATAGAAGAAGACTTTCTGCTAAGCACATCAGCTACCATGTTCGCCTTACCAGGATGATACTCAATGGTGCAATCATAATCATTGATCAACTCCATCCAACAACGCTGTCACATGTTCAACTCACTCTACGAAAAGATGTACTTCAAGTTCTTATGATCTGTAAAGATTTGACACACTTCCCCTTATAGATAGTGTCTCCAAATCTTTAACGCATAGACCACCGCCGCCAGCTCCAAATCATGTGTTGGATAATTCTCCTCATGTTTCTTAAGCTGCCGCGAAGCAAAAGAAACCACATGATCTTCCTGCATCAGCACACATCCTAAGCCTTTCTTGGAAGCATCGCAGAAAACAACATAGCCTTTCCCAGGCTCTAGCAGCACTAACACTGGAGCACTAGTCAGCTTCTCCTTCAAACTTTGGAAAGCTTGCTGATACCGATCATCCCAAACAAAAGGTACATCCTTCCTGATCAATTTTGTCAATGGCAACACGATAACATTGAAGTTCCTTATAAACCTCTGATAGTATCCTGCTAAACCCAGATATCACATTACCTAAGAAAGTCACTTCTTTCAACCAGAACTCGCACTTACCGAACTTGGCATACAGCTGATGTTGGCGTAGAAGAGTCAACGCCCATCGAAGATGATGTTCATGCTCTTGACTGTCCCGAATATAGATCAAGATGTCATCTATAAAAACTACAATAAACTGATCTAGAAACGGATGGAACACTCTGTTCATCAAATCCATGAAAGCAGTAGGTGCATTGGTTAGCCCAAACGACATAACCACAAACTCAAAGTGACCATACCTCATCCTAAAAGCTGACTTTGGTATGTCCTCATCCTTAATCCTCAACTGATGATATCCAGACCGTAGGTTGATCTTTGAGAACATGGTAGCACCGTGTAACTGATCAAATAGATTGTCTATCCTCGACAGCGAGTACTTGTTCTTGATCGTAACTTTGTTCAACTATCGGTAATCTATGCACAATCGCATCGACCCATCTTTCTTCTTTATGAATAGGACTGGAGCACCCCACGGCGATGTGCTCGGCCTGATGAAACCTTTATCCAACAACTCCTCTAACTGCTTCTTCAGTTCTACCATCTCAGCTGGAGCCATCCTTTATGGTGTCTGGGCAAATGGCTGTGTTCATGGCACCAGATTGATCTCAAAGTCAATCTCTTGAGGTGGGGGGACACCGAGAAACTCATCAGAAAACACATCTACAAACTCTCGAACAAGAGGCACCTCCTCAATTCTAGGACCTTTTGCCTTGGTATCCACAACATGGGTTAAGAACGCCTTACATCCTTGCCGCAACAACTTCTCTGCCACCATAGCTGACACTAACCATGTTAGAATAATCTTCCTATCTCCTTGGAAGATCCACCTCTCATTGTCATCAACAAACATTGCCTGCTTGGAACCACAGTCCACAACAACCTTATACTTTTCTAAGGTATCCATCCCAAGGATCACATCGAATCCATGCATATCGAGTGGTATAAGATCCACTTGTATACTGTGTCCCAAAAAAGATAGAACACAAGATGGACACTCCTCCTGAAGCATCGAGGAACCATTAAGAGGGTTTCTAACAACAAGCTATCTTTCTTACAGCTAACAGGTAAAAGACAGCTATTAAGCATACTATGTGTGATAAAAGAGTGCATAGTACCCGAGTCAACTAGAACAGATTTAAAGCAAGAAGAAGACAAATCAGAATGAAATAACTCCATCTGACCTGCCACCACTCGTGGATTGACTATCGCCTCCGGCAGACTCATAGCATAGAATTGAGCCGTTGGTTGTTGTCCACGTCCTCTGCTTCCTTGGGCAGACAATCCCACTTGCGACGCTTGACCACGTCCTCACCCTCTGTTACCACTAGATTGTTGTGTATCTGACCCTTGCTGATTCTGCCTCAGCTGATGTGTCACTACAACATCTCTCTTTGGGCAATTTGTCCTGAAAAGCCAAATCTGACCACAAAGATGACATGACTGGTCTCTCTGTTGTGGCCTAGATGGCCCTGTCACTGCCACTAAAGCTATACTATGGGCTTTGGATGGCGAAAATCCACACCCTCTTCCCTTACTCGGGGACCACTGTGACAACGCACTGGAACCTTGTATCATAGAAGCTGCTAAAAACCTTAGCTTCTTGAAGCCATCAAACCTCTGTCTCGGAAACTGAGGAGGCCTTTTCTTGGTCATGGAATATCTCTTCTCCTTGACAGACCATTCTGTCCTTCAGACAGACTCCACAAATGTGGTGAACCGCTCCCGATTCTCCAAAGCAGCAGCAGGTGTTGTCAACTCAATGCTCAAACCTTTCTCAAACCGTCTGATTCTCTCGTCATCTGGCGTCGCTATGTGAGGAAAAAACCTCAGTAGGTCCATAAACTTAGCTTCATACTTGGTGATGCTCATCGATCCTTGATGTAGATGCTCAAACTGGTTAATCTTCTCGTCTAGATACATCTTCGGGAAGTATCGACTGATGAACTCCCGGTGGAAAACCTCCCAATAGATCACCTCACCGGGTCGCTTCTCCTCCTCGATGGCCCACCACTGGCTAAGAACTACCCTTCAGAAGGTAGACAACGTGCTTGACTTTGTCTGCTTTGGGGATGTTGAGAATCCGGAAGGCCTTCTTGAGACCTGTCAGCCACATATCTGCATCGGCCGAATTAGCCGTTCCAGCATAATCTGAAGCTCTGACTCGGCGAAGCCGCTCAAAGGTCTTCTCAATGCTTGATGATTCACCATGGGGAGCATGTGCTCTTGGCGGAGGTAATGGCACTCTTTCCACCATGTGATTCATTGTATCCATCAACTTCCCCATAAGGTGCTGATAGGCAGGGCTTTCAAGAATGGTTGGGTCAAGTTGGGGGACCTCAGGCACCCGATCTTCATGTACCTGCATTCGTGCTCCATCAATAGATGCAGCATCGCTACTCTCGATAGCATGTTCTTCAGGGTTTCCAGAAATCTTTAAGCTTTATCTTCTACTGAGGGTAGAAGGTTATTGTAAGAAAATCTGGAAAACTCACAAGAACACACACAACCCAGTCCTACATCCTTGTAGACTCGGAGAACCTAGAGCTCTAATACCAAAAACTTATTGTGACATCCCGCTATCACACAGACAATGAGACGTCACACAAAAATGTACGGAACCATCATGAAACCACATATTACTGAAAACACGAGTTAATGAAAACCGATTACAGAAAGCAGATAAAAGAAAACTATTACATCCAGATCCTCATCCTGCAAGGAAACATGTTATATAAATAATTACAAGCCTTGATATATGTCCATAGTTTATAGGAACAACTGACCTATCACCACCAGAGTTCGTCACCTATTTATACATACATAATGGGCCACACCAGGCCAACAACAAGATATACAAAGCTACAGTAGCTATACATCATGAAACATCATCAAAACACTTCCGAGGACCTGAGAGTACAGGGATGACTCTAGGACTCTACTACAAAACAACCAAAATAGCAACATATCCATCTCTTGCCTTCTACTACTTGACCATAACCTCACAACCACCACCACATCTAGTGCGTTCACCTAAAAAGGTTGTAAACCAACGGGGTGAGACACATAGTCCCAGCAAGAAACATAACTCTCCACCGAAACTATAAAACTTCAGAAAAGCTAAAGCAGATAACTGATATACGCAGATTATATGAGCAACATACTAAGCATGACTTATTTTATTAATAAGCTTACCAATGTATCCAGGAGGCATATATCCAGATATTCTTATGGAACATGATTGACAAGATAAGCTTTACATGAACTTATCACAAAACATAAGGAATGTACAAATAACTACTAGGTATAATTAGATCAACTACACAAGCAAGGCCTCAACCAATGTTCTATGTTTTACCCTAAACATTATATACTATTCGTCTAGATTACGTATCATTATGCCCTGAGGAAGTGAGTCATACTGCTCAAATCCAACCATCGGTTGTGAAGCCCAAGCTGGTGCCATACAAGGTCAATGGAAGAGCCAGACTCCATGACCTCACCACCTCATGGTCAGTGCACGAGTGCTAATCAAGCAAGACCGCCATCTCATGCTTAGGTGGCCGCAGCCACAGGGTCAGGCTACCCTCTGTCTAGACCACCTTGGTACATGTATCGGTGCAAGTGAAATTGAGCCACTGGCCTATTCACCGTGCTCCATAATCATTGAGCCATGGGCTTATTCACCATGCTCTTATCACACATTCTGAGCCATGGGCCTATTTACCAAGCTCTTTCTACTAGTACATAACCGACCTTTAGTGTCTGTTATATAAGGCCTTTAGTGTCGGTTTCTAAGCGACACCTATGTGGGCGACGCTAAAAGCCCAGCCGTCATGCGTCGGTTAAAAAACCGACGCCAAAACCCTTCGCGCGCCAACGAAAACGCGCCAGCAGGGTACTATAGGCGTCGATTATTAGATCAGCAACCGATGTCATATACCTTCGCGCCACAGAAGGGCACCATCTTGGACACTATCAGCGTCGGTTATTAGATAAGAAACTGACGTCATATAACTCCCAACACGATCGTGATGGCCAGCACGGCCGTGCTGGCCAGCACGGCCGTGGTGTCTGGTCCGCTGCCACGGCCGTGCTGGCCAGCACGGCCGTGGTGTCTGGTCCGCTGCCACGGCCGTGCTGGCCAGCACGACCGTGGTGTCTGGTCCGCTGCCACGGATGTGCTGGCCAGCACGGCCATGGTGTTAAGGAAATAGACGTCGGTTACTATTACAAACCGACACTGTAACGATTTGGCATCGGTTTTATACAAATAACCGACGCCTATTTTTTTTTTTTCTATCAGTCTGCGGACCTGCTGTATGGCTGGTCATAGGATGAGAAACCTGCAGTTCAGTTATGAACTACAGGTTTTACGACATCCATTGATATCAGCCAACAACAGGCCACAAACCTGCAAAATTAACAACAAAAATATTCACACATTTAGCAATGCAACCTGCAGTTCCATTTGATTTTCACATTTAGAATCATTCTTGTAGATAATAATCTGTAGTTCCATTCATTTTCACATTCACACATAGAAACATTCATATAGCAACCAATAGTTTCATTCATTTTCACTCAGACACATGTAGAAACATCCAGACATGTAGAAACATTCACACATATATTATAATTCAGAAATTCATTTACAAAATATCATTCTTTATTCATTATTCTCTATCAACATCCCAATTATATCTTAAATCCCCCACTACTTGTATGGCTGTTGCCCATTCTTCTCTTACTTCATTTAATTCTCCCTTCGTATAGGGAGCATGTACATCTGGTAAGGCCGTTCCTGTCGTTGTTCAGTTTTAAACACCTGTAAAGAGAATGATGTATATATATAATTAATGAGCTATAAATAAGATTGATATATTTCATATTATCTAATGAGACTATATAATACCTCAGCAATACAATCGATGTCCAATGCGGCATATTTGATAATCATGTGCATAAATCGCATCACATAGTATCCACATGCCCATCCGTTGTCTTGTGTAGGACACTATAAATTCAAACATACAAAATATTAAAAAATACAACTAATTAAGCACTGTTCACATAAATAATATATACATATACTGCAGTCGGGAACTTACTTTCACGTTCTTCCAAATTATTGGCTGGTTCTTTTTCGTGGGGACCTTTCCTCCAGCCTTTTTGAACTCATCAAAACCCCTACATGTTAATGTAACACAGTACATTGCATAATTAAATAGTAATGTAATAACATATGTTAACGGATATGAAAATGAAATAGTTCTCACCGGAATAATGCCATTTTCATTATGTGTCCATATTTTGTATTCAATTTACTCCCCTTAGGATCTAGATAATAGACAGTGAATGTCTGGGGGACAATAACCAGTAACTCCCAATGCATACCACTAAAGGTAAAAAACTTAAAAATTAATAACTCAAAATCCACAATAAAAATGTAATTTTCTTAAGTCCAAATTATAATAAGCAAAGTAAACTTACTCTACATTGAATGGAGCCATTATCATCGTCTTCTTATTTTGAGCAAAAATTGAAAAAGCCTCACAGCAGTATTGTTGAACTGACGGAGGGTCTTTAGCTACTAGACTAATCAAAGATGGAATAAAAAATCCTACATGTTCGAATGCAAAATCTGCACATATCTTGTCTAAGTAGCTGCAAAATATGTATTAATTACGCATGCATTAATAAATAAGAAACCAGATCACCAGATCCTACACAAGGTATATGGATGTATAAAGAAGATCTCA
Organism: Alisma plantago-aquatica; assembly: GCA_963693085.1. NCBI lineage: Eukaryota > Viridiplantae > Streptophyta > Magnoliopsida > Alismatales > Alismataceae > Alisma > Alisma plantago-aquatica. The sequence continues at coordinate 1,314,912,865 of OY856409.1, read as the reverse complement.
CTTTATCCATAGCTCTATCACAGATGTATTTAGCCAATCATATCGAAACAACTCCAAAATATATTGTATAAATAGTTTGCTTTCGTATGATTGACCTGCAACATCTGAATCTATAGAAACAGTTATAGGGCAATTTATATCATGTTCGCCTAACCATATTGCCATACCCCTATAGTTAGGACCTAACGGGACAGTTAGGTCCTGTTGAACCCAACTGGGTAATGTAGGAGGTGGAAGTGGAGGCCTAGATGTTGTGGGTGTCTTCTTTTTAACCTATATATATATATAATAATTTCAGATCAACTGACATCATATACACACACTAACAATTTAACGTAATGTAAATTTACCGTACTATTTCAGTAAAGATGGCATCCGCTTTTAGCCACAATATCACTCCGCCTACTGCCTCACCAAGTGTTTCACAATCTGGGTGGGCATATGGCAATGGAAGATCCATCCACTTGGGGAATATATGTACCGGGCTCACACGAATCCAACTAGCTGGTAATGGAGACCCATGAAACATTTCCCCTGGTAGGGATGGGTAAGCCGACACCTCTGCAACGACATATTCATTAACTTTTAGATGGCATGGCTTCAACCCCTACACATTTTTGTGTAAAGAATGTTATATACATATATACATATCATCTTGAATTAAAAAACTAGTTACTATGTCATAAAAATACTTACAGTGGATGTGCTAGGTGGTGGGTCTATAGGATTACTCCCAACCTCTGCAGTAGGAGTAGAGCGGGATGCTATGATAGGTACTTTCTGCTGAGTGGCAGTCTGAGATGCCTGCCACTTTTTCAGTGCTTCTTCCAGTTTCCTATCAACTAGCTTATCTACCTATACATGGATAAAAGAAACGTTAGCTTCTAATTATTGAATTCTCTTTTTACAGTAACATTATAAAAAAAGAATATGTTACCTCTTCTTGTGAAAGTCCCACTTTTGGGACATGTTTGCGCTGGGATGGCCCAAAAAAAGATTTGATGCCCACACCAGTGCCTGCAGCCCTAACACGTCCAGGATGCTCTGGGTTACCCAGAGCAACTGTCAATTCATCCCTTGTGCCCTCAGGGATGAACTTGCCTTGTTTCCTTAGCTCGTGCAGCTCCCGCTAATCACCAAAATAAAAATTTGTAATTAAGTAAACACCACAAATAATCAATATTTGAACGATTGCTGTAAGAGTTGTATTTTACCATTTTTGCAGCCGCCTCAGCAGTTGCGGGCTTCCTTATTTCTCCCTTCTTATTTTGCCTCCCAGCTATCCAGATATCATGGTGAGGCAGAGGTGTGCTACCTACACTGGAGGACTCTTGAGTAGCAGAAGACTAAGCAGTAGCCTCAGACTGTAGTCTTTGGCGAATGCCTGCATACCCCTTTGGACCCATTGTGTGGTCATGCACATTCAGTGCACGCCTTGATCTTTGTGCCTCACTGAGGGCCTAGTTAGTATGCACATTAATGATTTGGTTAGTAACAGTAAATGTTAATCTTGAATAGGTGAATACAACATATATTAATGAGATTGGGACTGACGCCTAATACCTTGAATTCATCTGTTTGTCTTGAAGAAACAAACGCGTCCCATTCTTCTTTGTCCAGGAAGTTCCACTGTTCAGTGGCTGTCTTCTTCCTCTTGTCAGCTTCTTTTATGTATTCTCGGGTGTGATTTGTCCTATAGTTCCTTAGGACTCTCCCACAGTGTTGCATCACACATTTACGATGCATCTTTTCATCCAATTCAAATATACTCTGCAAATTAGAATTGCTATTAACTAGTATCCAAAAAATTAGTAATCTACAAAATATAATTGCAAATTAATAATAACTCACGCATAAATCCTTCCATATTACGTCTTTCTTCTCCTTAGAAACTTTATGCCAAGAATCTATCTTAAAACTGCAATGGCTACGAGTAACATACCCAAGATATGAAACAAATGAATTGCGATTCACACCAGATGCATTTCCTGCATTATTAAAATCCACACCAAGTTTGGGTCCATTGCCCTTTTGCGCTATTAACTTCTTCATCATAGTGATGCCCCTTCTCCTGTCAACTTTTTGGTGTTGCTGATCAAGTGCCTCAAGTGCTTCAGATGGTACATGTGCATCATCAACCTAAAATTTGACAAAATAAACACATTTACAAGATATAACTATAAATGGACATATAGATATAAATATATGATGTATTTTTAAAACTTACATTGTGAGGCGGCGCATTGATGTCCTCACCCTCACGGTAATCATCAGCACGGTCATCAGGAGAATGCTCAGCCATCTGAAAATTCACATTCAAATTGTAAATTTTACATTGTAAAGTAATTCAAATTGTAAAGCTCACATTGTAAAGTTCACATTCACATTGTAAAGTAATTCACATTGTAAAGTTCACATTATAAAGTAATTCACATTGTAGAATTCACATTGTAAAGTTCACATTCACATTGTAAAGTTCACATTCACATTGTAAAGTTCACATTCACATTGTAAAATTCACATTGTAAAGTTCACATTCACATTGTAAAGTTCACATTCACATTGTAAAGTTCACATTCACATTGTAAAGTTCACATTCAGAAAAATAAAACATATAAAAAAACATTGTATAAACATGCCTCTAATATTGCGATTTTTTATCAATTAACAATCCTTCATTGTGATCTCCGCGCACATACAAGTCATCATTAGCTTCAATATTTGCTGGTGTTGGCAACCCAACTGAGAATGGACTGGAGTCATCATACTTATCATAGTATTGTTCTTCATCTATAGGATCTTCAATGAACTGTCTTTTACCATGAAGAACAACCGACCATTTATCATTTGCAGGATCATCGATATAAAATACTTGTTTCGCATGTGATGCCAATATGAATGGTTCATCCTTCTCGCCAATCTTTTTAAAGTTCACTAAAGTGAAACCCAATTCATCCACTATAACTCCTTTGGTGTTATCAACCCAATTACATTTGAAGAGCGGAATTCTGAAATCTATGTAGTCAAACTCCCATATGTCTTCAATGACACCGTAATATGACATTTTAGCTTCACGTGGACTCTTATCCTTTGCACTTGCAAAAAACATAGTCGATGCTTGAAGGGTGACCCCACTGTTTTGGACGACACTCTTATCATCTTGGCGCTTTGTGTAATATGTGAATCCATTAATGTCATACCCTTCATAAGACATAACAGTCAATTTTGGTTTAAAAGTGAGGCATTTGATAGTTTCAGTAATATCATCTGGTGTTTGAGATAGTTGATGTAAGACTTTATTTTCAAACCACTTAATAAATGTCTTGTTATGCTCTCTAGCAAGCCACATTGTATTGGCTTGAGGATATTGTCTCTTGATGAAATTGGTATGTTCCTCGATATAAACGTTCACTTCGTCCATGTTGTGTAAAATATACAAGTGACCTTGTTCCAACTGCTCACGGCTGATTACTTTCACACGTGATCCCAAAATTCCTTTACCAAATTGCTCGTCAATATTCTTGTCATTATCAGGAGTGTCATTACCACTGAGAAAGTCATAGCAAAAATCCATAACCTCTCTCGCCACATAACCCTCGATAATACTCCCTTCAGGCCGATAACGGTTTTGAACATCACTTTTAAAAACGCTCATGTATCGTTCAAAGGGATACATCCAATGCAAGAAAACTGGTCCCAACATTTTCACTTCCCTAGTCAAGTGGACAACAAGATGTACCATGATATCAAAGAATGACGGAGGAAAATACATCTCAAGCTGACATAGGGTAACAACCACTTCTCTTTGCAATTTATCGAGAGTATCAGGGTCAATAACTTTGCTACACAGACTGTTGAAAAGGAAACAAAGTCTGGTGATTGCAAACCTTACATGCTTCGACAATATAGATCTAATTGCCACAGGCAATATTTGTTGCATTAGAGTGTGACAATCATGAGATTTAAGACCTATCAACTTCAGATCTTTCATTGATACCAATCTACGGATGTTGGATGAGTAACCCTGTGGCACCTTAACATTTACCAAACATTCACAAAAAGTTTTCTTCTCCTTTCTAGACAATGTGTAACAAGCGGGAGGTAAGTATGTTCTCCGATTTCCCATTTCACGAAATTCTATTAATTCTGACCTTATTCCCATTTCACGTAGGTCCAGTCTAGATTTTATCCCATCTTTAGTCTTACCTGGTATATTCAACAAAGTACCAATGACACTATCACAGAAATTTTTCTCAACATGCATGACATCGATACAATGCCTGACTGTCAAAGAACTCCAATAAGGAAGATCCCAAAATATTGACTTCTTCTTGAATAAAAATTTGTCACTCTGTGTGGCCATAGTACATTGTGATCTCTTACCAAATTCATTGACAAAGTCTTTTACTCTTTCATAAACAACCTCCCCTGGTATAGGTTTAGGTGCACTCCGTTCCTCATTCAATCCATTGAATGCTTTGCACTTCCTACGATACGGATGGAATTTTGGAAGAAACCTTCAATGACCGAGATATACAATCTTACCGCCATGTTTTAGTCTTGTTGAATCAGTGTTCTCTTCACATATAAGACACGCTTTAGCTCCTTTGACACTATATCCAGACAAATTCCCATATGCTGGAAAGTCATTAATAGTGCAAAACAACATAGCATGCAAACGAAATGTCTCTCTTCGTGAAGCATCATAGGTCATCACACCTTCACCCCAAAGTTTCTTTAAGTCATCAATCAGAGGTTCAAGATAAACATCGATGTCATTTCTAGGTTGTTTAGGGCCCGATATCAACAACGACAACATTACATACTTATTTTTCATACACAACCATGGAGGAAGATTGTATATAACAAGCATGACTGGCTAAGTGCTATGTTGGCTGCTCAATGTCCCGTACGATTCATCCCATCTGTACAAAGCCCAAGTCTTAGATTCCTAACTTCTTCACCAAATTTAGGGTATAATAGATCAATCTTCTTCCACTGTGGGGAATCAGACTCATGTCGTAGGATCCCATCATTATTTTTCTTAACATCTGCATGCCACCTCAAATTCTTCGCATCTATCGGATTGGCAAACAAGCATTGAAACTGTGATATTATAGGTAGATACCACATCACCTTGGCAGGAGAACCAGTTTTGGACTCCCCCGAAGTCGTCAATTTATACCGTGACACACCACATTTTGGATAATCTTTCAAATCCGCATAGTCCTTTTGAAATAATACACAATCATTCGGTCATGCATGTATCTTCTTGGCATCCATTCCCATTGGGCACAACAATTTCTTTACCTTGTATGTTGAGATTGGCAGCTCATTTCCTTCAGGAAGCATTTCTTTCAACAAAGACAACAATGACGTGAAGCTTTTGTCGCTCCATCTATTGTTAGCTTTCAGCTTATACAATCTCAACACAGCGCTAAGCTTCGTAAACTTAGTACAACCTGTGTATAATGGTATCTCAACATCATGCACAATGTTTCTAAAAATGGGAGGTGGATCGGTGTGCTCTACCCCACAACTATCCAGCATCGCATCAACGATGTCTACTGGAACTGGTTCATTCACATCTACGTCATCGTAGGCAATTTCTTCTTCCACACAAGCACTGCTATCGACATCCACTGGTTTTGGGTTTGAAATCTCTCCATGCCAGTGCCATTCTGTATAGCCTTGTACAATCCCGTTGCACATGACATGACTTTTGATTTCATCACCAGTGCTGACTTTCAAGTTGTTACCGCAAGGACTACATGGATAGTAGAACCTATCTCCAGGTTTTTTCCTATGTTCCTCGGCAAATCTAATAAACTGGTCAAGACCAGAAATAAACTCTGGGGTGTAGAGATTGCGAATGGACATCCATGATCTATCCATTCTATGATAAAAAAGAAATCAAATATACATTACAACAAGATTAGGGTCTAGGGTTAACAGGTTAGAGTTTTTGCATGGTTAAAACTTTAGCCAACAAATACATGTGTTGTCATTCTTATATATAATAAATGTGTACCTTCTATCCCATTCTTGAACACCTAATCTCACTAGTAAGTGTATAATGTGTATTGGGTTTTCGAGAAAATTTCGGCAGCATTTCCCCGCTGTTCTCCAAGTACATATGTACTTGGAGAACAAACGGGGAAATGCTGCCGAAATTTTCTCGAAAACCCAATACACATTATACACTTACATCCTAAGTGAGATTAGGTGTTCAAGAACAGTCCCAAACTGGGGACTATCCAAGATTTACTCCTAATGAGTAAATCTTGGACGGGTTTCTAGGCCAACATAATATAACACCAGTCCCTTGTTCACAACCCCATTCAAAGCACAATTTTCTTATAAAAACACTTGTGGACAGCCATAACAACATATCAATGATTCCTAAATTAATCAATGTATTATTTTATAACACAAATCGTGGTGGGTATAACATAGCAAAAAACTCAACATGTCACAACAGAAACATGTCATTAACCTAATATACAAATATTTGTAACAAAACTCGTGGTAGCTATACCATAGAAAATTAAGTAGCATGCCCAATATATAACAAAAGCAATATTTTTCCAGATTGTTATAACAAAAGCAACATTAAGGTTATTCATAACAACATATGTAGTGGAGGTAACTCGTGGATGAGCGATGGTTTAAAATCTTGGTCTAATCTTTGTGCAGGTCTGGATGTGATTTGACTAGGGGACAAACTGATATGTTTCTAAGGTTGTGATTATTTACTAATATTTAAGACAAAAGCTAGATTGATTGATTATTCTAAGGTTGTGATTAATAAAAGGGTTGAATTAAATATTGATTATTCTAAAGTTGTGATTAATAAAAGGGTTGAATTAAATTATCATATGAAAGTAACACAGGCCGGAATGAATTTCACCATCGCTACCTATCATTCAATGTCTTACTGCATCACATTAAGCATTAACATATATGTTGAGGTCGGGTTAATCCACTTTTTGTGTTAATTAGGGTTAAAACATATAAAGCACCTATCTGAAGTTTTCATCAAGGGTTTAACAAAAAACGATTCATATGTTAGATCTGGAGTATCTATGATAAGATTGGAGAGGTAAAGAATAACACCCCCTTTTCAAAGAAGCAAATAGTCATGTAACCTTTTAGAGAACCAGCCAAGAAACAAGCCCACAAAAAACTCGACCATCACTCATCGAGTGAGAGGGGGGGCATCAGCAAATGAAAAAAACAAACAAACAACACCCATATGTAGGAATACCCTAGAGGAAGAAGAGGAGGAAGAAGGGTACCTCGGCGGCGGCGAAGGAAAAGAGGAGAATGTGGCTGGTGGCGAGCAGCAGCAGACGGCTGACAGTGAGCAGAAGCAGGCCGGCCGGAGCAGAAGCGGCGGCGAGGCAGAGGAGAAGGTTCCAGCAGGAGCAGAGGAAAAGGTGGCGGAGCAGAAGCAGGCAGCGGCGGATGGAGCAATGAACGGTGGCGGCGGCTGGAGCAGTGAGCAGCGGCGGCGGCTGGAGTAGTGAGCGGCGGCTGGAGCAGAAACGATCGCCAGACCTAAGCGCGGAGGCGATGAAATAGAGAAAGGGGGAAGATCCTGGCTCGCGTGGGTGTATTAACTTAACCATAGGCGTCGGTTATTCAAAATAGCCGACACTTAAAATAATCAGTGTCGGCTTTAATAAAAAATCGACGTCCAAAGGGGCTGAAAATTTTCGCGGGGACAACGTGCAAAAACACATTGACGTCGGTTATTTTATGAAAACCGACGATATATATGGGCCCAATTTCTGTCTCGCGCATAAACATTAGTCGTCGGTTGGGTAGACAACAACCGACGTCATATGATAAATTTTTGAGGTAATTTTTTTCACTGGAAAATTTGGATTTGGCGGTCGATTTTAGGCGTCGGTTGTTTATTATGGAACCGACGCTAAATAAAAAGCGATACCCGTGTCTGGCCACTCTTCGCAGATAGATGTCGGTTTGTGTTATAAACCAACGCTGTATGTAATAGGCGTCAGTTTCTTGTATGCAACCGACGCCTGTAAATGTGACTTTATAAGCTATTTCTGTAGTAGTGTTCATATTGAGCCACGGGCCTGAAACCGTGCTCAGGAGTCTAGAACCGAAGTTGCACTCTAATCCTCCTATTTTTGGCTAGGAGAAACCACACATATTCAACAATATGCGCTTTCGGGTTAACCCGCAGGAGAACCCGTTTCACCATCACCAGCTACTGACGATGATGGATCTATGGCCAGGGCAAACTAGATGATATATTCCACTATAATTAATTAGTATATTTTAAGTGGATTGTTGAGACAACCAAGTTGTAAAACATAAACAACATTGAGTTACATTATTACTATTATTATCACATTATCATGGGATCTCAATCCCCCATCACAGAATGCCACTGCCTCTCAAGACTTACATCATCACCATGGGATAGAAATCCCTTATCTCAACATCAGAGGATAACACCTCAACTAAGCACTTAGCCTTTATTAGTCCCACAGACCTTTCTCATCATACTGGTGATACATGTTATCTCATTAATAAGGATTACCATCATTCAATGTTATTCAAACACATATACCTCATAACTCTTACCTGGATATGAATTCATCTAATATATATGCGTGGTTAGTATGCACATCAAGAGAGTTAACTGCAAACACCAAACACAGATCTTTCTGATTATCATGCTATCAGGGTTGCAGATACACATGTTTGGAACAATCATCCATGATCATTATTACAAGAGGCGTAAAGCTGTATTAATTACATTATTATTATCAAACCATGAGCATCCACTATGCCCTTATCTTATAAACATAACCGTGTGTCTTATCATCTTATGTAGCATCATCTTTAAGTATCAAACATATCACGGTTCACAACCTAACATCCATATTGCATCATCAACATAGGTGTGGTTTTAAGATAACAAATCATCAACTTAGGTTTTCTGGGTTAAGCATAACCCTCACCGAAGGTACCATATACCCTTACTATAGGTGTGGTGGGTAACACCATCCCTCAACCAAAGGGATATCGGGCAAGGTAACATTACTCACTAAAAGCCTATCAGCTAGGGCACTTAGCCACACATATCGGTCAACGATGGGGTGCATCCATGCACAAGGGATATCGGGCAAACATAGATGATGTGTATCGTGTAACTGGTCTAGACGTTGTGTATCGTGCAACCAAGGAACCAGGGGTGATAACATGTAGCTCATACTGTGCAACCAAGGAGCAAGGGGGTGTCGAGCAACACAACTAGCCCTAACGACCAAGACCCTATCGCCCATTAGAGTTAGGGTTCATATCGGGCAACCTTCTCAACAAGGATCATATCGACCAGGAGCTTGGTGCCCAAGACACCCTATCGCCCAACCATCAAACCATGTCATCCAAGGGACCCTCATGTTGGCCAAGGAACTCTATCGCCTAAAGCATCATGTCGTCCATGGGAAAGGTGGCCACTAGGGCCCCATATCAGCTTACTCAACTTAGGGTGTGTCACGCAAACACAAACCCCATGCCTGACACAAGGTTTACCCATCTTACTCATATCGTTCAAGGAAGAGGCTAGGGTTTCTCCCACCTATAACAAACAATACTAAGGCACCACAAGAAGGCCTATCATCCAACTAGGTCAAGCACCTTATATCGGCCACCACTAAGGCACCTATTAGGGTTTCACCATGCAAACACCATATCGGGCAACTCAAGACCAAACCATGTCGCTGAAAATAGAGATAACTTACCAGCCACCATGTCGACCAAGGGGACATCCAAAGCTAGGATCATCTCACCCAAATCATATCATCCAAGGATACTAACAAGGTGAAAGGGGTCATATCAGACACAAATCTAACATGGCTCAACTGAACATATTGGGCAAGATAAAACCAACAAAAGGGTGTATCGTGCAAGGGCACAAGAACCTCACCAAGATGGTCATCTTCAACCTCAAACTCTTTAGCAACAAACCCTAATTGATCAAGATAGTTGGCTCACCTCTCAACAACTAAGTGAGAGGGGTTTTCACAACCTCCATCACATATCGGGCAACATGGTGGATCATCCCCACATTAGTCAAGATCCCAACCTCCACTAGGTTAACGTCTAACCAAGGCTCACCTCTCAAATCCATGGTGAGAGAAGGGTATTACCCAATCAACTAGAGTATAGAATCACATATCAACAACCAAGTGAGAGGGGTTTTGCCTACACCACTAGAGCTCGAAATCACTTCTCTAAACCAAATGGAAGAGAAAGGGGCTTTGCCCAAGAAACCCTAAACTCAAGGTTTGGCCACAAGGTCTAAGAACACATCAATAACATATCCATCGTATATACAACATGATTAAAGGTACAAACTAGGGCAAGAAACATATCTAACAATATGCATGGCCGATCAAGATGAAACATAAACATGCAACAAGAAAAGGAAGTAGTATAGCTAGGGTTAGGAGTTATGTAACCCGCCTTAAGCAAGCTCCAAGCTCCCAAGCTCCAAGCACCACCTTCGGCCACCATAAGAGGAGAAGCAAAGCTCATAACCACCATGGCCGAAGAACAAGCAAGAAGGAGAGGAAGGTGCTAAGGAAAGAGGGGGAGATGCTCACCACAAGAAGAGAAGCAAGACACACTCTAGGGTTCGACCACCACTAGAGGAAGAAGAGGACTCCAAGAAGATCAGCCACCAAGCTCACCAAGGGGAGGTATCGTCCATCAAGGAAGAAGGGAAGCAACTAAGGAACTAAAGGGATCCTAAGTAAGAGAAAGGAGAGGCATATATAGAAGAGGGTGAAGAGGAAACTAAGGCAAGGTGTCGCCCAACCTAGGGACACTTTTCCATGGGGCAAAGCCACCTACTATCTTGCCACCACCACATGTTCAAAGCTTTTACCACATGCAACCAACAAGCACCAAGTTTCCATAAGGGGGTGACACAAACGATGCTAGGTCAAAGAAGGTCACTTGGTTGATACACCTCATGGGAGACACACCCTTACCCGACACAACCACCTGGCTGATACATCATGGCCGACACACCAAGGTCGTCACACTCAAGCTTGGCCGATACACCTGGAGCTTGCCCGACACAAGGCCCAACAAAGTAAGGCAAAGCCCAAACAAGGCTCAACAAGGCAAAACAAAGCCCAAAGCTACTCAAACAACGAGCCCAACTCATCCTCTCAACCCTAGAGGATGCAAGGAGAGAGAGAAACATCTCTCAAGGTGTCTTCTTCCCTTTTGTCGCCTCTTGCTTCGCTCGAGCAAACTTGCACATCAATCCTAAAGCTTGGGTTATTTGCAAGTTGCACCTCCAACTCTCAACAAAGCACAAACAAACCCTAATCACCATTTTAGGTGATTAGCAAGCATCTAAACACAAGGTTTAGGCAAAGCAAATAGGGTAAGCCCAGAATAAAGGTCAGGGTCCTTACATGGTACATCTTGGTACTTCCTAGATGCATCACATTCATCAAGGAATGAGCTTCCTCAAGGAACATCTTCCTCAGACCATCATCATCTAGAACCACTATCTTATCGTGGAAACAAATTGTCCCATCCTCTATCTCAAGGAAGACCTCACACTTCTTGCTACTAAACTCTAATTGGATCTGATCTATCATAGTATCACCCCATTACACATATCTAATATGTTGTATCAACGTAGGCTTCACGTGCAACTATGTTAACAAACCTTCCAACAAGGATACTTCTAGTTAGACTTTCATCTGACATGACAACACCAACATGTCTCACTTATAGTGCACCAAGTAACACAATTGTGCCTTATCTCAAGATTATGACTTGGATGGTGTTCTACTATTGTAACATCCCAAAATTTTAGTGTAGAAAGTGACCAATAAATATAATGCTAAACTACAAGTCTAGTTTCTTAACATGATGTAAAACCCTAGAATAACTCATGTCTGGGATGATGATACCTTGTTTTGCATCATGGTCATCTAGTGCACATATTGAGCCCTAATCATTCCATACTGATTAGTTAGGGTGAAAATGGTATTTTACCCCACACTTATGCAAAACATGCTCCCTAGATTCAGTTATAGGAAATTTATGAGATATTAGGACTTCCACCAGTTTTTGGTAATACAACCTCCTTTTAATGAATATTAATGCATTATTTATCAAATGTCATCAAAGTCTATGATTCCTATCTTAAACCCATAGTCTAACTCAACATTTGGATTCCTCAGACTCAATTTAACAAACCTACCGATTTTCTTTTAAATAGATAAATCCTAGATATTTGAACTTATATGAGGAAGATAAGTTGAATAATTACATATACTACCACCTAATTATCTAGTCAAGGCATTCAATTTATCTTTTTGCCTAAGTGAACCTGGATAATGGTGAGTGTAATGGTTACATGTTTTCCCTCAGACGTTTTCCTATACACAGGCTCTCCACATATTAGAATTGTTTTCGTTTCCCCAGATTTTCCTTGATCTTCAGTGAATACCCTTGCAAACCGAGAGTCTGAATTGACCCAAACACGACTACCGTTATAAATAAATATCATGTTTTAACCCTAACACCCCGTCTCCGCAAGATTCTCAACTCAACACCTTTCCGTTTCTCTACCGCCGACGCACAACGTTGTTCTCCCCAGCAGTGCCACCATTGTTCAATCCCCTAACGTACACCATCTCTTCCGGTGGTCTCCCGACGATCTGGGTGTGGCTGTTGTGTCAGCTTATCGGTCATTCTCGGCTTGCAGACAAACGATAAGAGATCTCTTCAAGGCCTTGTGAAGCTCCTCCAGATTCTTATAAACAACTTTTGAGGTAATTTCCTAGATCTCGGTGTCCCCTATTCGTTCTTTTTCCTAGATTCCATAGCTGCATTGGCCCGAGTCTCCCTGCTTTGTCCCTACTAACACACGAAGATCACAGTTATGATCTTGCGAGCACACCTAGATGCTTGTGAGGGTTTGAATCATTCTCTTTCTTCTCGCATGGGTTAGAGGTTGATGTTTCCTGGTTGTTTTCTTTTCCTGGATTGTCTTGGACATGCCAGGTTCTGTTTTCCTTTCTTTCTTCTTGCTATGCCTTCGATTATTCTTTCCGCAGCATCTCAGATGATTGAAAGGGCACGAATCCCCTTTTTTTCCTTATGTCTCGGATTTCCACCCTCGTCCCCCTGTTATTCCGGTACTCAGCCATGGCAGTTCAGGTCTACTGCCTTTGTTGTTCCCAACCTTGTTTAGGAAATCCTCTAATGGACCAAGCCAGTAAAGCCAATGTTTCATTGATCTTTGTTCGTCTTCACTTCAAAATCAACCGTGATTATAAGTTAAATATACAAACGACCTGCTGCGTTCGTTTTTCCGTCTCCGTAAATGTATACCTTTCGTGACTGCTAATTCAGAACCAATTATCCAGTTGAAATCGCAGATCCAAAGATCAGTACCCGTATCGGTGATTCCGGCCACCTGGTTTTGAATAAACAAAGTTGAGGCTTTATTATATAATCCCTAAATGATGACTCCTTTTATGATACTATAATATTATATCACCAATTTATATATGTCCACCAATGTCGAGGCTAATAATGAGTAATATAACAGTTTTGTCCCGTTAACTACTATATTAACCAAGAAGTCAGAATCGTGATGTTTACCTAGATTTAATACCAAGGCACTATAGTGTTTCAAGATGTATACGCTAACTTCTAGTTATACTACATCAAATGAATATAAGGGACCTAGTATTCTTACACCTTGATGCAAGTAAAGTGCATGTGAAAATAACCCAAAGAGTATCAAAACTCTAAATATGTCGACTAGAAAGGGATATGTGATCTGATAAAGCCTTTGGGTTTACAGGATAGAGTTAGTTCCAGTCTCCATAGAAGCAGAGTAAAGAGGATTTAGGCTTATAAAAGGTAAGTGGTCCTTTCCCATGTGTATTCATACTTATTAAGTTCATCATATTTACATGTTTCTTAAATAAGTCTTTCATGGTTATGTGAACCAATGTTCTATGATTTTATGTTAACATATGCAAGTTAGATTTTAATACTTTCATGTGCATGATATCTCGAGTTGAGATATGACATCAAGATTTCTAAGATAGATTAAGATCCAAGAAACAAGTGCTATTTAGAATTCTTTAGAATGGTTGAGATATAAGAATTAAGTGCATGATAAGATCATAAGAGTAGAATGCCTTATCTTGATTAAGTTTACAAAATTATATATGTATAAGATTCATGTTTTAAGACTTATGTTAAGATTAAGTTTAATAAGATGACCTCAGCTTATGAAGTTAGACCCAGGCCCTAGTGCAGGTCAACTTAAGAGAGACATGAACCAGGCCATATGTGCAAGTCATGTAGCCCAGGCACCCTTAGTGCAGGCCAATAGAGAACAGACATGACTGAGGCCCTTTGTGCAGGTCATGAGGCCCAGGTCCTTAGTGCAGGCCAATATAGAAACATAACTAAGGCCCCTTTGTGCAGGTTATGTGACCTAGGCACCATAGTGCAGGTCATGAGACCCAGGTACCAGAGTACAGGTCTCTAGAGAAAGAAAAAGTAAAAAGATAAGAGCTAAGTTAAAGGAAGAAAAGTTATTTATGTTTTAGTTTTTATATGTTTAATGTCAGTTTCATGCTTATAACGTTCAAGAATATTTTATAGCATCTTATTTCTTCAGTAATGCAAATATTAGAATATTCATGCCACTTACTCTAACAACTAGTTTTCTCAATGCATGGCTGGGGACGAGATGTCCGCAGAAAAGGAGCAGGAGCAGGAATAGCACGCAGATACTTGGAGTACCAGCATAGAGAAGAATAAGGTCTGGTGGGGTGCCAACTATAAGATGATCCTAAGATTTATAGATTCAGATTTATATTTTCATATTTAGAACTCTAGACTAGAAACTTTGTTTCAAGATGTTAAATTAGTTTTTCCATATGATAGACTTTAAGTTCCCTTATGTAAGAACAAATATGAGAAAGTTTGTTATTTAAAGCATGTTTGATCGATTATATTGTTGTTTTGAATGCCAGTTTTATGTAATGCCTCCCTGAGTACACAAGTTATGGATAACTCTGTGTTTCTTCCTCTATGTGCATGTGTATGCTTAGGGAGGGTGTTACAATATGGTATCAGAGCAACATTATAGTTGGCCACCAGATGATCATTTTCTCAAGTTCTTACATAGTCCCTTTTGTCCTTTTAGATGGCTCCTAAGAAGAAATCTGATAAAGGAAAGGAGCATACAGAGGGAGAGGAAAGCTCCTACAGTGTGGGGAGCGACCATGCTGGCTCCGGAGGGCCAAGCCCCAATCCTCCTCTTGACGTTCTCGTCAAGGCCCTGATTGACGCTCTGACTAGCCAGCATCATGGACACCCGCAGCCAGGAAACCAGGAGTTGACCCTGGTTGACTTCCTGAAGATCAAGCCAGAGACCTTCTCTGGCAAAGCTGAGACAGATGTAGTCACTTGTGCTGAGGAGTGGTTACGGAGTGTGGAGCATTGCTTCTGTGATTCGGGATGCCCTGAGCATTCCAAGGTCCGTTTCGGGACCCATTTGCTAAAAAGCGCGGCCCGTGTCTGGTGGGAGAACTTCACCAACGCCCGAAGACTCGATGCTGCACCGCTGACCTGGGGGGAGTTCACCACTGCCTTCCAGAATCGATATATCTCAGAAGCCATGGTTGAGAAGAAGGAGATGGAGTTTAAGCGCCTTAAGCAGTACGACTTGACCGTCACCCAGTATGCAATGAAGTTTTGTATGCTGCAAAAATATGGAACTGAGTTAGATGAGGTACGACTAGCCAAGAAGTTTATACGTGGTCTGAAGCCTGACCTTAGCTATGCTTTGGTGGGACGTGGCATTAGGATAGTGCAAGAGGCACTGGAAGCTTCCCTAGAGTTGGAGGATCATCCAGGACAACATTGGAATAAAGGAGGAGATAACAACAAACATCATGCACCCAATTATGAGAAGAAAAGGAAGGCTCCTGAGGAAGATGCTTCTCAACGCGTCAGGTGTCAAAAATGTCGCAAGACCCACGCTGGGGTCTGTAGGATGGGTAGCACTGCTTGCTACTATTGCAACGAAGAGGGACACGTCAAAAGAGACTGTCCAAAGTTTCTAGGCAAGGAAGATCAACTCAACCAGAAACCCAATCCAGATCCCCCAGAAATGAGGCAAGCAAGGATCTTTGCCATGGTGGACGATGAAGGTATCATTTAGATTCCAATAGTAATATATGCACATACTAGTTTTATTTATAATGTGTGATATAGATAATTAGCCAAGTGGAGGTTATAACTTGAAAAGTACTTTATGGTAAATGTTGAGGGTTTGAGAGTATATAATATGTGAAACCCTAAGGTGGGTAGACTAGTAGAATTTTGAGGACAAAATTCCTATAAGGTGGGTAGTATTGTAACATCCCAAATTTTAGTGTAGAAAGTGACCAATAAATATAATGCTAAACTACAAGTCTAGTTTCTTAACATGATGTAAAACCCTAGAATAACTCATGTCTAGGATGATGATACCTTGTTTTGCATCATGGTCATCTAGTGCACATATTGAGCCCTAATCATTCCATACTGATTAGTTAGGGTGAAAATGGTATTTTACCCCACACTTATGCAAAACATGCTCCCTAGATTCAGTTATAGGAAATTTATGAGATATTAGGACTTCCACCAGTTTTTGGTAATACAACCTCCTTTTAATGAATATTAATGCATTATTTATCAAATGTCATCAAAGTCTATGATTCCTATCTTAAACCCATAGTCTAACTCAACATTTGGATTCCTCAGACTCAATTTAACAAACCTACCGATTTTCTTTTAAATAGATAAATCCTAGATATTTGAACTTATATGAGGAAGATAAGTTGAATAATTACATATACTACCACCTAATTATCTAGTCAAGGCATTCAATTTATCTTTTTACCTAAGTGAACCTGGAAAATGGTGAGTGTAATGGTTACATGTTTTCCCTCAAACGTTTTCCTATACACATGCTCTCCACATATTAGAATTGTTTTCGTTTCCCCAGATTTTCCTTGATCTTCAGTGAATACCCTTGCAAACCGAGAGTCTGAATTGACCCAAACACGACTACCGTTATAAATAAATATCATGTTTTAACCCTAACACCCCGTCTCCGCAAGATTCTCAACTCAACACCTTTCTGTTTCTCTACCTCCGGCGCACAACGTTGTTCTCCCCAGCAGTGCCACCATTGTTCAATCCCCTAACGTACACCATCTCTTCCGGTGGTCTCCCGACGATCTGGGTGTGGTTGTTGTGTCAGCTTATCGGTCGTTCTCGGCTTGCAGACAAACGATAAGAGATCTCTTCAAGGCCTTGTGAAGCTCCTCCAGATTCTTATAAACAACTTTTGAGGTAATTTCCTAGATCTCGGTGTCCCCTATTCGATCTTTTTCCTAGATTCCATAGTTGCATTGGCTCGAGTCTCCCTGATTTGTCCCTACTAACACACGAAGATCACAGTTATGATCCTGCGAGCACACCTAGATGCTTGTGAGGGTTTGAATCATTCTATTTCTTCTCGCATGGGTTAGAGGTTGATGTTTCCTGGTTGTTTTCTTTTCCTAGATCGTCTTGGACATGCCAGGTTCTGTTTTCCTTTCTTTCTGCTTGCTATGCCTTCGATTATTCTTTCCGCAGCATCTCAGATGATTGAAAGGGCACGAATCCCCTTTTTTTCCTTGTGTCTCGGATTTCCACCCTCGTCCCCCTGTTATTCCGGTACTCAGCCATGGCAGTTCAGGTCTACTGCCTTTGTTGTTCCCGACCTTGTTTAGGAAATCCTCTAATGGACCAAGCTAGTAAAGCCAATGTTTCATTGATCTTTGTTCGTCTTCACTTCAAAATCAACCGTGATTATAAGTTAAATATACAAACGACCTGCTGCGTTCATTTTTCCGTCTCCGTAAATGTATACCTTTTGTGATTGCTAATTCAGAACCAATTATCCAGTTGAAATCGCAGATCCAAAGATCAGTACCCGTATCGGTGATTCCGGCCACCTGGTTTTGAATAAACAAAGTTGAGGCTTTATTATATAATCCCTAAATGATGACTCCTTTTATGATACTATAATATTATATCACCAATTTATATATGTCCACCAATGTCGAGGCTAATAATGAGTAATATAACAGTTTTGTCCCGTTAACTACTATATTAACCAAGAAGTCAGAATCATGATGTTTACCTAGATTTAATACCAAGGCACTATAGTGTTTCAAGATGTATACGCTAACTTCTAGTTATACTACATCAAATGAATATAAGGGACCTAGTATTCGTACACCTTGATGCAAGTAAAGTGCATGTGAAAATAACCCAAAGAGTATCAAAACTCTAAATATGTCGACTAGAAAGGGATATGTGATCTGATAAAGCCTTTGGGTTTACATGATAGAGTTAGTTCCAGTCTCCATAGAAGCAGAGTAAAGAGGATTTAGGCTTATAAAAGGTAAGTGGTCCTTGCCCATGTGTATTCATACTTATTAAGTTCATCATATTTACATGTTTCTTAAATAAGCCTTTCATGGTTATGTGAACCAATGTTCTATGATTTTATGTTAACATATGCAAGTTAGATTTTAATACTTTCATGTGCATGATATCTCGAGTTGAGATATGACATCAAGATTTCTAAGATAGATTAAGATCCAAGAAACAAGTGCTATTTAAAATTCTTTAGAATGGTTGAGATATAAGAATTAAGTGCATGATAAGATCATAAGAGTAGAATGCCTTATCTTGATTAAGTTTACAAAATTATATATGTATAAGATTCATGTTTTAAGACTTATGTTAAGATTAAGTTTAATAAGATGACCTCAGCTTATGAAGTTAGACCCAGGCCCTAGTGCAGGTCAACTTAAGAGAGACATGACCCAGGCCATATGTGCAAGTCATGTAGCCCAGGCACCCTTAGTGCAGGCCAATAGAGAACAGACATGACTGAGGCCCTTTGTGCAGGTCATGAGGCCCAGGCCCTTAGTGCAGGCCAATATAGAAACATAACTAAGGCCCCTTTGTGCAGGTTATGTGACCTAGGCACCATAGTGCAGGTCATGAGACCCAGGTACCAGAGTACGGGTCTCTAGAGAAAGAAAAAGTAAAAAGATAAGAGCTAAGTTAAAGGAAGAAAAGTTATTTATGTTTTATTTTTTATATGTTTAATGTCAGTTTCATGCTTATAACGTTCAAGAATATTTTATAGCATCTTATTTCTTCAGTAATGCAAATATTAGAATATTCATGCCACTTACTCTAACGACTAGTTTTCTCAATGCATGGCTGGGGACGAGATGTCCTCAGAAAAGGAGCAGGAGCAGGAATAGCACGCAGATACTTGGAGTACCAGCATAGAGAAGAATAAGGTCTGGTGGGGTGCCAACTATAAGATGATCCTAAGATATATAGATTCAGATTTATATTTTCATATTTAGAACTCTAGACTAGAAACTTTGTTTCAAGATGTTAAATTAGTTTTTCCATATGATAGACTTTAAGTTCCCTTATGTAAGAACAAATATGAGAAAGTTTGTTATTTAAAGCATGTTTGATCGATTATATTGTTGTTTTGAATTCCAGTTTTATGTAATGCCTCCCTGAGTACACAAGTTATGGATAACTCTGTGTTTCTTCCTCTATGTGCATGTGTATGCTTAGGGAGGGTGTTACAACTATGCAATCATAGTCCTTGATCAACTCCATCCATCTCCTCTATCACATGTTCAACTCCTTCTTCGAGAAGATATCTTGAAGGTTCTTGTGGTCGGTGAAGATCTGACACTTCTCTCCATAAAGGTAGTGTCTCCAAATCTTCAAAGCATGGACCACAAGTGCAAGCTCCAGATCATGCGTCAAGTATTTCTTCTTGGTTTTCTTAAGTTGTACAAATCAAAAGAAATCACATTCTTGTCCTACATCAACACACATCCTAAGTCATTCTTTGACGCATCATATAAGATGATATAGCCTTTCCCTTTATCTGGAAGAACTAACACCAGTGCACTGGTCAACTTCTCCTTCAAAAGCTAGCTGTAAAGAACATTGCCAGTTTTCATCCTAGAAAAAGGTTACACCTTTCCTCGTCAGTTTGGTTAGTGGTAATGCCAAAACACTGAAGTTCTTGATAAACCTTCTATAGTATATATCCTGAAAAGCCTAGGAAACTACAAACCTCCATCTGTGTCTTAGGCTTCTCCTATTTCAGCACAAACTCCACCTTCTTCTACTCCACACAAACATCTTTAGTAGATATCACATGCTTAAGAAAAGACACCTCCTTCAACTAGAATTCACTCTTGCTGAACTTGGCGTACATCTTGTGCTGCCTCAACAACGTCAATGCTTGTCATAGATGTTGCTCATGTTGTTGGTTGTCTCTGGAGTATATCAAGATACCATCGATGAACACCACCACAAACTGATCCAGATATGGCCTAAACACTTGGTTCATCAGATCCATAAAGGATGATGGCGCATTAGTTATCCCAAACGGCATAACCACAAACTCATAGTGACCATACCTAGTCTTGAAAGGTGACTTGTGTATGTCATCCAACTTGATCCTATTGTGAACTCATATCTATCTTTGAGACCATGAATACGGCTCTCATATGATCAAAAAGATCATCTATCCTTGGAAATGGGTACTTATTCTTGATCATGACCTTTTTCAACTATCTCTAATCTATGCAAAACCTCATAGAACTACACTTCTTCTTCACCGACAACATGGGAGCACCCCAAGGGGGGAAGTGCTCGGATTGATAAATCTTTTCTCTAACAGGTCTTGCAACTGCTTCTTCAACTCCTACATCTCTGTCAGCATCATGTATGGTGACCATGCTATTGGATGCGTACCAGGAACAAGATTGATCTCAAAATCAATCTCTCTAGAAGGGGTACACTGGGAAACTCTTCAGGAAAGACATCCTCAAACTCTTGAACCACAAGGACATCTTGGATACTAGGACTCCTCACCTTAGTATTCACCACATGTTCCAAGAAAGGCTCACAACCCTACCGCATCAGCATCTCTGTTGTCATAGCTGACACCAAGCACATTAGAAGAATCTTCCTATCTCCTTGGAAGATCCATGAAACATCATCATCATGAAATGTCACCACCTTAGAAATACAGTCCAAGACCACCCAGTACTTCTCCAAGGTATCCATCCCAAGGATCACATCAAATCCATGTATATCAAGTAACATAAGGTCCACTTGAACGTTGCTTTCTTAAAAAGAAAGAATGCAAGATGGACACACCTCCCACAACTCGGCGGATCCAATAAGAGGGGTTTCTAACTAAAGACTATCAAATCTACGACTAACAGATAAAGAACAACTACTTATCACCTCTCAGGTGGTAAAGGAGTGCATCACATCTGGGTCAACCAAAACAGATACAAAAGAAGATGCAGACAAATTAGAATGGGAAAGGTTCCATCTGACCTATCATGACCCATGGATTGACCACTCCCTCCTACTGACTCATGACATAGAATCGATCTGTCTCCTATTTTCATCCATGTCCTCTGCTTACTTGCCTAGAAGATCCTACTTGTTATGCCTGACCACAACCTTTACCACCACCACTATTGAACTGCTACCGCTGGGAACTGTGTTAACTCTGTGTCAGTTGTTGTGCATCTTCATGCTTCATAGGGCACACCCACTTCAAGTGTCCTGGATGCCCACATCTATAATCGGTCTTACTCTCATACCATGGCCTATACGGTCATGTCACTTATATTAATGCTATGCTATGAGCTCCAGCTAGAAAAAAACTACAGCCTCATCCCTTGCTAAGTGACAACTATGATGGTACCACCGATCTCTACTCAGAGAAAGTTGATCGCTACTGTGACTGAGGAGAAGAAAACCTCAGCTTCTTAAATCCTCCCAATGATTGTCCCTAAAACTGAGCTGGTCTCTTCTTAGCTTTGAATTCATGCTTATAAGACCACTCTATCTGTCTTACAGACTCCACGAAGGTAGTAAACCTCTCCATGTTCTCTAAAGTAGACACCATCGTCATAAACTCTGTACTCAACCCCTTCTCAAATTATCAGATCCACTCCTTATCTATAACATCCATGTGAGGACAGAACCTCAACAACTCCATGAACTTTGCCTCATACTCATTGATCGTCATCAATCCATGTTGGATCTTCTCAAACTGCAAGATCTTCTCATCAAGATACGTCTTTGGGAAGTATCAGCTCACAAACTATCACTGAAATGCTTCCCAACTGATCACCACACCAGGTCTCTTCTCCTCCTCTATGGCCCACCAATGACCAACATTTCCCTTCAGTAGTTACACCGCATGATTCGCCTTGCCCTCTTCCAGGATATTGAGGATCTTGAATGCCTTTTCCAACTCCATCATCCACATATACGCATCCATCAAGTCTGTCTTACCCGCATACTTGATGGCCTCGACATGCTGTAACCTCTCAAAAGCCTTCCCAGAACCATGTGATTCTACATTGGGAACAATGACCCTCGCTTGAGATATGGTCGCTCTATCCTTTTTATGTTAAATCGTGGTCATTAACTGTCCAAACATGGACTAAAAAAGTAGGATTGGACATAGTTTTTGGGTCTAACTGAGGCACTTCAGGTACTTCATCTACTTTGGCCTGCCTCCTAGAAACACCTCTTGGTGTAACAAATCTACTCTCAACATGTTCTTCATTCTCTCCAGACATATCTGCATAAGCATAAGCTATAATTAGATATGTTGGATGACACAAGAACAAACACAAACCTAGTCTTATGTCCCTATTTACTCAGCAAACCTAGAGCTCTGATACCAACCTTGTAGTATGTGACATAACAATGTCACAAAATTGAGATTACTCAAAACAAAGTGCACGATCAACAACTAACAAACCACATAGCCATAAAAGTAGGTAAATTAAAACCTATTTCATATAACCATCCTTGTGTATAAACATATTACGTTAAGGTTCACGGCCTGTAACATATCACATACCATACCAGGTATTCACATCTGTACAGTGGCCATCTACCACACACCTGTTATAAAAGATCTTCTCACATGTACAAGTCACATATATACAACCACAACATATTTCCAAAGCCTCATAACGTCGTATAGATCATCTAAAAAACACATCCCTCCTAGACCTAAGAGTACATGGATGACACTAGGAGTCTACTTTCACAACACTAGGAGCATCAAACCTTCAATGACTACTGATCTTCAAGTTTCTCTTCCTCAACAACACGATATCTACCATGTCACTGACAACTGCCTAAAAAGATGTGGAAACCCAAGGGGTGATACTCATGTCCTAGAAAGAGATATAACTCTCAACCAATGATTATCTTTACAGCGGGATGTATCATATAATAGATTAATCATTATCACCAGATTCATCTAAATGAGAAATTAAATCTAATTACACAAATTAAGCAGATTGAACAACTATAACTAATAAGCATAGCAACAAGATAAGAAGGAATATGAAAAACATGTATAATAGTTGATTTCTCTTACAACATTATATTACAACTAAACAGTATAAGAAACAAGGAAAGGGTAAATATCCAATGTGAAGTGTGTTTAACCCTACACAGTTATACTACCTAAATGTATTACATCTTTTATTAATGTCTTGAGGATTTGAGTTGTACCACCCAAATCCAACTGACCATTGCTAACTTGAAATCAGTGCCATACAAGATCTAGGAAGAACAAGAATCCAAGATCTTCTCCCCACTCGATCAGTACGAGTGAACACTGCAGTGACATATCAATCAAACTGCCACCAATGACATATGGTTGAAAACTCCTTGCCCGCCTTGGTACATGTCACTTCTCTAGACACCAGGGTACAAAACCCTACCACTGAGGTACAACCGCAGTTGTTCTCACTATTGTCCTCACATATCACATATATAACACTGAGACATGGCCGCATCTATTCTCAAAAACCTTGGGATCTGGATGACAAGGATGAACTCTCCAAGCACCCCACATACTCAATAGTATGCGCTCCAAGTTTCCCTTAGGAATACTTGTTTAACCATCCAACAAGTTCTGACGTTGAGACGGATCTATGGCCAGGACAACTACATGATTAGGGTTCCACTTGATTAGTTAATGACAACTACAACAATCAAGCTACATACAAAGCCTAGAAAGATTCTACAAATATAGGCTAGATTGCAATTTAAGAAGATATAAAATGTATGAAACATAAATCTTATCACATCACCATACGGTACTGTTCCACTTCCATACAAACGACCATCACCATTATCACATTATCATGGGATATCAATCCCTCATCACATCACCAAAAGATATCACCTCAATTAGAACATAAGGCCATTGCCAAGATCATAAGACCATTCACATTTGTTCCATGCAAGAACGTTATTATCTCTTGATGCCTCATCAAGGCTCATAATCATCACACATATGACACATAAGAGATATTGCAATCAATCATTAGCTATGATACTCATTCAACAACAAATTAGGGTTACAACATTAGGAGAGAGAAAATACTTTATCATTATGCTAATTACTCAATCAAGCTAAGCAACATAATTATGTACTTGATTTAGGGTTAGGTTTAACAAGATAACCAAATTAGGATTTCCAAATCAACCTCCAACACTAAACCCTAATTATCACTATCTCCAACAATCTTGGAAGCGATTAGGTCAAACATTATCAACATAAAGCCGACAAAGAATGATAATTTATAAGGGCAAGAAACCTTCATCGGTCACATAAAATCATGGGTGTCATCGACCAAAGAAAACCCTAGGTCACACGTAGCCAATATAAGAAAAGAAAGGTCATGTCTTTGACCGAAGAGAATTAGGCCGAATGAAAACTTGGCGATCAAAGAGAACATAACCACTTCATCGAATAAGAGAGTTCAAATCCAATCAATCACAAGAATGGAACCTTGGAAACTGAAGAACACTAAGTTCTGGTGACTGAAGGATAATATCAACCTCTTCATCACCATGAAATTGAAAACATTAATGGGTAGACCTCAAGGAGGAAAGCAACATCAAACCCTAATTTTGGCCATCACCATAAGAGAGAGAGAAAATTGAACCATGGAACATGAGAGATAACCAACATTTCTACCATCATACATGTATCCAAAACATTCATCATCAAGAGAGAGAGACAAAAACCATTAAACACATGCATGTAAGGATCAACACCTCCATCATCAACAAGATGAACATATACTAGATTAGGGTTTAGCAAAAAGGGGTTTATTTACTCAAGATCACCACATAAATATAAACCCTATGTCAAGATATCAACACCATTATACTTAGAACCACATTTTGAAGAATAGATTACTTGCATGCATGGTTAAGTGCAACAATAAATGAGGAGAAAGTTATATAACTTGCCTTCACAAGGATGAAGCAACTCCAACAACAAGGAAGCTCCAAAGATGAGAGAAAACCCTAGCTTGATCACCACCTCACGGACAACCTAGAAGCACCTCAAAGAGAGAAGAAAAACCATGGGTTAAAGGAGCACAAGAAATAGTGCAAAATGCTAGGCCCAAAAGACAAGAAAGAGAGGAGATCTTCAACTCAACTCAAGCACCATCATTGAGAACCATGAATTTGGCCAAGAAGAGAAAAGTTCCTCAAGCTCAACTCAAGCATCACCATGGAGACCCATGGGTTCAACAAAGTAGAGGGAGAAGGAAGGTAGGGTAGAAAGAAAACGAAGATCAAGAGGGGTAGATCACTTACCAAGATCAAGGAACACCAAAGGATCGCCAAAGAAGGTTTGCTCCAAACCCTAGATCAACACACAATAGGGTTTGACCTCCTTCTACAAGGTCAAGATCCTCCCTTCACCACTAATAACACAAGGGGGATGAGAACCAAGTAGAAGAGAGAAAGAAGAGGGTGAAAAGAGAGGAATTTCTTGCAAGGAGAGAGGTATATATACCTAAGGGTTAGAGAGAGAAAGGGGGTTAGGTGTCAAGCAAGCATGTGCCACTTGTTCACCATATTTCGCCCATGCAAGCACTAAGCTCATGCATGCATCAAGGGTGATAAAAACAATGAAACTCATCAACCTATCTAATCCATGAAAGCTTGTCGGTCGAAGGGAACATAGCGACCAAAGAAGGTCAAAATGTAGCGATCGCATAACATTCAAAAGCCATCGGTCACATAGAATGAACCCTAGGGTTTATTGGCTCTTCGAT
This sequence comes from Alisma plantago-aquatica, assembly GCA_963693085.1. Taxonomy (NCBI): domain Eukaryota; kingdom Viridiplantae; phylum Streptophyta; class Magnoliopsida; order Alismatales; family Alismataceae; genus Alisma; species Alisma plantago-aquatica. The sequence continues at coordinate 1,314,886,532 of OY856409.1, read as the reverse complement.
TGCTAAGATAACTAGGTGCACTTCAAACGTCATCTATTAAAGAAACCAAAGTTGAAGAAACAAAATGATGATCACTGAAACCCAAGGGAAACAATCGGTCAATACCAAACTAGGGCATCCAAGCAAACCCTAGAACATCAACACATGATGACATCTCATCAAAGCAAGGTATAATAAAGAAACTTAAAGCACCACTCTCTCCACCATGATATCAAAACATGTGAGGCACAATAAACATGTGACTAACTACAAGAAAAATTGTATACATGGGTAAATTGCAATTAGGTCCAAAATAAGCACAAATAAGCATATCTAGCTCAAACAACATCCAAACTTGAAACATAAGCATGTCGCATGTTATGAAACCACAATACATGATAAGATTATGGTTTTAAGCATCTTATAATGCTAATCAAGTAAGATAAACCAGAAATCTAGATCATGGGTCTTACATTCGTGGCAAGTTGTATGGGAGAACATTTCCTTTCCATTCAATAAAGGAGTATTATTTTTTCTAAGTTATGTTCCATTTAGATAGTGTACTCAGATTTTATCTCATTAATTTCTATTGTTCTTATATTACATTTGCTCTTATTATTTTGTCTAGATATGTTTTCATGACAAACATTAATATTTTTATAATAATTTTAGTTGTCTTCTTATTATACTAGTCCTAGTTGTATGCAATTTGTATGCACATTGTCATGTAGTGACGCATTGAGATGGGATCAAGCATGTGAAATTGGTTTGTGGGAATTGTCTTTCTCCTTCCTTCTCTTTTTGAACAAAGAGTGAAACTACTAATGAAAGTTCATCTAGGACCATACTGAATCAGATATCTACTAAGTAAAATTCTATCTGGACAAAAAGTGTGCAACAAGACAGCTCTGATGATACATGATCAATTTCTCATATCACAAAAGTCAAAGTTTGAAACAAAAATGCAATTATAAAATGCAAGCAAAACTGATGCTCTCAGCAAAACTAACTGTTGTTATATATGCCCAGAGAGCCAATCATATGATGATTTTCATGGCATATCTTGTAAATGATATGATTAATAATAAAGACAATTTTTGTCTATATGTTTGTTCAGTTATGAGATAATGGTATAACATGATCTATGTTTAGAGAATAATGTTACTCAATGACATATGTCTTCAAGTTGAGGATTTGAACAATGAGATCATATGTATGATAAGTGTGATGACCCTTGCCGTGGCAAAATGAGATAACTCAAAACAAACCACGGAAAAGAGATTAACAACTTATTAGCAAAAAACACTAAAAAATTAAAACTTGTTTGCATAAAAATGCCACATAGCAAGAACCTTTACACATGTGTACTTTCATACCTCAAAGCATCCACAAAACATGTTGTCAACCTATAACAACATCATTGTTCCAGAATGTATATACATGATCCCATCATATCTGATATACAAAAAACACATAAAGAGAACACATTCACAAAACATCACAAAATGCTCTCAAAGACCTGAGTGTACAAAAATGACTCTAGGAATCTATCAACAAAGACAACCAGTAGCACTTCCAACCTTATCAGCTACTTCTCCTCTGGCTACTGCTCAACCTCATCTATACGATCTCTACTTCCTTGTGCTCGTCCACCTAAAAAGGTTGTTAACCAATGGGGTGAGACACACAGTCCCAACAAGGGATATAACTCTCTGCCAACTCTATTATTATCACAAACAAGATAAACTAAGAAGTAGTATAAATAATAGGAAGAACAATTACTGTTGAATTATGAAACATCTTAATTATTAAAAAGGAATATGAAGAACATGCATATTCTCTATCAAAAACCTTGTATAAAGATCAAGAAAGGCCTCAAACAAAGTTTTTGTATTTGATCCTATACAATTATACTACACGACTGATTACACATTCATTATGCCTTGAGGATTTGAATTGTACCATCCAAATCCAACTGACCACTATACAAATATATAGTCGAGTCAGTGCCATATAAGGTCTGATGAAAGAGCTAGAATCCATGACCTCACCTTCCTTGGTCAACATGAGTAAACATGAAGTGGCATCATGAGTCATCTACTTCCAGGGACATTTTAGTTCGACCGTGCATATTTATCCCACCTTGGTACAGGTCACGACGCTAGAAAAATTGAGTTACAACTTATAGCAGTGCTCTTCCATGTATGACTTACTGTCAATCTTGTGATACAATTCTAGGTATGACTTATAGTCAATCGTGTGATACAATTTCAGACGTGGTGACTTCCACTTGGTGAGGTACAAGCAAAGTAGTTATAGGGAAAATGATAAAATAGGTATGAATTATAGTCAATCCTGTGATACATTTATTTTTAGGATACGAGGTGGTGTTCCAACTTGCACCCTACATATTCAACAATATGCACTTTGAGTTAAACTCATTTCACCATTCAACAATTTCTGACACTGAATGGATCTATGGCACATGGCAACTACACTATTAAATTTCCCTTGATTAATTAGATCAATTTCAACACCTTAAGCATCAATCAAGTTACAATGTATAACCTCTAAATAAGATCTACATAAACATGGTATGAGTCATCACCAGAACATATTGAGTCACATCATCACTTTATGCTTGTTACCACTTATATGTTCATCTCAAGGACTAATGTCCATCACAAGGACCATTTGTCCATCACAAGGACCAATGTCCATCACAAGGACCAAATGTCCATCACAAGCACTACATGTCCATCACAAGGACAACATACCCATCACAACGACCACATGTCCATCACATCATAACCACCGTAGCTCATACATGGCTATGTTCATCCATCAGCAAAACCTGCATGGTTAGAAACTGATAACAAGAAGGCAAAACATCATCATATCATAGAACTCATGCCATACATTCACATCATACACTTTACATTATAATAATTAGGGTTTCACTTTACTCAATTTGGGTTTATAAGGTTGGGTCATCAACCACCCTTAGACTATCACTTTCCTCATCATAGAAGCATGTCTCTCATTATTATTATAAAACACATTATTGAGTTTAGAAACATAACCTTCTCATCCTATATACAACTACTCCATAGGATGTCACGTCATCACCATGAAACTCTAGCATCAACAAGACACATCATTACACCACATAGGAGTATCGGTTAGGGTTAGGTTATTAGCCACCACACTTAGGTAGGATATCTGTCATCACACTAAGATAGTGTATTGGTTAACCCTAGATATCGGGCAACCACCCTAGGTAGGTATCGACCTACCAACTTAAAGATGAGTATTGGTTCATCACAAAAGATATCAGTTCATCATCACCTTGTATCGGGCCCAACGCCTCAATGAGAGTGTGTCGACCAAGACACAACAAGGATATCAGCCAAGAGGTACATGAAGAAGGTGTATCAGTTATACTATCCCTAATAGGTGTTGGCCTCACCACTTCAACTAGGGTATCGACCTACCCATCAACTGGGGTATAGGCCTACCCACTCACTAGGGTATCAACCTCACCATCCCTTAGGGTACCGATCTACCCATCAACTAGGGTATCGACAAATAAGGGTTGGTGGTATCGATTGAACGACAAGGTAGGTGCTTCTTACCTCTAAACAAGGTGTGACGGTTTAAGGTGTATTAGTTTGCACATGCATAGAGGATTAGGGTTACCCGTGTTGACTTCCACACTCAACTACAAGCATGGAGACGTGACACTCTTCTCCACTAGCCATGACGAGATCATGACAAACCCATCATAAGTGATGTATTGGTCTAAAGAAGGCATGTCAGTTTGCAAAGAGAAACTTATATCGGTTTAGTTATCTTCTACCTCAAGATGACGATACTACCAAGGAAAAGAAAAGAACATTTCATGGAAGCAACTTAACATAGTTCTAATCTCAAAATTGAACACAAGACTACAAAGAAAAGCTACTAGCATGTAAGAAAAGGCAATCTAAGAACAACTAGCAAAATAATAACTAGAAAGATGATAATAACAAAGTAGGGTGAGAGTTATATAACCCACCTCTAGAACAACCACCAAGCTTTAAGCTCTAAGGTCAAGCTCCAAGCTTCCCAAGCTCAAGGTAGAAGAAGGTCCTCCTAGATCAATCTCAACTACACCTCCAAGAAGGAAGATAGGACCATGGTCAAGAAAGCAAAAGAGAGAAAAGAAGGTGTTAAGGTCCATGTGACACCTCATCACACTAAACTAGATTACTCAAAACACAAAACACGATCAACTACTAATTAATCACATAGTAAAAAATGCGGGATAATTAAAACCAATTCCAACAATATAAATAAACTCTAGAACATTTACAAAAAGTCCATCATTCCATTCTCATTTAAAGTAACAAGTATTTAGATATGGGTCCAAAGACCTCAATCACATCCTACATACAAAATATATTTCACATGTACATGACATATATTTACAAACATTGGCATACTACCAAAATATCGTGTCGATACGAGTATGTCATCTAGAAAACACATCCTATACCCAGACCTAAGAGTACAGGGACGACACTAGGACTCTACTACTAACATCTACAACTAACTAACCTTCTAAATCTATTGATCACCAGGTTGGTTCTCTTCCACAATACGACCTCAACCTCATTGCCCGTGACCACCTAAAAAAATGTGGTGACCCACGGGTGAGACACAGTCCCAGTGAGAGATATAACTCTCTCCAACATATATTGATTATAACATATTAATTAACAGTAAATAAATTGAGCAGTTATGGTATTGAATAAACAATATGAATAGATTGAACAGTTTAAGCATACTAAGCAGTTAAGAAAATAAGTTGTAATATCAAGTAGAATTGCATGATTTTCATAAGTCTACATCATGTAAGAACTACATAGTGTAAAGACAAGACAAGGCAACCAATGTGATACATATTAAACCCTAGCAATTATACTATACTGATGGTATCACTTCTTTTATTACATTGCCCTGTGGGATTTGAGAAATACCACTCAAATTCCAACTGATCACTACTAAGTCGAAATCAGTTCCATATAAGATCTAGGAAGAGTCAGACTCCTAAGATCTTCTCTGCCCTCGGTCAGTACGGGTCCGCCACAACGACACATAAGGTCAAGCTGCTAATAGCCTAGTTCGTCCTTGGTATAGGTCACAACACTAGTGAAAGGAGGTGGGTATGCATACCCTACCATCCGAGGTACAACCATAGTTGTCCTCCAATATCATCACATATATAATCACTGAGACACGACCACAACCATTCTCAAATTGAGGGCTAGGTATGACCACAGTCATCCTCCCTAAACAACTTAAATTCAGGATGACAAGCACCCCACAAACTCATTAGTATGCACTCGAAGTTTCCCTTAGGAATACTCGTTTCACCATCTGGAAAGTTCTGGCACTCAGATGGATCTATGGCACAGGGTACTACATGATTAGAGTTTCACTTGATTAGTTATGCCAATTGGGGAATTAAGGCTAAATCATACAAATGAACATTCAAACCCTAATTCTTTTCTATCCAGAGTATATATATATAACAACTTCAAAAGATATAAAACATTTGAGATATAAATCTTAATCACATTACCACATGCTATCATTCATTGCAAACTAATGGACCACACTTATCATCATACTTTTATAAGATACCAATTTCTTATCACAAGTTCCAGGGTTTTAACCCTTATTGGAACATGAAGAGGATTTCACCTCAATCATGGCTTCAAACATGCCCAAAGGTCATTAAGACCATCACATTATTCATTATAAGGTTATCATCATCATTCCATGCCTTAAAGAAGGCTCAAACGATCATTAGCACATATGTGTCCATAGATATTAACATGGCAAGGCACTATGATATTCAAATAGTACTATAATGTGGTTTCAACACAAGAAGAATGTAACTCATTATCACATTGATCACTAAAGAGGTCTGATTATAACCAAACAACATCATATAATTACACTAAGGTTAGGTATAACAAACTAGATCACATGGGAGTTATGCATCCACTTATTATAGTGATTTATCAAAAAAAACTATATGATGGAAAAGGTAAGACTAAAAATTAATGGTATTGAACCATAAAATTAGCATCACTAGGACCCACATATAATACCATGTGATTTATTCTAATCCATTGGATGTTGAAGCATCTAATATTATTCATTGGATCAGGTTCATTGTTCAAGGTTATCAATTGAAGTATAGGTCTAACCATTAGATCAATTGAACCAAGGAACCATTAGTTCAAGGTTTAGTCAAATCTACAATTACATTGTTAACTCATCATACATGGTTATTACCTGATCCACCATTAATTGTGATCATTAGGTCACCATTGGTTGCTACATCAGTAATACATTTAGTTAATACCATCAAATATTAAGCCAATATCATCATCGATTGATATCATCATTAGAATACTTAATGGATGATAATAAACGTCTAATTGAGTTAAAACCTGAACTAAGGGGGTGACCATAGGTTGTAACCATAAATTTGACACCCTTGATCACGAACATCAGTTGCCAACATGGCAAAACCATAGGCTATTGAATGGTATGACCATCGGTGGTGTGATAGGGAATGAAATAGGTTGAAAACCCTAATTTGAACCATCAACTATTTTGTGCTTAGCACCATAGGTTGATGCTATAAACCTGTACCAGATCATGTTACACCTTAGAAAGGCTGTACAAATGTTTATAAGTTCATATAGAACTGGAAAAAAATAGGGAATACCACAAAAATCGTAATTCTAAACAAGCATGGTTTCTCTATGCTTAATTCAACACATTAAGGCATAAACATGAACTAACAAGCTTCTAGTAAGCAATATAAGTGAAGAATGTTATATAAATCGCCTCTATAGAGTAGGTAAGATCCCAAACAGCAAGAATATCGAGCAAATAGGGCAAGAAAACCTTGGATTCAGATCTGAACTTGACCAAATAAGCACTTCTCTCCACAATGAAGCAAAACTCTAGAAAAAGAAACAAGAAGGATAGATTTTTGAGTTGTAGAGCCACTTTCACCATGGAACAGTAGGGTTCCGACCTAGAAGAAGGTATAAGGAAGGATAAGAGTAAGAAAAATGGAGAAGGAAGGAAGAAAACAACTTGACTTGGTCGAATTCCCTAGAAGATGACCTTGGAAACCCTAGGTTGGGATAGATGGAGATCTAGGAGACCTTATTATCCAAAAAGAGGTTGTCTTCTACCTTAGAGTAGTTTAGAGAAAGAAAGCAAGCATAGTTTCATTTTGGGCAAAGAAGAGGTAAATATAGCCCATGGATAAGGATAGAAGCAAGCATGAGGTGTAAAAGTAGCTTCCCCATGTGTCTATGGCCTTAAATTATTAATAATATACAAGAACACACACAAGCATCTCCCCCATCATCTCTATTGACCTACTTATATTTCCTTTGTTGAATTTCCCAGCCAATCACATAATTCATTAGTTGATGTCTACTAAAGGTAGCTCATCCATGAAGGGTAAACCCTAAAATACCCTTGATGAAAGCACCTTCAAACCATGGCTCAAATAGGATCCCCATGGCTCAAAAATATAAATAATGATAATATAACATCTAAGGAACATAATTTACGTGATAAATTGCAATGAAAACCCCTCAATTGGGTAAATTGTAGAAAAGTCCAAAATGTACAGAAAATTACATAACTTGCTCAAATAGTGTCCAAATTGGACCAAATTTGAAATTTATGCTTGTCTTATGATTTCAAAACATATCAAAAGGTTATATTAGGGTTCTAATCATTCAATTATGGTAACTAAGATCATTCAACTTATTAAGCAAGTTCAGAGGCCTTACAACTATAAACCCCTTGATTTCGCCCTGAAATCCTACGCAAAAAGAGATGGGTTTTTTTCTACACATCTAATTCTCTATTTCCCATGTGGATTCCTATATTACATGATAATTCCACAAAAATTTCACTAGTATTATATCTTTTCTCTTCAACTTTTTCACCCTTCTATCTAGGATCAACACAGGACCCTCAACATAGGAGATATCCTCATCTAACTCAACCTCCACTGGTTGGATTGTCTGGTCAGTATCTGGATGGAATTTCCTCAACATAGAGATGTGAAAGAAATTATGCAATCTATGTAGCTCTGGTGGTAGCTCCAACGTATATGCTACCTTTCCAACACGAGCTGGGACAGGGTATGGTCCCATAAATCTGGGAGCCAACTTACCCTTCTTTCCAAACCTCAACACACCTTTCCAAGGAGAAACCTTAAGATATACTCTATATCCCACTTGGAACTCAAGTGGTCTGTGTCGGTTATCTGCATAAGATTTTTTCCTGTCCTGGGATGCTTTCAACTGTAGTTGTATCACTTTAATCTTTTTTGTAGTCTGTTGTACTAGATCAGGACCCAAAAGTTGATATTCACCTATCTCATATCAGCAAAGAGGAGACCAACATTGTCTCCCATACAGAGCCTCATGCGGAGCCATATCTATGCTTCTTTGATAGCTATTTCTGTACACAAACTCCATCAGAGTCAGATGTACATCCCAACTACCAAGAAATTGTTGCACACATGCCCTTAAGTCTGAATAGTCCTTTCAGACTGGACATCGGTCTTTGGATGAAAAGTTGTGCTGAATCTTAGCTGTGTTCCCATTGTAGAATGCAGATGATCCCAAAAATGACTTGTAAACTGTGAACCTCTATCAGAAACTATAGTCACTGGAATCCCATGCAGACAGACTATCTCATCAACATATATTTGTGCCAATTTCTCTGTTGTAAACATTGTCTTAACTGGTAGAAAATGAGCTGATTAAGTCAATTTGTCTACTATCACCCATATGGAATCATGACCCTTGGTTGTCCTAGGAAGACCAACCACAAAGTCCATAGTAATATGATCCCATTTCCACTATGGTATTAGCAAGGGTTGTAATGTCCCTACATGCTTCTGGTGCTTAGCCTTTACCTGCTGACAAACTGGACATTTGGCAATGAACTCTGCCACACCACGCTTTAGACCTGACCACCAATACATGTCTTTCAAGTTTTGGTACATCTTGGTACTTCCAGGATGCATTGCATACATGGAGGAGTGAGCCTCCTCAAGTACCATCTTCCTCAACCCATCAACATCAGGAACTACTGTCCTATTGTGGTAACAAATTGTACCATCATCTGCCTCATGAAAGCCATCATACTTTTCACTCCCAATCCCTAATCAGATATTCTATATCAAATATCATTCTATTGTGCATCATGAATCAGTTGTCTCAAGGTAGGTTTCACTTGTAACTGTGCCAAAAATCTTGCCATCAAGGAAACTTCTAGCTATACATTCATCTGGCTAAGAGAGACTAGCATATATCTCTTATGGCACATCAACGAATTTACTTGTGCATTATCTACCGTTGATAATGAAGTTGACTTTCTACTTAATGCATTAGCTACCACATTTTATTTCCCTAGATGGTAGTCTATTGTGCAATCATAATCCTTAATCAGTTCCATCCATCTCCTCTACCTCATATTCAGCTCCTATTTTTAGAAGATATACTGTAGATTCTTGTGGTCAGTGAAGATCTGACACTTTTCTCCATAAAGATAGTGTCTCCAGATCTTTAAGGCATGGACCACCACTACAAGCTCTAGATCATGTTTTGGGTAATTCTCCTCATGTTTCTTAAGCTGTCGCGAAGCAATAGAAATCACATTTTTATCCTGCGTCAACACACATCCAAACCCATTCTTTGAAGCATCACAAAAGACAATATATCATAGATGACATCAAACATGTAGGAAGAATCTTCCTATCACCCTAAAAAATCCACTATATATCTCCATCATGGAACATCCCCACCTTAGTACTATAGTCCAAGACTACCTTGTATTTTTCCAAGGTATCCTTTCTAGGATTACATCAAAACCATGCATGTCAAGTGGCAAAAAATCCACTTGAATGTTGTGTCCATAGAAAGAAAGAATACAAGAAGGGCACACTTCATGCAACTCAGCGGAATCAACCAAAGGAGTCTCTAGCCACAGACTATCAGATCTAAGACTAACATGTAGATAACAACTATCTATCACCTCTCTGGTGATAAAAGAGTGTGTCGCACCCAGATCTACTAACATAGATACAAAACAAGAAGAAGACAAATCAGAATAAAATAATTCCTTTGGACCTATAACGAATCCTAGATTGACCACTGCTTTCGGTTGGGTCATGGCAGAGAACCTAGTTGTCGTCTGCTGCCATACACATCCTCTGCTCACCTGTCCTAAGGATTCTGCATGGGACACCTGACCACATCCTCTGCCACTACCAGTATCAAACTATCATTGTTGTGATACCTATTGATTCTGCCTTGGCTGTTGAGTCACCTCCTCAACCTTCATAGGGCAATTCCATCTAATATGTCGTGTCTGTCCACATTGATGACACACTCGGTTATCACTATGTGGTCTAAAAGGCCCTGTAATTGAGACTGATGATGAACTGCGGGCTCTTATTAGTGGAAAATTGTAACCTCTACCCATACTCGGGGTCCACTGTGACAATGCATGTCATCTTGGTTCAGTGGAGGTTGACCTTGGTTGTGAAGGCGATAGGAAAAACCTTGGCTTCTCAAAGCCTCCAGATGATTTCCCTTCACTACTACAGAAATGTCTTATAACATCACATTTAGAGGCGTCAGTTGTATCCAAAAAACTGATGCATAAACCCTAAAATGTCAGCTGAAAGAACAAACAAACATCTATATGTGAAGACAGACCAGACACGTGTATCACTTTTTATTTAGCGTTGGTTGCTCAATAAGAAACCGACGCATAAAATCACCTTCCAAATCCAAGTTTTCCAGTGAAAAAAAATTACCTCCAAAATTTCACATACGACGTCAGTTATTTACTAACTAACCGATGACTTAAGATTTTTTGCGAGATAGAAATCGGGCCCATTTTTGTCGTCGATTTTCTTTCCATAACCGACGCTGATGTGTGTTCCCACGCTGTCCCCGTGAAAACTTTTACCCCCCCCCCCCAAATTGCCCAATTGGCGTCGGTTTTTTATGGAAACCGACGACTATGCGTCGTAATTCGAGAACTTTTTATTTTGTCGGCATATGTAGATAGACGTCGGTTTTTTTGTTGAAACAGATGACTATGAAGCAACATAGGTGTCAGTTTTTTGTGGTAACCAACGCTTTTGGAGCTTAGATGTCAGTTTCTAAAACAACCGACAATGATTGTAAACTTAATAGCACTGGTGGAACATACTCTTCCCCATTCTCTGTTTCATCGCATTTCACTAGGGTCTCTGGCGATTTAGCAATTACGCCACCTGCTACTCCTCCGTCGGTCATCCCTACCCTCCGTCGCCTACTGCTCCTCTTCCAGCCATCCCATCCCTACCCTCCACCACCTGTTGGCCATACTCCACCACCTGTTGGCCTCCACCGCCTAGGCCTTCTCAGTTCCTGCTGATTCTCCAGGAAGCCTCCCAGTTGCTTCTCCACCTGCCACCGCCGCAAGGAGCTTGGAGCTGCCGCTCGTCTGCTGCTTTCCCCTGTCGTCTACTTGTATGCCGCTCGTCCACTTGCCACTACCGTCTGCTCGTCTACCTCTGCTGCAAGGATCTTGGACCTTCCCCTACTGCTATAGGTAAGTAGTTTCATATATATCCCCCAATCATACCCTCTTACTGTGTTTACAATTTTGATTTCGATTATGTTGCTACGTGTATTTGTTTCTAGATAGCTTAGAAGCCAACTGACAGATTGTGTTATCTGCCAATTCTAATTTCTGTTGTTGCTTGCATTGGTATATTGTATTATCAATTTCTATATTGGAAACAAATCTGCATGTGGTGGAAGTTGTACTATGTGAAATCACAGGTTGATGATTTTGTGTTGTGAATCCATATTGTATGATGTAGATTGATGATGATAATGTTTGCTTTCTCTCTTGATTAACTAATCCAAATGAAATGTGACCTAATGTGCATGTTGCTATATTTGAGACCTAATCTTGTACACATTTCACCCTAATCTTGTAATAACTATATTGCTCAATTATGAATGATAGGATACCTACATTTGTGTGTAATGATTATCTTGATGATGAACATGCATGTACATTGGAGATGTTGAAATCAATATTATAGAATATGATTCCTAGACTAGGGTATGATTAAGACTACAAGATGTTGCTATTATAAATCAACCTAGGATATGAACAAATCTTGTGCTTGCATATATTTGTGCTTCTAATCCTCATGCTTGACCTAATTCAGTAAATTTTGATGCATGTATAAATAGGATCCAAACTTGTCCATTCTAGCATCATAATTTGATTTGATTATGTGCTTTGAACCTTGAAACATGTGTGTTAAAGATACATTGATGTTGAATCTCAAACTTAACTCACATGTGGGTCTTCTATTTCTGAAATAATTATGTGAACTCCTAAATTAGTAACATATATTATTATTTGTGCACCCAAATACCTTGTGAATCATGTATGCTCCCTAAGGTGATTAAATGCCTAAATCTTGACTTGAAATATGACCTAGTATGTATGTTGATATATGAAGCTCTAGTTAAAACTTCAAGATTGGTCCCTAATTAATACATTATAACATAATTGAATCGTGCATTTGTGTTGTTGCAGGTATTGTTGACTTGCTGTTGATTTGCATATATTTCTTCTTCAGCCTTCAAGTGAGGTATAATATTCTCACTGTCCCAATGTTCCATTAGGCTCCATTTTGATTCAAATCTTTGATATATGAAATCATGGTTTATTTACTGATTATTATATACTAACAAGCATGATTAAATGATGTTACACAAAACTTAGGATATGAATGATGAAACTAGGATTGTAGGTATAAGAATGACAACATACATGTATTTGTTGGCCTAGAAACCCATCCAAGATTTACTCATTAGGAGTAAATCTTGGATAGTCTCCAGTTTGGTACTGTTCTTGAACACCTAATCTCACTTAGGATGTAAGTGTATAATGTGTATTGGGTTTTCAAGAAAATTTCGATATCATTTCCCCATTTTTTCTCTAAGTACATATGTACTTGGAGAACAGTGGGGAAATGCTGCCGAAATTTTCTTGAAAACCCAATACACATTATACACTTACTAGTGAGATTAGGTGTTCAAGAATGGGATAGGTGGTACACATTTATTATATATAAGAATGACAGCACATGTATTTGTTGGCCTAGAAACTCATCTAAGATTTACTCATTAGGAGTAAATCTTGGATAGTCCCCAGTTTGGGACTGTTCTTGAACACCTAATCTCACTTAGGATGTAAGTGTATAATGTGTATTGGGTTTTCAAGATAATTTCAATAGCATTTCCCCGTTTGTTCTCTAAGTACATATGTACTTGGAGAAGAGCGAGGAAATGCTGCCAAAATTTTCTTGAAAACCAAATACAAATTATACACTTACCAGTGAGATTAGGTGTTCAAGAATGGGATAGGTAGTACACATTTATTATATATAAGAATGACAGCATATGTATTTGTTGGCCTAGAAACCCATCCAAGATTTAGTCATTAGGAGTAAATCTTGGATAGTCCCCGGTTTGGGACTGTTCTTGAACACCTAATCTCACTTAGGATGTTTTAACCATTAATTATATATAAGACCTTAAACCCTAAAGTTTTAACCATAAACTCTAATTTGTTAACCCTAGACCCTAATATTGTTCTAATATATACTTGTTTTCTCTTTGATCATAGAATGGATAGATCATGGATGTCCATTCCAAATCGCTGCACCCCAGAGTTTATTTATGGTCTTGATCAGTTTATTAGATTTGCCGAGGAACATAGGAAACAACCTAGAGATAGGTTCTACTGTCCATGTAGGCACTGCGGTAATAACTTGAAAGTCAACACTGGTGACGAAATCAAAAGCCATGTCATGTGCAACGAGATTGTACAAGGCTATACAGAATGGCACTGGCATGGAGAGATTTCAAACCTGAAATTAGTGGATGTCGATAGAAGTGCTTGTGTGGAAGAAGAAATTGCATCCAATGATGTAGATGTGAACGAACCAGTTCCAGTAGACATCGTTGATGCGATTGATCAGCCTAAATTTTTCATCCAAAAAGGGAGCGGATTTGAAGTAGTCAGACTTTTAAATGTATAACCCGAAACCTTCTAGGCCCCCGCAACTTTATTACGGGGTCGAAGTAGATATACGGGGTCGAACACAGGGACAAGGATGGTAGTGTTGGGAACGCGGAATCGACAGGTTACACTCTGGTATGGGTAAGGAGATGATAAAGTTCCCCAAGGGAACAACAGGCTAAGATCGATAAAATAAAAGAAAACTATCTCCAACTGGAGCTACGAGGAAAATTAAGGGTTTAAAGGTTTATCAATTTTTAGGGTTTTCACGCAAGGGATACAAAGAGGATAATACTATTGCTTTTAGTAAGGAACAAAGGAGAAAGCTTCGGTAAAACAAGCGGCAGCAGAAACATCATGTACCCCTTCTCTCGAAGCGGGTACCTCTAACTAAGCATCAACACCTCTCTCGAGGTTGCTGGTCTTAAGCTAGAGTGGAAAGGTTACTAAAGCAACTCCAATCATGGGCACTCTCGTACTCTCGTATCAGACCAAACACTAGATCCACAACACCTCTCTCGAGGCTGTTGCAACGGGAGAACACGATTCGGTAGCTAGTCAAAATGTGATCCAAGCGTACAAGCTAGAGTTCGGATGCTAAACAAAACAATCATCCAACAAAAAGGGACCAAACATAAAGCAGTAGATAATTAAAACTCTTCTAATTCCATTAGCATAAAAGGGGTCTGGTTACATTGCATAAGTAAAGAAAGTAAATGACTGAAATAAGTAAAGATAAATATCGCCTTCTTGATTTAGAAGGGCGACAGGTAGTAGCAGATCCCCAAGATCCCTCCAGCCCGATACCAGGCGGGAGCCTTGCCCGATACGCCTGTGTCGGGCGACAAACCCTCCTGGGAGACACGCTCATGACGGGCAGACGTATCGTGCGGGGCGCTCATGCCCGATACGATCGTGTCGGGAGGCACCCTCTTGGGCGACACACCGTGACTGGTGAAGCGTATCGGGCTTGGTATCGTGTCAGGCCAGAGTTTTGCTTAGAATATCGGGTACTCATATCGGGTGTCCTTGTTGGCCGATATCGGTCTTCTGTGGTGCCCGGGGCCGATCCTAAGTGAACCATTCCCTCCCTCTCAGGTTGGGGAAGTTCTCACCTAGTATCGCACGATACACCTCTGAGGCACGACACACTAGCTCCAGATGCTTTCCTAAGTTGGCTTTTGAGAGATTCCGACCCGTCCCATCGGAGTCCTGTAGCTGCTATTTATATGCAGCGGTTGGGGAAAGTTGTGGTTCTCTGGACGCCACGTGTCCTTCATCAGCTCTATCATCGCAAATTCGGGGATGCCCGATATGCGTGTCGCCCAACACAAGGATGTCGGGTTGGGAGCGTGTCGATCATCGTGACGAGTGGCGCCTGCTAGTGGGTGGCTTGTATCGCACGACACGCTTCAGCAGTTGTGGTGATATACGGCTCCCTGTCGGGTAAATGACATACCGCTCATCCGCTCCTTCTTGCGCGGCACCCTTGTGTCGCGTGGTAGTGTATCGTGCTACCCTGTGTCGGGCAGTGAGTGTGTCGGTCGATTGGTAGGAAGGCCGATGCAGGTAGAACACGTTCGTGGGCTGGGACGGGTCTTTTTGCTGATAAAAGAGTCAAAAAATGAGGAAAAATCTGCAAAAGATGATAATATTTAGTTAAGAGCGTAGCGTGGCCTGTTTATGCAAAAACCTGACAAAAAGGAGAGGAAAACAGTTTAAAAGGGCAGATTTGATAGGGCCAAAAACATCACAAAATCTGGTGTTATCAACTCCCCCAAACATAGCATTTTGATTGTCCTCAATCAATCTTTAAACTTTGTTTGTGACGCTTCTTCTTGACCAGTATGGTTTTCGGACAAAGGGTTTGAGCGAGCATTGAGATGTCTTACAGTGAATACGGCCCGACCACGAACAACAAACTTTCCTTTTCTTGCCTTATTTAAGCAAAAAATTTCTCCACAGCTTCTACGAGACTTGGGTGCATGATTTCAAAGTCAACTTTCACACCAAACAACTTTTGGGGGACATCAAGTTGTGTGTTTGGGTAGGCTTAAGGCTATTTGGGTTTTTCTTGTTTCCCATCAGTCCATCCAGGTACGGGTCCGTTAGCAAGCGAGTGGTCCCTGCAGTCCAAGTCAGTTGGCTTTAGAGCAGTGATTTCACATCCTACGTACCACTGCCCCGGATCTACCATGCCTAAAGATGGGTACTTTTGGAAAACAAGTGTATATATATATATTATTTCTTTTTATTTGGCACAACTCTCATGCTTTTATTCACTCTCATAAGGTTATTCTCTCTTTTTGGGATTTTGTCGGGTAAGGTAAAACAAGAGGAATTTTTTGCTGTTTGGGCAGCTTTTTCCTTCTGCATACACGTCTCTTAGCTGTTGCGAGATTATATTTCGAAATTTTTGGCATGGAAAGTCGTAGTCTTTTGTTGTTTGGGGCTGCATTGTCAGAAAGACGTGATAAAACCTGCATCTCCTTGGGCACATAGAAAACAAATTGGCAAGAAGTCGTATCAGGTTTTTACTATATAGTGTCTTTGTTCATATATGTGGAAACAAAATAAGCAAAATTTTTATATTTTGTATGAGGCATGTATATGTATATGTACACATGTTATAGAAAAAGAACAAAAAGAACAAAAAGGGTGGAGTTTGAAGAATTTTTTTTTATACCTCCCTCACTGGTACATGGTACCCCCCAAACTTACTCCACACTCTGTCCCAGAGTTGTGAAGTAGATAAGGTAGGGTAATGTTAACCCAGTGAGGGTTAGCTGGTGAGCGCGCCTGTGCCAGATAGAAGCTCCCACACATATTCTCCTCATTTGTTGTGGTAGTCGATGTGGTGGAGTTGGTCAGGCGTCTCTTTATTTGATATCCATTCCAGGACGAAAATGCCGCAGTCAGTTTTCCAGCAGCACAGAGTGCTGGGTGGATGGCTACTAAAGAAATTTTGTACCAAAAGGCAAATGTGGGTTCAGAATTGCAAGATTCAATGAGATCAGTCATGTGCTATTGCTGAGGAATAAGTTCCAAAACTATTAGGCATTCCCTTAAACCAGGTAAACTTTTTAAGATACTTCCATTGTGAACATGAACAAAAGGACTGATCATCAATCTCAGTTTCTTTAAACTTTCATCATCTATTGAACTAGTCAGAGAAGTCCACTTATCTCTTCCAATACTTTTTCTTGATTTGGTAGCCCCTAAGATAGGAGAATTTCCAGAAAATCTAGGCCTAAAATTTGGCTCTTTGACTGTTATATTTTCAGCAAATTTTGGTCTCACCAAGCAAAGTGTGTTGTAAAGTTCGCCGAAATTATTTTGGAAGGGAGTGCCGGACAGAATTATGCGCCTTTCTACTTTTACCTTTTTTTAGTACCTTCTAGATTTTTCTCGTCTCATTCCTAGGAGTGTGACCTTCATCTAAAATGAATAATCCTGGTTTCTCAATCAAAATCTTGCTAAATTGTGCATCCTCTGGACATTTTCTTCAAATCTCGGGTAACCAGTCTCTCAAAATAACCCGTAGCTCATTCTGAGAACGCCATTTCCTTTGATCCATTCACATAACGTCATAAGGCGCATCTGCCACACACCTTTGGAACTTGAACTGGCCTGCAATTTGGGTACGCTGCCATATAACTCTTGAGGAACATGATCGAAAGACGAGTTTTCCTTGTTCCAGGAGCGTGAGAAATCACACAGCCTCCTATAGCATCAGTATTGGGGGAGTTCTTAAGCTTATTAAGAGAGATATCGCCATCTAGGTTTCTCCAAATAAACTCAAAGCCTTCTTGTTGGTGAGGATACATGGTCTCTCTGGCTCCTGGAATAAGATCCCAGACTGTCCCTGTAGAGAGATGAGTTAAATCAGTAAGCCCATGGCCTGAATCTTGAGAGCAGAGTTGATCTAACTTTGAGCCGTCCTTTCTATTAGACAAAAGCATTTTGCTGTATATGCTGGAGTTGATGGCAAAATTCGGCAATATATTCCTCATTTCCAGCAATACAGCAGATCAGAATTTACATACTATTCCGAACTCGTCATCAAGGATATATGAATGCTTCTCTTGAGTACAATGAATAGAATGATTTTTTTCCAGATTTATTTTCTTCATCTGTTTCACTATCATATGAACAAATATCAATGGACCTCAAGGATAAGTTATATTCATCCCATAATTTATCCATTTCCTTATCATAGTCTGTCTTCTGTGGTGGTTTAGGACCATCTCTAGTCTTTTGAAAATACCCAATTGAAGGAAGGACGACTGGTGGCAGAATCTGCTCGGCCTGTAGATTTTAGTTGCCAGTTCGAGTACCGGAATCCATGCTCATTATCTCTTAGCACGAACCTTCCTGGTGTGTGATCCAGGGGTTCTGCCACTGCGGTTGAAGCTATTGTTGGAACCGTTACTTCTTTCATCCTTGCTCTCTTCTTAGCGGTTGATGGCCCAGCCGCCTCGAGATTCGGGCATTTCTGCCCGACTGTTGTTGCTTCAGCTACGGCCTCAGTGTCGATTCTTCTGCCATGTTCGTCAACTCAAATGACAGTTTGCTTTGTATGGGCCATATCTGTTATCATTAAACAAGTTCATGGATCATTTAAATGTTCTGATATTAGGTAGGAAAAACTTAAATTCGGCCCGATACTGATTGCACGATAAAAATTTCGGCCCGATACAAATGCTACCTGACACCACCGTATCGGGCCTCAACACTAGGCGATATGATGCTTGCCCGATACGCTTATGTCGGGCGATACGAAGCTTTTGAGGAAATCACCGTAGGCTCACGCCCGATACGAGGTCCGGGTGTCGTCCATCAAAAGAACATCTAGGCGATACAAAACTGGATGATATGGAGAAAAGTTGCGCGTCATACCCGTTTCCCGACACGGGTGGGTCGGGCGATACGGTCGTGTGAAACAAAGTGCCCGATAGGGTCTTCCCCGATAGAAAATTGTGTCACCCGACAACAAGAATCAAGCGAGGCGACACAAGGATGGGCGACATGGTTATCGCCCGATATAGGGTATCGGGCAAGCGCGTGTTAAAGACGTGTCACGCGACACATGTGTCGGGCGATTCAAGGAAATCAGCTAAAGTCGTCAGCCCGATACGCTGTGCGCAATATGAAGTTCATATCGGGCAAGTAGGCTGTCAGGCTATACCTTTGCTATCTGAAGCTACCTTGTGCAACACGAGAGCAAACGTTAGCTGGACGACACACGAGCAATGGGAGAAACTACTTCACGATACGGGTAGTTGGAAAAGTAAAAGCAGTAGCATGACACAGTTAATCATCCGTACTATATATAGCAATCCCAACTGGGGGTAAAGCGGGTAAATCCGGGACACGTGTCGGCCGCTGAGACAGGTCATTCCCGAGATGAGAAGTCCCATCCGTCTAATCAAGGGTAATTACTCATCTTGCCCGATATGGATGCTCGCCGCCCGGGCGTGTCGTCTGACACAGCTTATGCGATGCCCGATATACCGTTGCCCGATACAAGTGCGTTCTGCGCACCGGTTGGGTTTTTGCCCGATACGATCCGGAAAAAGGGGATACTCACCCTATACATGGTGTTTAGAACAAAATTCTACATGAAAATCCCAAAAACATAGTGAAGGAAAAAGAGATTGATGGGTAAAACATCATGGGCCTAAGGTTAAGTTCCAGGCCTCAGATAGTATTACTCATCAATGCTCATAAAACAGAACGGTGGCCCATAAAATAGAAGAGTCAGCACACGTGACACATGCACTGACTCGGGCCTTATTACAGTCCAAATGTTCATAGTGTTTTTCTTGCAAGAAAGTAAATAACATCCTATTCTAGGAAAAGTAAAAGCTCGGGCTGCCTCCCGAGGAGCATCGTAGTTTGTGTCGCCAGCTCGACAGCTCTAGGTCCTTCACTTTTCACCTTCAGCAGTTTCCATATCTTGCAAATTGATTTCTGTCCTTCTTACGAACGCTTCATCTTCATAGAACCTTTTCACCCTGTGCCCGTTCACTTGAAAAACCTTGGATGGATCATCTTTGTCATATAGATCCATCATTCCAGACGGGTATATCTTTGATACGGTGAAAGGTCTGGACCACCTCATTTGTAACTTACCTGGAAAAATACGAATGGAAGATTTAAATAATAAACTTTGTCACCTTCACTTACGTCCTTCCTCCTTAGGTGGGCATCATTCCACACCTTTGTCCTCTATTTATAGATCTTTGCGTTCTCATAAGCATGCATCCTTAATTCTTCAAGTTCTTGCAATTGTAGATATCTCTTCTCTCCCGTCTTCTCTAGATCCATGTTCAAGAACTTAATCACCCAAAGGGCCTTGTGTTCCAGCTCAAGGGGTAGATGACAGGACTTCCCATAGATTAACTTATAAGGACTGGTTCCAATGGGCGCTTTATAGGCAGTCATGTAGGCCCAAAGTGCATCGTCAAGCTTCATTGACCAATCTTTCCTCGTGCGGTTGACACTCTTTTCTAGAATCTGCTTGATTTGTCTATTTGAAACCTCTACCTGCCCAGAAGTTTGTGGGTGGTATGGCTTAGCGACCTTGTGTTTAACTCCATACTTTCACAGGAGCGCTTCAAACTGTCTGTCTCCGAAATGTGATCCACCGTCGCTTATTACAGTACGAGGTACTCCGAAACGAGGGAAAATCATCTTTTCGAACAACTTGATCACTGAATTAGAGTCATACGTTTGAGTTGCAACAACTTCAACCCATTTGGATACATAATCCACTGCCACTAGAATGTACTGGTATCCTTTTGATGGGGGAAACGGTCCCATGTAGTCAATTCCCTATACATCAAAGATCTCCATTTCAACCCAATTTGCCATGGGCATCTCGTTTCTTCATCCAATGTTTCCTGTCAATTGGCACTCTTTACAGACTTTTACATACTTTGCAGCATCTTTGAACAAAGAGGGCCAGTAAAAACTTGATTGCAGTACTTTGGCAGTGGTCCTTTCGCCACCCAGGTGTCCTCCATAAGGAGAGGCGTGACACTCTTTTAGAATGTCTGGGATCTCTTCTTCAGGAATACATCTTCGGTACAGGTTATCCGCACATCTTCTAAAAAGGAGAGGATCGTCCCAGTAGTAGTTCTTCACATCCACGAAGAGCTTCTTCTTTTGGTTATAGGTTATGTCAGGGGGCAGTTCTCTGCAGGCAAGATAATTATAGATATCTGCAAATCAAGGTAAACTCTCTTCCTTGGTTTCAATCATCATCACAGCTTCGTTAGCATAATTGTCATTAATAGGTGGTTCCTTCTGCCCTTCCACAATGATCCTTGATAAGTGGTCGGCGACCACATTCTCTGAACCCTTCTTATCGACTATCTCATGGTCGAACTCTTGTAGTAACAAGGCCCACCTCAACAACCTAGGCTTTGTATCTTTGTTCTGCATGAGGTATCTTATAGCACCATGATCTGTGTAGATTTTAACCTTTGCTCTGATGAGGTAAGATATGAACTTATCAAAAGTGAAGACTATCGCGAGCATCTCTTTCTCTATAGTGGTATAATTTACCTGAGCTTCATCCAGGGTACGACTAGCGTAGCAGATTACATGGTGCTTTTTGTCCTTTTTCTTCCCCAGGACCGCTCCTACTGCATAGTCGTTGGCATCACACATAAGCTCGAAAGGTAACTCCCAGTCTGGAGCTTGGAGGATAGGCGGTGAGACAAGAGCATCCTTTAAAGCCTGAAAAGCGATTAGACAATCATCAGAGAAATTAAATTCAACATCTTTTACCAGAAGGTTGGACAGCGGTTTTGAGATCTTTGAGAAGTATTTTATAAATCTTCAGTAGTAGCTAGCGTGCCCGAGGAAGCTCCTCACTCCCGTCATAGACTTTGGTGGAGGAAGCTTGGATATGGCTTCAACCTTGCTAACGTCTACCTCGATGCCACACCTCGAAACTTTATGTCCTAGAACAATGCCTTCTTGTACCATAAAATGACACTTCTCCCAGTTTAAAACCAAACTCTTTTCCTCACATAGTTGCAAAACCAAAGAGAGGTTTTTCAGGCAGACATCGAAGTCTTTTCCATAGACAGAAAAGTCATTCATAAAAACTTCAACGATATCCTCCAGAAAATCCGAGAACGTTGATATCATGCAGTATTGAAACGTTGTGGGGGCATTGCACAGGCCGAAAGGCATCCTCCTGAAGGCGTACGTGCCATAGAGACAGGTAAAAGTTGTTTTCTCCTGGTCATCTGGCAGGATGGGGACCTAATAAAACCCTGAAAAACCATCCAAGAAATAGAAATAGTCATGATGTGCTAATCTTTCAAGAACTTGATCAATGAAAGGAAGTGGGTAATGATCTTTTTTAGTGGCTTGGTTTAGTTTCTGGTAGTCAATACACATTCTCCATCCCATGATGGTACGAACCACCACTTCATCACCTTTATCTCCCTTTACTACTATTATACCACCCTTCTTGGGTACTACATGGATCGGGCTCACCCAGTTACTGTCACTAATCGGGTAAATGATCCCAACATCCCTCAACTTGATTACTTCTTTCTTAATGACTTCTTTCAGCATTTGATTCAATTTTCTCTACGGTTGAGCTAGAGGTTTGGCGGATTCCTCCAAATTGATGTGATGCATACACAATGCAGGGCTAAGGCCTTTGATATCCTCTACTGAGTATCCTATAGCCTACCTGTGGAGTCTCAACTCCTCAAGAAGTTTGTCCAATTGATCTTTTGTAAGATGGGCATTGATCATAACATGATTCCTCTCCTCTCGATCTAGGAATTCATACTTCAACCCTTCAGGTAACTGCTTCAACTCAGGCTTAGCCTTGAGTGATCTTTCTTCTGGTGCCTCCTCAAGAGAGGCAAACTTAACAGTTTCCACTACCTCTTCCTCGTTGCTCAGGTCTTCATCAGACTGGTTAAGATAACTGAGAAACTCCACAACTTCTAGATTTTTAGAGTCTGAATCTTGATTGCTTATCGCTCTAACAAGAGGGTCTACCATTAGGATATCCTCTTCTACCTCTTCGCAGAACTGGTTGTAGCTTTCCGCAAAGCAAGCAGACTCTAACAGGGATGGTCCTTTCATCGCATCATTTACTTTGAAGTCTAAGTGGTTGTTTCCGACCCTTAGAGTGATTATTCCCTCAGCAACATCGATTAACGCCCTTCCTGTAGCCAAGAAAGGACATCCAAAGATGATAGGACAACCCGAGTCCTTCATGGTATCAATGACAACGATATCACAAGGAGTGAAGAAACTTCCTACCCGGATAGGTACATCTTCGACAACGCCAACATGCCTTTTAAAGGTATGATCTGCTAATTCAATTCTCATATTGGTTTTGACCATATCAGTCAAACCTAATCGTTGCACGAAGCTTAGGGGCATAAGGCTGATGCTAGCCCCTAAATCGGAAAGACCTTTTCGTTCGACATTATCTCCAATGGCGAAAGGAATGGTGAAAGCCCCTGGGTCTTTCTTTTTGTTGGGCAAATCTAATTTGACAAAAGCATAGGACATACTTGCTAGATGCACTGTCTCGATTCTTCCTCCTCTTCTCTTCTTGGTAATCAAATCTTTGAAAAACTTAGCATAAGTAGGCATTTCTTCTAAAGTGTCCAAAAAAGGTACTTCGAGATGAAGTTTCTTTACTGATTCCATGAACTTCTCGTGGCACTTCTTAAGGTGTGCCTTTATCATCTTGTAAGGAAAATACAACTTGGGAGAGTAAGGATTTCTCTTACCAGACAATTCTTCAAAGGATCTTGGTCCAGGTTCTCTATCAAGAGCTTGTTGGTTGACTTCTTCTGCGTGATTATCAGCCGCAATCCTCGATACAGGTTCCTCTGGTCTAGCTTCTTCATGACGTTCTACTGTCCTACCTGATCTCAGCAGTGCCATTTTGGCAGATTCGGTGTTGGAAGGTATCTTACCCGAGGGATTCTTTATCAATTCGGCCATCTGGGCCAACTGCTGATCGATTTGGCATTGGTGCGTCTGCATGTCCACCATCTGGACTTGCATTGTGTTCAGAACTCCTGAATTTGACAGCGCGCTTTGTGCTAGCTAGTTATTAATGGTATCTTGTCTTTTTACAAAATCAAACAATTGGCCAACCAAGTCTGGTTGGTTCGAAACCTTGTCTTGACCTTGCTCCTTGGCTTGACTTTGACTTTGACTAGTGTTTGCTACTTGGTGACCTTGGTACTTTCCTTGTCCTTGGAAATTTGCCTTGTTCAACTGGAAAGAAGTAGTTTTGGTGAACTGACTTTGCCCCCCACTTTTCTCGAAACCTTGGGGTTGCTTGGTGGGGTTATGCAGCTGATGCGAGTTTTCGGCTGCATCCTTGTTGCCATAACTAAAACCGGGGTGATCTGGTATCTTGAAATTGACAAAGGAGACGTTCTCAGCTTCCTCAGCCTCAGATTCAATTTCAGTTGACTCGTCAGGTCGGGTGTAGATACAATTATCTACCCCGTGTCCACCTTCTCCGTAGGTGACACATTTCATGACCTTTTCGACTTGTTTCTTCCCCTTTCCACTTGATTCTTTCAGCTGTTTGACATCAGTGGCTATCCTATGGATCTGAGAGGTGATAGTCTCCAGAGCCTTGGATTCAATTGAAGGTCCTTCATTAGCCTTCTTAGCATGTCCTCTGTCAGATTTGTCATAGTCGGTGCTGACTTGTAACTTGGCCATGTTCTCGATGATCTTTTTGGATCTGCTAGGCTTCTTCCCCAGAAAGTCACTGCCTGTTGCTGCATTCAGCGAAACCCTTTCCTCAGGGGTTAGACCGTTGTAGAAGGTAGTTATCAAGAAACCCTTCTTATAGTTGTGATGAGGGCAGTCCCTCTGATATTCTTGATATCGTTCCCAGGCATCATGTAGATTCTCGTTTGGCTTTTGCATGAAAGACGTGATCCTCTGTCTATTCTGGACAATTTTCTCTGTAGGATAAAACTTGTTTACAAAGGCATCTGCCACCACACTCCATCCGTTAAGAGCTTGGTGTGGCAACCTGAGGTACCAGGATAGAGCCTTATCTTCTAAAGAAAAGATGAAACTCTTGCAATAAATCACCTCCTATGGGACTCCCCACATTTTGATGGTGTCACAGATGTTTTTAAAGGCATCTAAATGGTGGTAGGGATTATCATTCTTCGAATTCCCTATGAAGCTCTTGTTTTGGATCATAGAGATGACGGATGATTTTAGCTCAAAGTTGGTTGCGTTGAACCTCGAGATGACAACCGGACATCTTGAATTATTAGCCTTAGTGGCGGCTAACTCTGTGAGGGTCTTTTCTTCTTCATTGGAATCGTCACTGTCACTGTCTCCCCGGTTCTAATCCTGATTATTTTGATTCCTTCTGCGCCTCCGGTGATGACGATGTCTCTCCCGGCGATGGTCATCCTTGAACTGCTCTGTTTCAGGATCTTCATGTTGATGATTTCCGTCATAACGGCCATTGTCTTTAGGCGGAGGCGAGTGAGGTCTAGCTCTCACGTGTCACTCACCATCTGAAAGAGGTGGTTCAATGTGAGGCGGCATGTCTGGTGATGTCGGTGCTCAATTGAGAAAAACGCCTCCCTTTTGAGTACATGAATAGCACGTAAAATCAAGTTGGAAAACCTATTTTAATAATACAAACTACTCATTTCAGGTTAAAATATAAAAAAAAGAAAAAGAGAGTGTTGTCAAGCTCATTTCTAAGCTTGAGGCACTGGAGTGTAGTTAGTGGATTCGGGTTCGTCAACAGTACCATTTTGCCTTGTCCCCGGCAACGGCGCCAAAAAGTTGACCGGCCTAAATCGCGCGTCCAAAAAGGGAGCAGATTTGAAGTAGTCGGACTTTTAAATTTATAACCTGAAACCTTCTAGGCCCCCACAACTTTATTACGAGGTTGAAGTAGATATACGGGGTCGAACACAGGGATAAGAGTGGTAGTGTTGGGAATGAAAAATCGACACGTTACACTCCGGTATGGGTAAGGAGATGATAAAGTTCCCCAAGGGAACAACAGGCTAAGATTGATAAAATAAAAGAAAACTATCTCCAACTGGAGCTACAAGGAAAATTAAGGTTTTAAAGGTTTATCAGTTTTTAGGGTTTTCGCGCAACAGAAACAGAGAGGACAATACTATCGATTTTAGTACAGAACGAAGGAGAAAGCTTCGGTAAAACAAGCGGTAGCAGAAACATCCTATACCCCTTCTCTCGAAGCGGGTACCTCTAACTAAGCATCAACACCTCTCTCGAGGTTGCTGGTCTTAAGCTAGAGTGTAAAGGTTACTAAAGCAACTCCGATCCTGGGCACTCTCGTACTCCCGTATCGGGCCAAATACTAGAGCCACAACACCTCTCTCGAGGCTGCTGCAACGGGAAAACGTGATTTAGTAGCTAGTCAAAACGTGATCCAAGAGTACAAGCTAGAGTTCGGATGCTAAACAAAACAATCATCCAACAAAAAGGGACGAAACATAAAGCAGAAGATAATTAAAACTCTTCTAATTCCATTAGCATAAAAGGGGTCTGGTTACATTGCATAAGTAAAGAAAGTAAATGACTGAAATAAGTAAAGATAAATATCACCTTCTTGATTTATAAGGGCGACAGGTAGTAGCAGATCCCCAAGATCCCTCCAGCCCAATACCATGCAGGAGCCTTTCCCGATACACCCGTGTCGAGCGGCACACCCTCTCGGGCGACACTCTCATGACGGGCGGACATATCATGCGGGGCGCTCATGCCCGATACGATCATGTCAGGTGGCACCCTCTCGGGCGACATGCCATTACTGGTGATGAGTATTGGGCTTGGTATCGTGTCGGGCCAGAGTTTTGCTTAGAGTATAGGGTACTCATATCGGGTGTCCTTGTTGGCCGATATCGGTCTGCTACGGTGCCCGGGGACGATCCTAAGTTAACCATTCCCTCCCTCTCAGGTTGGGTAAGTTCTCACCTAGTATCACCCGGTACACCTCTGAGGCACGACACGCTAGCTCCAGATGCTTTCCCAAGTTGTCTTTCGAGAGATTCCGACCCATCCCATCGGAGTCCTGTAGCTACTATTTATAGGCAACACTTGGGAGAAGTTGTGGTTCTCCAGACGCCACGTGTCCTTCATCAACTCTATCATCGCGGATTCGGGGATGCCCGATATGCGTGTCTCCCGGCACAAGGATGTCGGGTTGGGAGCGTGTCGGTCATCGTGACGAGTGGCGCCTGCCGGTGGGTGGCTTGTATCGCGCGACACACTTCAGTATTCGTGGCGATATATGACTCTCTGTCGGGTAAATGGTGTACTGCTCATCCACTCCTTCTTGCGTGGCACCCTCGTGTCGCGTGGTAGTGTATCATGCTGCCCTATGTCAGGCAGTGAGTGTGTCGGCTGACTGGTAGGAAGGTCGATGCAGGTAGAACACGTTCGTGGGACGGGATGGGTCTTTTTGTTGATAAAAGAGTCGAAAAATGAGGAAAACTATGTAAAAGATGATAATATTGAGTTAAGAGTGTAGCATGGCCTGTTTATGCAAAAACATGACAAAAATGAGAGGAAAACAGTTTAAAAGGGCAGATTTGATAACGAAATAAGGGCCAAAAACATCAAAAAATTGGTGTTATCAGCGATGCTGCATAGTTGTGGGGTAGAGCACACCGATCCACCTCCCATGTTTAGAAACATTGTGCATGATGCTGAGATATTATTATACATAGGTTGTAAGTTGATGAAGCTTAGCGCTGTGTTGAGATTGTATAAGCTGAAAGCTAACAATAGATGGAGCGACAAAAGCTTCACATCATTGTTGTCTTTATTGAAAGAAATTCTTCCTGAAAGAAATGAGCTGCCAGTCTCAACATACCGGTTAAAGAAATTATTGTGCGCAATGGGAATTGAAAGATTGTCCCAAATGTGGTGCATCAAGGTATAAATTGATGACTTCGGGGGAGTCCAAAATTGGTTCTCCTGCCAAGGTGATGTGGTATCTACCTATAATACCACGGTTTCAACACTTGTTTTCCAATTCGATAGATGTGAAGAATTTGAGGTGGCATGCAGATGTTAAGAAAAATAATGATGGGATCCTACAACATGCTTCTGATTCCCCACAGTGGAAGAAGATTGATTTCTTGTACCCTGAATTTCGTGATGAAGTCAGGAATCTAAGACTTGGGATGTGTACATATGGGATGAATCTGTACGGGACATTGAGCAGCCAACATAGCACTTAGCCAGTTATACTTGTTATATACAATCTTCCTCCCAGGTTGTGTATGAAAAATAATTGTGTTATGATGTCGTTGTTGATATTGGGCCCTAAACAACCTAGAAATGATATCGACATTTATCTTGAACCTCCGATTGATGACTTGAAGAAACTTTGGGGTGAAGGTGTGATGACCTATGATGCTTCACAAAGAGAGACATTTTGTTTGCACGCTATGTTGTTTTGCATTGTGAATGACTTTCCAGCATATAGGAATTTGTCTGGATATAGTGTCAAAGGATCTAAAGCGTGTCCTATATGTGAAGAGAAAATTGATTCAATATGAATAAAACACGGCAGCAATACTTTATATCTTGGTCATCAAAGGTTTCTTCCAAAATTCCATCTGTATCGTAGGTTGCGCAAAGCATTCAATGGATGGAATGAGGAACATAGTGCACCTAAACCTATACCAGGAGAGGATGTTTATGAAAGAGTAAAAGACATTTCTAATGAATTTGGTAAGAGATCACAATGTACAATGGCCACACGGAGTGACAAATCTTTATTCAAGAAGAAGTCAATATTTTGGGATCTTCCTTATTGGAGTTCTTTGGCAGTCAGGCATTGTATCGATGTCATGCACGTTGGAAAAAATGCTTGTGATAGCATCATCAGTACTCTGTTGAATATAGCAGGTAAGACTAAAGATGGGATAAAATCCAGAATGGACCTACGTGAAATGGGAATAAGGACAGAATTAACAGAAGTAGTTAGTAGTGATCGGAGAACATACTTACCTCCCGCTTGTTACACATTGTCTAGAAAGGAGAAGAAAGCTTTTTGTGAATGCTTGGTAAATGTTAAGGTGCCACAGGGTTACTCATCCAACATATGTAGATTGATATCAATGAAAGATATGAAGTTGATAGTTCTTAAATCTCATGATTGTCACACTCTAATGCAACAAATATTGCCCATGGCAATTCGATCTATATTGCCGAAGCATGTAAGGTTTGCAATCACCATACTTTGTTTCTTTTTCAACAGTCTGTACAACAAAGTTATTGACCTTGATACTCTCGATAAATTGCAAAGAGAAGTGGTTGTTACCCTATGTCAGCTTGAGATGTATTTTCCTCCTTTGTTCTTTGATATCATGGTACATCTTGTTGGCCACTTGACTAGGGAAGTGAAAATGTTGGGAACAATTTTCTTGCATTGGATGTATCCCTTTGAACGATACATGAGCATTTTTAAAGGTGATGTTCGAAACTGTTATCGGCCTGAAGGGAGTATTATTGAGGGTTATGTGGTGAGAGAGGTTATGGATTTTTGCAATGACTTTATGAGTGCTAATGATGCTCATGTTAATGACAAGAATATTGAGGAGCATTTTGGCAAAGGAATTTTGGGATCACGGATGAAAGTAATCATCCAAGAGCAGTTGGAACAAGGTCACTTGTATATTTTACACAACATCGACGAAATGAGTGGTTATATCGAGGAACATACCAATTTCATCAAGAGACAATATCCATGAGCCAATTCAATGTGGCTTGCTAGAGAGCATAACAAGACATTTATTAAATGGTTTGAAGATAAATTCTTACATCAACTATCTCAAACATCAGATACACATAGACATCGGTTGTTAGTGTAAAACTGACATCTTTATCCCCTTCTGGCATTGGTTATCCATAAACCCGACACCTATTGCATCCAGGTACCACGACCGTGCTGGGTAGCATGGCCGTGGTGGAAGGGGATATGGCGTCAGTTATTAATATATGAACCAATGTCGATGGTGTCGATTATTAGTAGATTCTGGCCAGGTACCACGGCTGTGCTGGGTAGCACGGTCGTTGTGGCTGTGGATATGGTGTCGGTTACTTATATAAAGTCGACGCTGATGATGCCCTTGTTGGCGCCTTTTTGGTGGCGGGAAGGGGTATGGCATCAGTTGTTACTTAATAACCAATGTTTTTAATAAGGTTATCGTTTCGGTTTTCTTTAAGAACCGACGTCGATAGTCCCCTTGTTGGCGTGTTTTTGGTGGCGGGAAGGTTTATGGCGTCAGTTGGGGGACCAACGCTGAAGGTGTCGACTTTTAGCGGCACCCACTTGGGTGTCTCTTGGAAACTGACACCTTAGGCCTTAAATAACCAATGCCAAAGGTTATTTCTATAGTAGTGCTTGAAATTGCATAGGTCGTTTCTTAGCATTAGCTTCACGCTTCTCTTTGGCATACCTCTCAATCCTCCTGACAGATTCCACAAAGGTAGAAAACCTTTCCCTGTTCTCCAAGGATGATGGTGTAGTAGTCAACTCTGTACTCAGACCCTTCTCAAATCTCTGGATCCTTTCCTTGTCCGTTGCTACCATGCGCAGGTAGAACCTCAGAAGTTCCATAAACTTTGATTCATACTCATTGATAGTCATGGCTCCCTGAAAAATCTTCTCGAACTGAGAAATTTTCTCATCTAGGTAGGTCTATGGAAAATATCGTCTAACAAATTCTCTTCAAAACTTCTCCCATCATATCACAACTCCTGGCTTTTTCTCCTCTTCTATGGCCCACCAGTGGTCAGAACTACCCTTCAACAAGTATACTACATGCTTGACTTTATTTTCTTTAGTGATGTTTAGGATTTTGAATTCCTTTTCCAGCTCAATCAACTACCTGTCAATGTATGTTGGATCAGAAGTACTTGCATATTCAATCTCCCCAACACGTCTAAGACATTCAAATGTCTTCCCAACACCTTGGGACTCCACATTAGAGGCAGCTGCCCTAGCTTGAGGTGCTGCCGCTCTGTCAGCAATATGTGTAATTGTGGCTATCATTTGTCTAAACATAGACTGAAACTCAGGATTGGCCATCATTGTCGAGTCTAGATGAGGCATTGTGGGATGCTCTGGCCCTTCTTCTTGCACTCTCTCATCATGTTCCTACCTCCTAGCACCTCCTCCTGGTGCTACATAGCTACTCTCCACATGTTCTTCATGTCCTCTAGACATATCTGCATAAGCATAAACTATGATCAGATATGTTGGATACATAAGAACAAACTCAAACCTAAGTCCTATGTACCTGTAGAGTCAGTAAAACTAGAGCTTTGATACAAACTTAACTATGACACCTCATCACGCTAAACAGGATTACTCAAAACACAAAACACGATCAACTACTAATTAATCACATAGTAAAAAATGTGGGATAATTAAAACCAATTACAACAATGTAAATAAACTCTAGAACATTTACAAAAAGTCCATCATTCCATTCTCATATACTATAATAAGTATTTAGATATGTGTCCAAAGACCTCAATCACATCCTGCATACAAAAGATATTTCACATGTACATGTCATATATTTACAAACATTGGCATACTACCAAAATCTTGTGTCGATACAAGTATATCATCTAGAAAACGCATCCCATACCCAGACCTAAGAGTATAGGGACAACACTAGGACTCTACTACTAACATCTACAACTAACCAGCCTTCTGAATCTATTGATCACCATGTTGGTTCTCTTCCACAACACGACCTCGACCTCATTGCCTGCGACCACCTAAAAAAATGTGGTGACCCACGGGTGAGACCCAGTCCCAATGAGAGATATAACTCTCTCTGACATATATTCATTATAACATATTAACTAACAGTAAATACATTGAGTAGTTATGGTATTGAATAAACAATATGAATAGATTAAACAGTTTAAGAATACTACAGTAAAGAAAATAAGTTGTAACATCAAGTTGAATTGCACAATTTTCATAAGTCTGCATCATATAAGAACTATGTAGTGTAAAGAAAATACAAGGGTTAATCAACCAATGTGATACATATTAAACCCTAGCAATTATACTACACGACTAGTATCACTTCTTTTATTACATTTCCCTAAGGGATTTGAGAAATACCACTCAAATCCCAACTGACCACTACTAAGTCAAAATTAGTGCCATACAATATCTAGGAAGAGCCAGACTCCTAAGATCTTCTCCGCCCCTGGTCAGTACAGGTCCGCTAGAGCGACACATAAGGTCAAGCTACTAACAGCCTAGTCCATACTTGGTACAGGTCACGACACTAGTGAAAGGAGGTAGGTACGCATACCCTACCATCTGAGGTACAACCACAGTTGTCCTCCAATCTCATCACATATATAATCATTGAGACATGACCGCAGCCGTTCTCAAACTGAGGGCTAGGTATGACCGCAGTCATCTTCCCTAAACACTTGAATTCAGGATGACAAGCACCCTACATACTCATCAATATGCACTTTGAGTTTCCCTTAGGAATACTCATTTCACCATCTGGAAAGTTTTGACACTCAAATGGATCTATGGCACAGGGCACTACATGATTAGAGTTTCACTTGATTAGTTATGTCAATTGGGTGAATTAAGGCTAAATCAGACAAATGGACATTCAAACCCTAATTATTTTCTAACAAGAGTATATATATAACAACTTCAAAAGATATAAAACATTTGAGATATAAATCTTAATCACATTACCACATGCTATCATTCATTGCAAACTAATGGACCACACTTATCATCATACTTTTACAAGATACCAATATATTATCACAAGTTCCAGGGATTTAACCCTTATTGGAACATGAAGAGGATTTCACCTCAATCATGGCTTCAAACATGCCCAAAGGTTGTCAATACCATCACATTATTCATAGTAAGGTTATCATCATCATTCCATGCCTTAAACAAGTCTCAAATGATCATTAGCAGATATGTGTCCATAGATATTAACATGGCAAGGCACTATGATATTCAAATAGTACTACAATGTGGTTTCAACACAAGAAGAGTGTAAATCATTATCACATTAATCATTCAAGAGGTAGGGTTATAACCAATCAACATCATATAATTACACTAAGGTTAGGTATAACAAACTAGATCACATGGGAGTTAAGCATCCACTTATTATTGTGATTTATCAAATACAACTATATGATGGAAAAGGTAAGACTACAAATTAATGGTATTGAACCATCAAATTATCATCACTAGGACCCACATATAATACCATATGATTTATTCTAATCCATTGGATGTTGAAGCATCCAATATTATTCATTGGATCAGGTTCATTGTTCAAGGTTATCAATTGAAGTATAGGTCTAACTATTAGATCAATTGAACCAAGGAGCCATTGGTTCAAGGTTTAGTCAAATCTACGATTACATTCTTAACTCATAATACATGGTGATGACCTGATCCACAACTAATTGTGATCATTAGGTCACCATTGGTTGCTAGATCAATAATACATTCAGTTAACACCATTAAATATAAAGCCAATATCATCATCGATTGATAACACCATTAGAATACTTAGTGGATAATAACTAAACGTCTAATTGATTAAAAACTTGACCTAAGGGGGTGACCATAGGTTGTCACCATAACTTTGACACCTTTTATCATGAACATCAGTTGCCAAAATAGCAACAACATAGCCTATTGAATGGTATGACCATCGGTGGTGTGATAGGGAATAAAATAGGTTGAAAACCCTAATTTGAACCATCAACTATTTTGTGCTTAGCAGCATATGTTGATGCTATCAACATGTCCCAGATCATGTTACACCTTAGAAAGGCTGTACACATGTTTACAAGTTCATATAGAACTGGAACAAAATAGGGAATACCACAAAAATTCGTAATTTTAAACAAGCATGGTTTCTCTATGCTTAATTCAACACATTAAGGCATAAACATGAACTAACATGCTTCTAGTAAGCAATATAAGTGAAGAATGTTATATAACTCGCCTCTATAGAGTAGGTAAGATCCCAAAAAGAAAGAATCTCGACCAAATAGGGCAATAAAACCTTGGATTCAGATCTAAACTTTGCCAAATAAGCACTTCTCTCCACAAGGAAGCAAATCCCTAGAAAAAGAAACAAGAAGGATAGATTTTTGAGTTGTAGTGCCACTTTTACCATGGAACAGTAGGGTTCCGACCTGGAGGAAGGTCTAAGGAAGGAGAAGAGCAAAAAAAATGGAGAAGGAAGGAAGAAAACAACTTTCCTTGGTCGAATTCTCTAGAAGATGACCTTGGAAACCCTAGGTAGGGCTAGATGGAGCTCTAGGAGACCTTCTTCTCCAAAAAGAGGTTGTCTTCTACCTTAGAGCAGTTGGTTCTGCAGGAAAACAGAGTGGATTCGTTGCTCCAGGTTAGAGGAAAGAGAAAGCAAGCATAGTTTCGAATTTGGGTAAAGAAGAGGTAAATATAGCCCATGGATAAGAATAGAAGCAAGCATGAGTTGTAAAAGTAGCTTCCCCATGTGTCTATGGCCTTAAATTATTAATAATATAAAAGCACACACACAAGAAGCTCTTCCAGAATCCCTATTGACCTGCTTAGCTTTCCTTTTTCGAATTTACCAGTCAATCACATAATTCATTAGTTGATTACTACTAAAGGTAGCTCATCCATGAAGGGGTAAACCCTAATATGCCCTTGATAAAAACACCTTCAAACCATGGCTCAAATAGGAGCGCTATGGCCCAAAAATATCAAGAAAGATAATATAACATCTAAGGAACATAATTTAAGTGATAAATTGCAAAGAAAACCCCTCAATTGGGTAAATTGTAGAAAAGTCCAAAATGTACAGAAAATTGCATAACTTGCTCAAACAGTGTCCAAATTGGACCAAATTTGAAACTTAAGCTTGTCTTATGATTTCAAAACATATCAAAAGGTTAGATTAGGGTTCTAAGAATTAAATTATGGTAATTAATCTCATTCAACTTATTAAGCAAGTTTAGGGGCCTTACAACTATAAACCTCTAACAAGGATTTTGCCCCGAAATCCTACGCAAAAAGAGATGGGTATTTTATACGCATCTCATTATCTAGTTCCCATGTAGCTTCATCTATGCCATGATGATTCCATAAAACTATCAATAGTATTATATATTTTCTCTTCAGCTTTTTCACTCTTCTATCTTGGATCAACACATGACCCTCAACATAGGAGATATCCTCATCTAACTCAACCTCCACTAGTTGGATTGTCTCGTCAGTATATGGATGGTGTTTCCTCAACATAGAGATGTGAAAGACATTATGCTATCTATGTAGCTCTAGTGGTAGCTCCAACTTATATGCTACCTTTCCAACATGAGCTAGGACAGGGTATGATCCCATAAATCTGGGAGCCAACTTACCCTTCTTTCCAAACCTCAGCACACCTTTCTAAGGAGAAATATTAAGATATACTCTATCTCCCACTTGGAACTCAAGTGGTCTGCATCGGTTATCTGCATAAGATTTCTGCTTGTCCTGGGCTACTTTCAACTGTTGTTGTATCACTTTAATCTTTTCTATAGTCTATTGTACTAGCTCAGGACCCAAAAGTTGATAATCACATGTCTCATACCAGCAAAGAGGAGACCGACATTGTCTCCCATACGGAGCCTCATAAGGAGCCATATCTATGCTTCTTTGATTGCTATTGTTGCACGCAAACTCCATCAGAGTCAGATGTACATCCCAACTACCAAGAAATTGCAGCACACATGCCCTTAATAGATCCTCTAAAGTATGAATAGTACTTTCAGACTGGCCATCACTAGTACAGGAATGGTCTGTAGCATCAGGTTTTTTTAATCCTGTAGCGTCATTTTATAACTGACCCCTAAGTGGTCGTCTCTATTGAATTTTCTCTATAGCGTCGATTTTTGTGACCAAAGAAAACCGACCTTACAGAGTAAACACCGATCCGAGAGGTTGTAAAAAATCTGACCCAAGCAAGAAAGAAGAGAATATAAGGTCGGTTATTCCAAAAAAGTCAATCCTATAAACTATCTCGGTCGAGAAATATTTTGACCGAGATTATTTGAAATGAGAAAAAGAGCCTGTAAGGTCGGTTATTCCAAAAAAGCTGACCTTATAAACTGTCTCGGTCGAGAAATATTTCAACTAAGATTATTTTGGTTGAGAAAATTGTCGACCAAGAAGGTACTATCTGAAGCATCAGAGATTTATCCGGTTGATAAATTTGTCAACTGAGAGGTTTTTGGTCGACAAAATTGTCGACCAAGGGAGTGTCTGCAGTCGGTTATTCAATCTTTAGGGTCAGTTTTTTATAAATAACTGATCTTATAGAGGACCTATTAGGTCAGTTATTTAATAAAACCGACGCTAGAAGGTCTACAGATTGAGCTTGATAACCATACCTCTAGTGTTGGTTATTTAAGAAAACTGACGCTAGAAGTTACAATTTTTTTTTAAATTCCTACAGAAACATAAATAGAACATAAGATCAAGAAGATTCATATATTCTGGGAGAGGGGAGCATTGATGCTCAACCGTCACCATTCCAAATCACACATTCATAACAAAAATGATTCGAATATTCAGTTGAGTTACACATAATCACATCATAATTTAGAAAATGATAGATTGCAAGTCTGAGATTATATTAACAGATACAAAAGTAAATATGAAAGAGTACTAAAACCACATACATAAATGGAGCTGACATATTTAATCCAATTATATATTGACTTCATTTAGAAAAGCATCTGACCACTCTGCTCGGAATTCATTTAAGTCCTCACGTGTGTAAGGCTGAGTTGTAAAGATCTATAACAGAAAATACACATGTTAATATTTTATAAAATGACTACAATCACTTGTAAATTTATGATGTTATTATTTATTACCTGATCTATAGTCTGAATGTCATGTGATGCTTGTTTGACAATATCTTGCATATATTTCATTACATAGTAGCCACAAGCCTAGTCATTATTTTGTATAGGATACTACAAATAACAAATTATACTTAATGTTAGTAAACTACTATAAATAGGAGTTGAGATAAGACTATAAGAGTTGACATATAAGAGTTGAAAATTAATACATATAAGACTAAGCGGTTGTCAAAGTAGCTACCTTGACATTTTTCAAAGTCAATGTCTTTAATTTTGTGGGTATTTGTCCTCCAGCTACACGAAAAGCCTTTATAACCCTATCAATTAAACGATAGTTGGTAAAATAGAAATTCTAAATAGAAATATCATGTTGAAGAATTGACTAAATTTATGCTTACTCCGTAGCTGGTAATTTCAGTTTGTGACCCCTTGTTGTTTTACCCATTAGGTCAAGATAATAAAGAGTCATCAATTTTAGGACAATCACCACTAATTCCCAATGTCTAGCTCTAAGTAAGAATAAAACAAACATTAAAATAAATAATTTTATTCATTATTAAAATTATATTGAATAATAATACTTATTGGACGTAAAAGGAATTAGGATAATTTCCTTCCCCTCACTAGCAAAATATTTGAATGCAGTAGAGAAGTATTCATTCACATCCTCAATATGTGTCTCCACTTGACTAGTGATTGAAGGAACTAAGAATCCAACATTTCTTGTATCAAAGTTTGTGGTCTCGGTATATAAATGGCTGTAAAACATTTGTAATTATTTCCATATATATAAATAAGCTAAAAATTTGTATTGGAATTTTCTATATTGATAGATCCTTACCTTATCCATACTTCTATTATTGAAGTATTCAACCAATCATACCGAAACAACTCTATAATATCATCAAGAAAAAATATAACTATCAAAGTCCCTCCCAGTTGCATCTTCTGTTAAATTGATCAACATTTGTAATCTAGAGCTTTGGTTGGCTAAGTATCGATACAAACATTTACATTTACTTCCCAACTCATCGAATGTGGATTCTGGAATAAAAGATGGCTTGGGCATAGGAGGACGACTAGTAGAATTTTTACTTTTTGGTTTGCAAACCTGTTAATTAAATTACATACTTATATTACATGAGTTCATATATGCAGTCAAATATGAAAAATATGGTAGAATTAAGGTATACTTTGTCATTGATAACCAAGTGTCTAGGCCAACCCACCATAGCACCCTCAGCTTCTTCAACTGTACTATATTTAGGATTAGGTATGGGTAGTGGTTTGTCCCCCATTCCGTCATACTTTTCGTAGTATTCTTCTTCATTTATAGGATCAACAGTAAACTATCTTTTTCCATGAAGAACGGCAGACCAATTTTTATTTTCCAGGTCATCAATATAGAATACTTATTTTTCTTGGTCTACCATGATGAATGGCTCATCTTTCTCACCAATCTTTTCAAAATTAACCAATTTGAAACCCAACTCATCCACTAAAACTCCTTTGTTGTTTTCAACCCAATTACACCTAAAGATAGGAACTCTGAAATTTGTATAGTCCAATTACCATATGTCCTCAATGACACTGTAATATGTCATCATAGCTTCACATGGTCTTTTATCTTTGGCACTAGCAAAATACAATGAACAAGCTTGAACAGTGACCCCACTATTTTGAACTACACTACTTTCATCTTGACGCTTTGTGTAGTATGAAAATCTGTTTATGTACATGGCATCCATTTTTGGCTTAAAGGCGAGCCATTTTATGTTCTCAACAACATTATTCGGTGATTCAGACAGTTGATTAAAGACTTTCTCTTCAAACCACCTAATAAATGTTCGATTATACTCTCTTGCAAGCCACATTGAACTGGATTGCGGATGATTTCGATTGATAAGATCATTGTGTTATGTGATGTAGCTACTAACTTCATCGATGTTGTATAAAATATAAAAATGTGCTTGTTCCCACAACTCATGGCTGATTCCTTTCACTCGTCCTCCCAGAGTTCCTTTGCCACAATAAGATTCAGTGTGATGGGAATTTTTTAGATCGCTATAAGTTTCATTGCAATTCAAAAAATCATTGTAAAAGTCCATCACCTCCCTAGCTACATAACCCTCAATAATACTCCCTTCAGGATGATAACGATTCTAAACATCACCTTTAAAAACACTCATGTAGTGTTCAAATGGATACATCTAGTGTAAGAAAATTGGACCCAACATCTTCACCTTCCTTGTAATATGTACTACAAGATGAGCCATGATATCAAAAAATGAAGGAGCAAAGTACATTTCAAGCTGACACATGGTAACAATTACATCTTTCTGTAATTTATCGAGAGTATCAGGATGTATCACTTTGTTGCATATTTCATTGAAGAAGAAATAGAGTCTTGTGATTGCAAACCTTACATGCTTCAACAATATAGATTGAATAGCCACAGGTAAAATTTGTTGCATTAAGGTGTGACTATCGTGAGATTTGAGACCTATCAACTTCAGATCCTTCTTTGATACCAATCTACAAATATTCGAAGAGTATCTGTGTGGAACCTTAATATTATACAAGCACTCACAGAAAGTCTTTTTCTCCTGCTTTGACAAAGTGTAACAAGTTGGTGGTAAATATGTGCGTTGACCCCTGATCTCCACTGATAATTCTTTTCTTATACCCATTAATTCTAAATCTTTTTTAGATTTGATGTCGTCTTTAGTCTTTCCCGGTATGTTCAATAGCGTACCAATGATGCTATCACAAATATTTTTTTCAACATGCATGACGTCAATGCAGTGTCTAATTGTGAAAGATCTCCAATAAGGAAGATTCCAGAATATTAACCTCTTCTTATATAGAGATTTTTCACATGCGAGAGTACGACTACTTGAACTCTTTCCAAATTCATTAACAATATGTTTCACCCGATCATATACAACATTTCCTAGTATAGGTTTAGGAGCACTTTGTTCCTCAGTTGACCCATTAATGGTTTTGTGTTGCCTTCGATAAGGATGCACTGGTGGGAGAAATTTCCGATGACCAAGATATACGATTTTACCACCATGTTTCAATCGGATTGAAACAGTATTTTCCTCACAAATAGGACATGCTTTGTATCCTTTTATGCTATATCCAGAAAAATTTCCATAAGCTAGAAAGTCAATAATCGTGCAAAACAACATAGCACACAAATTAAAGATCTCTTTACATGAAGCATCATATGTCATAACACCTTCATCCCATAGTTTCATTAGGTCATCAATTAGAGGTTGAAGGTAAACATCAATATCATTTCCAGATTTCTTGGGACCTGATATCAATATTGGCAACATGACATACTTATTTTTCATACGCAACCAAGGAGGAAGATTGTATATAACAATCATAATAGGCCATGTGCTATGTTGGCTGCTTAATGTACCATAGGGATTCATTCTATCTGTACAAAGTCCAAGTCTTAAGTTTCTTGGTTCTTTACCAAATTGAGGGTATAATAAATCAATTTTCTTCCATTGTGGTGAATTAGATGCATGTTGTAGGATGCCATCATCATTGGATTTTAACTCCCCATGCCAAGACAAATTTTGCACATCTTCTGTATTAGAAAATAAGTGTTGAAATTGTGGTATTATTGGTAGATACCACATCACCTTGGCACGAGAGCCATTTTCAGCCTTAGCTGAATTTGCGGTCTTATACCTTGACACACCACATTTTGGACAATTTATCAAATTACTATAGTCCTTCTGAAATAGCACACAATCATTTGGACATGCATGAATCTTCTTAGACTCCATTCCCATTGGGCACATTATTTTCTTTGCTTGATATGTTGAAATTGGAAGCTCGTTGCCTTCAGGAAGAATTTCCTTTAACAAAGACAACATTGAAGTGAAACTCTTATCACTCCACCGCTTTTGAGCTTTAAGAGTACATAATCACATCACAGCACTCAACCTCATGAACTTGGTAAAACCCTTATATAATGGTTTTTTAGCATCATGGACAATGTTTGCAAATAAAGAAGGTGGATCAATGATATTGTCCTGACAACTATGTAGCATCTCATGAACCATATCATCCTGAATCGGGTCATCCTGAATTGGTTCATCATTGACATTATCATCATTATCTATATCTTCTATGCCAAAACTATTAGTATCGACATTTTCTGATCCATAATTAAATTTCTCTCCATACCAATACCATTCATTATAACCTTGTATGATCACATTGCATATGACATGATTCTTAATTTCCTCAGTAATATCAACTTTCAAATTGTTACCACAATTTCTACATGGACAATATAGCCTATATGTAGGTAGTTTCCTATGTTCCTTATCAAATCTGATAAATTCATCAAGACCTTTGGCAAACTCTGGACTGCAATAGTTCTTGATAGACATCTAACCTCGATCCATTTTCTATATCACATTAAAATTAATTATAAAACTAAATGTTTAATATTGATACTATAAGCTGTAAGTTTTTATTGATAGGAAGTTAATTACTTTTATACTAAAGTGTACCACCTATCCCATTTTTGAATATTTAATCTCACTAGTAGTTGCATAATGTATGTTTAGTTTTGAAGAAAATTTCAGCAGCATTTCCCCTAAGTTCTCCAAGTACATCGATGTAAATGGCAAATAACCACCCACATATGTACCCAGAGAACAAATGAGGAAATACTACTAAAATTTTATTCAAAATTAAACAGACATAATATAATTACATCCTAAGTGAGATTAAATATCCAAAAACAGTCCCAGACCGGGGACTATCCAAAATTTACTCCTAATGAGTAAATTTTGAACGGGTTTCTAAGTTGATACATGCATAAATGTATTATTGTCATATTTATATTTTAAGTTAAACATCATGCATCAATGATCTCATCTATAAACCCTAAAGTGTCAATCTGGTAGTACACATGTCTAATCTCATACTAATTTCTAGAATTTATATAATGATTACATATAAAAAAGTACATGTTTTTATTATTGGTTGTGTTACCAATCATATAAAATAGAAAAACAATATAACTGTCTAATTAAAGGCGTGCAGGTCCACTCTCAGTCGAGAATTTGTCGACTGAGAGTCGACATGCGCATGGCGTCCAGGTCCACTCTCAGTCGATGAATTTGTCGACCGAGAGTGGACCTAGATGCCGCACGCAGGTGGACTCTCGGTCGACGAATTCTCGACTGAGAGTGGACCTGGACGCTACCTTGGTCGTGGTAGTGGTACCACGACAGGCATAGATAGACCTATATAAATGGTCTTACCTCTGGAAAATCTTTCTTGGAAGCGGAGACGATCTTTGTGGAAGATGCGGCGACCTTTGTGGAAGCGTGGAAGAGGCGACGACCTGGTGCGGTGCGGTGCGGCAACGAGGTCTCGGCGGTGCGGCAATGAGGTCTTGGCGGTGCGACAACGACGTATCGACGGTGTGGCAACAAGGTCTCAGCGGCAGTGGAGCTTTGGGGGAACGAGAGAGAGTGAAATAGTAGGTCTCTATAGTGAAAATGAAAGGTTCCTGTATATCCCCGCACCCGACATGTAGGTTCAGTTAAAACAAAAAAGTTACCCAAGAGATAAGCGGTGCCCATGTCGGGTAAATTAAAAATACCCAAACTCTAACTCGATTGAGAATTTTTTTGATTGAGAGAACCTCGGTCAAGAATTTTATCGATCGAGGGGACCTCTAGGGTCGGTTAAATGGAAAAAAACTGACCCGGCCTAGAGGTACTTATACACGCACAAAGGAAATCTGGATCCAAAACCCTAAACACCCAAACTCAACCTCAATCGAGAAATTCATCGACTGAGTTTACCTCTAGGGTCAGTTAAATGAAAAAAAACCGACCCTAGAGGTACTTATACACGCACGAAGGAAATATGGATCCAAAACCCTAAACACCCAAACTCAAACTCGGTCGAGAATTTTGTTGAACGAGAGAACCTTGGTCGAGAAATTCGTCATCCGAGGGGACCTCTAGGGCCGCTTAAAAGCAAAAAACCGACCCTAGAGGTGCTTATACATGCACGAAGGAAATCTGGATCCAAAACCCTAAACACCCAAACTCAAACTCAGTTGAGAATTTCATCCACTGAGAGAACCTCAGTCAAGAAATTCGTCGACCGAGGGGACCTCTAGGGTCGGTTAAAAGGAAAAAAAACTGACCCTAGAGGTGCTTATACATGTGCGAAGGCAAACTAGATCCAAAATTCTATTTGGTTGACAATTTTGTCGATCGAGGGGACCTACAAGGTTAGTTAAAAGGAAAACACCGACCCCAGTGGTACTTATACACGTAGAAATCTGGATCCAAAACCCTAAACACCCAAACTCAAACTCGGTCGAGAATTTCTTCAACCAAGGGAACCTCGGTCGCGAAATTTGTCGACCGAGGGGACCTTTAGGGTCAGTTAAAAGGAAAAAAACTGACCCTGGAGGTACTTGTACATGCACGAAGGAAAAACTGGATCCAAAAATCTACCCGGTCAACAATTTTTTCAACTGAGGAAACCTACAAGGTCAGTTAAAAGGAACAAACCGACCCTAGAGGTACTTATACATGCACAAAAAGAAAATGGATTCAAAATTCAACTCGGTCAAAAAAAATGATCGAGAATCCCTACAAGGTTGGTTATAAGGAAAAAACTGACCCTATAGATCGAGAAAGTACTCTCAAAGGTCTTGTAAAGTCAGTTTTTTAAGAAAATTGACCTAAGAGGTCTTGAATGGTACCCGCATTATTTCAAGACATATAAGGTCAGTTATTTGGAAAAACCGACCCTGTAGATTGAGGCATGAAGCCAAAATCGAGAAAATTTTTCCTACGGGAAACTGTAATGGGCTTTCTAATCCCATTGTCTATAAGGTCACTTATTTTATGAAAACCGATCCTATAGAGATACACTACAAGGTCGGTTATTTTAAGAAAACTGACCCAAGTGATCTTAAGTGGTGCCCACATTTTTATAGACATATAAGGTCGGTTATTTGGAAAACCGACCCTATAGAGTTACACTACAAGGTCGGTTATTTTAAGAAAACCGACCCAAGAGGTCTTAAGTGGTGCCCGCATTTTTGTAGACATATAAGGTCGGTTATTTGGAAAAACTGACCCTACAGGCAGCGACGTTATTGGCCAAAAATGTAGCAGTGCATCGGTCTGTGGATGAAAAGTTGTGTTGAATCTCAGTTGTGTTCCCATTGCAGAATGTAGAGGCTCCCAAAAATGACTTGTAAACTATGGACCTCTATCAGAAACTATAGTCACTGGAATGCCATGCAGATGGACTATCTCATCAACATATATTTGTGCCAATTTCTCTACTGTAAACGTCACCTTAACTGGTAGAAAATGAGCTGACTTAGTCAATCTTTCTACTATCACCCATATGGAATCATGACCCTTGGATGTCCTACGAAGACCAATCACAAAGTCCATAATAATATGATTCCATTTCCACTGTGGTATTGGCAAGGGTTGTAATGTCCCTACAGGCTTCTGGTGCTCAACCTTCACCTACTGACAAACTAGACATTTGGCAATGAACTCTACT
This sequence comes from Alisma plantago-aquatica, assembly GCA_963693085.1. Lineage (NCBI taxonomy): Eukaryota > Viridiplantae > Streptophyta > Magnoliopsida > Alismatales > Alismataceae > Alisma > Alisma plantago-aquatica. Next base: position 1,314,841,787 of record OY856409.1, on the reverse strand, counting down.
ACATCACGCTTTAGACCTGGCCACCAATACATGTCTTTCAAGTTTTGGTACATTTTGGTACTTCCACGATGCATTGCATACATGGAGTAGTGAGCCTCCTCAAGTACCATCTTCCTCAACCCATCAACATCAGGAACTAATGTCCTATTGTGGTAACAAATTGTACCATCATCTGCCTCATGAAAGCCATCATACTTTTCACTTCCAATCCCTAATCGGATATTATGTATCACAGTATCATTTTGTTGTGCATCATGAATCTGTTGTCTCAAGATAGGTTTCACTTGTAACTATTCGAAAAATCCTGCCAACAAGGAAACTTCTAGTTGTACATTCATCTGGAGAAGAGAGACTAGCATATCTCTCGTATGGCACATCAATGAATTTAATTGTGCATTATCTATTGTTGATAATGAAGATGACTTTCTACTCAATGCATCAACTACCAAATTTGCTTTCCCTAGATGGTAATCTATTGTGCAATTATAATCCTTAATCAGCTCCATCCATCTCCTCTGCCTCATATTCAACTACTGTTTTGAGAAGATATATTGTAGATTCTTGTGGTCAGTGAAGATCTGACACTTTTCTCCATACAGATAGTGTCTCTAGATCTTTAAGGCATGGACCACCGTTGCAAGCTCTAGATCATGTGTTGGGTAATTCTCCTCATTTTTCTTAAGTTGTCACGAAGAAAAAGAAATCACATTTTTATCCTGCATCAACACACATCCCAACCCATTCTTTGAAGCATCACAAAAGATAATATATTTGTTTCCTTGCTCTGGCAGTACTAACACCGGTGCAATAGTCAACTTTTCTTTCAAAAGCTGGAACGAACGTTGAAACTTGTCATTCCAAGCAAAAGGAACATCCTTCTTGGTTAACCTAGTTAGGGGTACGCTATAGAACTGAAGTCTTTGATGAACCTCCTGTAGTAACCTGCCAGACCTAGGAAACTATGGATCTTTGTTAGTGTCTTTGGTTGTTCACATTCTAGTACATATTCCACTTTCTTGGTATCAACACAAATGCCTTTTTCAGATATAACATGGCCCATAAAAGACACTTCAGATAACTAGAATTCACACTTGCTAAACTTAGCATATAGTTGATGTTGCCTCAACAAAGTCAATACCTGGCGAAGGTGTTATTCATGTTGTTGACTATCCTTGGAGTATATCAGGATATCATCTATGAACACGACCACACACTGATCAAGATAAGGTCTAAACACCCTATTAATTAGATCCATAAAAGTTGCAGGTGCATTGGTTAGCCCAAACGGCATAACCACAAACTCATAATGACCATACCTAGTCCTAAAAGCTGACTTGGGTATGTCATCAGCCTTAATTCTCAACTAATGATAACCTAACCTAAGGTCTATCTTTGAAAACATAGTGGCACCTCTCAATTGATCAAAAATATCATCAATCCTCAGTAAAGGATACTTATTCTTTATTGTCACCTTGTTCAACTGTCTGTAGTATATACACAACCTCATTGAACCATCCTTATTTTTAACAAACAACACGGGAGCACCCCAAGGGGAAGTGCTTGGCCTGATAAAACCCTTCTCTAACAGTTCTTATAACTATTTCTTTAACTCTTACATCTCAGTTGGTGCCATTCTATATGATGACTATGCTATGGGTTGTGTTCCAGGAACAAGATTGATCTCAAACTCAATCTCTCTAGGAGGGGGAATGCTAGGAAATTCCTCAGGAAAGACATTCTCAAATTCTTGCACCATTGGTACCTCCTGGATACTAGGACCTCCCGCCTTGGTATCCACAACATGAGCTAAGAAAGCCTCACATCCTTGTTTCATCAACCGCTCAGTTGTCATAGATGACATCAAACATGCAGGAAGAATCTTCCTATCACCCTGAAAAATCCACTGTATATCTCCATCATGGAACGTCACCGCCTTAGTACTACAGTCCAAGACTACCTTGTATTTTTCCAAGATATCCATTCCTAGGATTACATCAAAACCATGCAAGTCAAGAGGCAAAATATCCACTTGAATGTTGTGTCCAGAGAAAGAAAGAACACAAGAAGGGCACACTTCCCACAACTCAGCAGAATCAACCAAAAGAGTCTCTAGCCACGGGCTATCAGATCTAAGACTAACAGGTAGATAACAACTATCTATCACCTCTCTGGTGATAAAAGAGTGTGTCGCACCCAGATCTACTAACATAGATATGAAATAAGAAGCAGACAAATCAGAATGAAATAATTCCATCTGACATGTCACGACTTGTGGATTGACCACTGCTTCCGGGTGGGTCATGGCATAGAACCTAGCTGTCGCCTTCTTCCATCCACATCCTCTGCTCACCTATCCTGAGGATCCTACATGGGATGCCTGACCACATCCTCTTCCACTACTAGTATCAAACTGTCATTGTTGTTATCCCTATTGATTCTGCCTTGGCTTCTGAGTCACCTCCACAACCTTCATAGGGAAATTCCATCTAATATGGCATGTCTGTCCACATTGATGACACACTCGGTTATCACTATGTGGTCTAAACAGCCCTGTAATTGATATTGATGATGAACTGCGAGCTCCTGTTGGTGGAAAATTGTGACCTCTACCCCTACTCGAGCTCCACTATGACGATGCATGTGATCTTGGTTCATTGAAGGTTGACCTTGGTTGTGGCGGCGATAGGAAAATCATTGGCTTCTTAAAGCCTTCAGATGATTGCCCTTGAAACTACATAGGTTGCTTCTTAGCATTAGCTTCACGCTTCTCCATGGCATACCTCTCAATCCTCCTAACAGATTCCATAAAGGTGGAAAACCTTTCCCTATTCTCCAAGGTTGATGTTGTAGTAGTCGACTTCGTACTCAGACTCTTCTCAAATCTCTAGATCCTTTCCTTATCTGTTGTTACCATGTGCGGGAAGAACCTCAGAAGTTCCATAAATTTCGATTCATACTCATTGATAGTCATGGCTCCCTGATAAATCTTCTCGAATTGAGAAATGTTCTCATCTAGGTAGGTCTTTGAAAAATATCGACTAACAAATTGCCTCTGAAACTCCTCCCATCATATCACAACTCCTGGCCTTTTCTCCTCTTCTATGGCCCACCAGTGGCCAACACTACCCTTCAACAAGTTTACTGCATGCTTAACTTTGTTTTCTTCAGCAATGTTTAGGATTTTGAATGCCTTTTCCAGCTCAGTCAACCACATGTAAGCGTCTGCTGGATCAGAAGTACATGCATATTCAATCGCCCCAACACATCTAAGACGTTCAAATGTCTTCCCGACACCTTAGGACTCAACATTAGAGGCGGATGCCCTAGCTTGAGGTGTTGGCACTCTGTCAGCAATATGTGTAATTGTGGCTATCATCTGTCTAAACATAGACTGAAACTCAGGATTGGCCATCATTGTCGGGTCTAGATGAGGCATTGCGGGCTGCTCTGGCCCTTCTTCTGGAACTCTCTCATCATGTGCCTACCTCCGAGCACCTCCTCCTAGTGCTGCATAGCTACTCTCAACATGTTCTTCATGTCCTCCAGACATATCTGCATAAGCATAAACTATGATCAGATATGTTGGATACATAAGAACAGACTCAAACATAAGTCCTATGTCCATGTAGACTCAGTAAGCCTAGAGCTTTGATACCATCATAAATGTGACACCTCATCACACTAAACGAGATTACTCAAAATACAAAACACGATCAACTACTAATTAATCACATAGTAAAAAATTTGAGATAATTAAAACCAATTCCAACAATGTAAATAAACTCTAGAACATTTACAAAAAGTCCATCATTCCAATCTCATATACTGTAACAAGTATTTAGATATGGGTCCAAAGGCCTCAATCGCATCCTGCATACAAAAGATATTTCACATGTACATGCCATATATTCACAAACATTGGCATACTACCAAAATCTCGTGTCGATACAAGTATATCATCTAGAAAACACATCTCCTACCCAGACCTGAGAGTACAAGGACGACACAAGCACTCTACTACTAACATCTACAACTAACTAACCTTTTGAATCTATTGATCACCAGGTTGGTTCTCTTCCACAACACAACCTCAACCTCGTTGCCAGCGACCACCTAAAAATATGTGGTGACCCACAGGTAGGACCCAGTCCCAGTGAGAGATATAACTCTCTCTAACATATATTGATTATAACATATTAATTAACAATAAATACATTGAGTAGTTATGGTATTGAATAAATAATATGAATAGATTGAACAATTTAAGCATACTAAGCAGTTAAGCAAATAGGTTGTAACATCAAGTAGAATTGCACAATTTTCATAAGTCTACATAATGTAAGAACTATGTAGTGTAAAGACAAGACAAGGGTTCATCAACCAATGTGATACATATTAAACCCTAGAAATTATACTACACGGCTGGTATCACTTCTATTATTACATTGCCCTGAGGGATTTCAGAAATACCACTCAAATCCCAACTAACCACTACTAAGTCAAAATCAGTGCCATACAAGATCTAGGAAGAGTCGGACTCCTAAGATCTTCTCCGCCCTCGATAAGTATGGGTCCGCTACAGTGACACATATGGTCAAGCTGCTAACAGCCTAGTCTGTCCTTGGTACAGGTCACGACACTAGTGAAAGGAGGTGGGTACGCATACCCTACCATCTGAGGTACAACCACAGTTTTCCTCCAATCTCATCACTTATATAATCACCGAGACACGACCACAACCGTTCTCAAACTGAGGGCTAGGTATGACCGCAGTCATCCTCCCTAGACACTTGAATTCAGGATGATAAGCACCCCTCATACTCATCAGTATGTGCTCCAAGTTTCCCTTAGGAATACTCATTTCACCATCTGGAATGTTCTGACACTCAGATGGATTTATGGCACATGCCACTACATGATTAGAGTTTCAATTGATTAGTTATGCCAATTGGGTGAATTAAGGCTAAATCATACAAATGGACATTCAAACCCTAATTATTTTCTAACAAGAGTATATATATAACAACTTCGAAAGATATAAAACATTTGAGATATAAATCTTAATCACATTACCACATGCTATCATTCATTGCAAACCAATGGACCACACTTATCATCATACTTTTACAAGATACCAATATCTTATCACAAGTTCTAGGGTTTTAACCCTTATTGGAACATGAAGAGGATTTCACCTCAACCATGGCTTCAAACATGCCCAAAGGTCGTTAAGACCATCACATTATTCATAGTAAGGTTATCATCATCATTTCATGCCTTAAACAAGTCTCAAATGATCATTAGCACATATGTGTCCATAGATATTAACATGGCAAGGCACTATGATATTCAAATAGTACTACAATGTGGTTTCAACACAATAAGAGTGTAATTCATTATCACATTAATCATTCAAGAGGTCTGATTATAACCAATAAACATCATATAATTACACTAAGGTTATGTATAACAAACTAGATCACATGGGAGTTATGCATCCACTTATTATAGTGATTTATCAAATATAACTATATTATGGAAAAGGTAAGACTACAAATTAATGGTATTGAACCATCGAATTATCATCACTAGGACCCACATATAATACCATGTGATTTATTCTAATCCATTGGATGTTGAAGCATCCAATATTATTCATTGGATCAGGTTCATTGTTCAAGGTTATCAATTGAAGTATAGGTCTTACCATTAGATCAATTGAACCAAGGAACCATTGGTTCAAGGTTTAGTCAAATCTACAATTACATTATTAACTCATCATACATGGTGATGACCTGATCCACCATTAATTGTGATAATTAGGTCACCATTCGCTTCTAGATCAGTAATACATTCAGTTAACACCATCAAATATTAAGCCAATATCATCATCAATTGATAACATCATTTGAATACTTGGTGGATGATAATTAAACGTCTAATTGAGTCAAAACCTGACCTAAGGGGGTGACCATAGGTTTTCAACATAAATTTGACACCCTTGATCATGAACATCAGTTTCCAAAACAGCAACACCATATGCTATTGAATGGTATGACCATCGGTGGTGTGATAGGGAATGAAATAGGTTGAAAACCCTAATTTGAACCATCAACTATTTTGTGCTTAGCACCATAGGTTGATGCTATAAACCTGTCCCAGATCATGTTACACCTTATAAAGGTTGTACACATGTTTAAAAGTTCATATAGAACTAGAACAAAATAGGGAATACCACAAAAATTCGTAATTCTAAACAAGCATGGTTTCTCTATGCTTAATTCAACAAATTAAGGCATAAGCATGAACTAACAAGCTTCTAGTAAGCAACATAAGTGAAGAATGTTATATAAATCGCCTCTATAGAGTAGGTAAGATCCCAAACAGAAAGAATCTCGAGAAAATAGGGAAAGAAAACCTTGGATTCAAATCTGAACTTGACCAAATAAGCACTTCTCTCCACAAGGAAGCAAAACCCTAGAAAAAGAAACAAGAAGGATATATTTTTTATTTGTAGAGCCACTTTCACCATGGAACAATAGGGTTTCGACCTGGAGGAAGGTTTAAGGAAGGATAAGAGAAAGAAAAATGGAGAAGGAAGGAATAAAACAACTTTCCTTGGTTGAATTCCCTAGAAGACGACCTTGGAAACCCTAGGTAGGGGTAGATGGATCTCTAGGAGACCTTCTTCTCCAAAAAGAGGTTGTCTTCTACCTTAGAGTAGTTGTTTCCATAGAAAAATAGAGTGGATTCATTGCTCCAGGTTATAGGAAAGAGAAAGCAAGCATAGTTTCGAATTTGGGCAAAGAAGAGGTAAATATAACCCATGGATAAGGATAGAAGCAAGCAAGAGGTGTAAAAGTAGCTTCCCCATGTGTCTATGGCCTTAAATTATTAATAATATACAATCACACACACAAGAAGATCCCCCACCATCCCTATTGACCTGCTGAGATTTCCTTTGTCGAATTTCCCAGCCAATCACATAATTCATTAGTTGATAGCTACTAAAGGTAGCTCATCGATGAAGGGGTAAACCCTAAAATACCCTTGATGAAAACACCGTCAACCATGGATCAAATAGGAGACCCATGGCTCAAAAATATCAAGAATGCTAATATAACATCTAAGGAACATAATTTATGTGATAAATTGCAAATAAAATCCCTCAATTGGGTGAATTGTAGAAAAGTCCAAAATGTACAGAAAATTGCATAACTTGCTCAAATAGTGTCCAAATTGGACCAAATTTGAAACTTAAGCTTGTCTTATGATTTAAAAACATATCAAAAGGATATATTAGGGTTATAAGTATTCAATTATAGTAATTAATCTCATTCAACTTATTAAGCAAGTTCGGGGCCTTACAGTCCATGGTCGAGAAGAAGAAAGAAGAAGAGAAAGAAAGCTAGAAAACCATGGCTTACGAAGGAAGAAGATGAAAGAGAGCACTACAAGTTTCTAGATATCCCACCAAGATCCAAGGGAGAGGACTCTTAAAGCTCAAGGTTGGCCACCAAGGAGAGAAAACAAGGATTGCTAAAAGGATTCACTTGCTTGAGAAGAAAGAGGTATATATACATGGTTGGAGAGAGAGAGAGTAAGGGAAAGGTGTCACCATATTAGACCCTAGAAGGCACTTGTATAATAATAAGGGACACATGCAATGCCTTGAAATAATGTGAGAGGACCTAAGTCTCGCCAACTTGGTCACTAAAGAAGGTCAAGGTCGACACACCCTTCCACCTCCTCTAAAAACTGATAGGGATGATGAACCCTAGGTCACAATCTGATATGACACTCCTCCTAGAGTCATCACAACCTGACATGGTGATCCTCAAGGTGTCACAAACTGATAGGATGCCCCTTAAGACATCCTCAACCGATACCAAGCCTCTTCAAGGCAACCACAGACTGATAAAAGGCATCACCAAGGCTCTCAAGCCTGGGACAACACTCCAAAGAGCAAAATATACCTCAAACATGTCCCCAAAACACCACTAAGGGTATCTCCACTCAACCAAGGCCAAAACAAGGCACCCAACACTTTCTCTCTCCTCTAGATGATGCTAAGAGAGAGAAGAAACACTCTAGAGGTGGCAAACTTGCATATCAATCCCTACTCTTGGTAAATTGCAAGTTGCACTAAAACCTCACCACAAAGCACAAACATCAAGCAATAATCTCAAACAAGGAACACCAACCTCCAACATGCCCTAATTACATCTTAGATAATTAGAACAAGGAGCTAAGCAACTCACTTAAGCATAACAAATAGGGTTATCCCAAAACATGGGTCAGGGTCCTTACATGCCATAAACCCCTAACAAGAATTTTGTCCCTGAAATCCTAAGAGAAAAGAGAAGGGTACTTCCTCCTCATCTCCTCTTCAAGCTCCAACATGGTTTCCTCAACACCATGATGATGCCAAAGAACCTTCACAAGCACAAGGTCTTTTGTCTTCAACTTCTTCACCCTATGATCAAGGATCAACACTGGACATTTCTCATTGGTCACATCCCCATCAAGCTCCACCTCCATAGGATGTAACACTGCCTATGTATCCAGATGACACTTCCTCAACATACTGACATGGAATACTAGATGCAACCTGTGAAACTCTAGTGACAACTCCAACTTATAGGCTACCTTCCCCATTCATGCCACAACTAGGTAAGGTCCCATAAACCTGGGATCCAACTTACCCTTCTTCCAAACCTCAAAACATCTTTCTTGGGAGAGACTTTTAGGTATACTTTGTCACCCACTTAGAACTCCAAGGGTCTATGATGATTGTCTGTATACAATTTCTGTCTGTCCAGTGCTGCTTTCAATTGTTGTTGTATCATTTTGATCTTTTCCGTCATCTGCTACATAAGCTCATGACCTAGAAGTTGATGCTCTCTTGTCTAATACCAACACAACAGAGACCTACAATGTCTCCCATACAACGCCTCATATGGTGTCATGTAAATACTTCTCTGATAGATATTATTGTAGGTGAACTCTATCAAACTAAGGTGTATATCGCAGCTTCTTGAGAATTGAAGAACACAAGCCCTCAATAGATCCTCCAAGATCTAAATTGTCCTTTTAGACTGACCATCTGTATGCGGGTGGAAAGCAGTGCTGAACTTCAATTGTGTACCCAAAATTGTATGCAATCGTTCCCAAAAACGACTTGTAAACTGAGGACCTCTGTTAGATATTATAGTAGAGGGAACACCATGCAAATGCACTATCTCATCAACATAGACTTGAGTAAGCTTCTTTGTCGTGAACGTTGTCTTCACGGGGAGGAAATGTTCTGACTTGGTTAATCTTTTAATGATCACCCAAATGGAATCATAGCCTTTGGCTATCCTAGGTAGACCAATCACAAAGTCCATGGTCACATGATCCCACTTCCACTGAGGTATGCACAATGGTTGCAATGCCTCTATAGGCTTCTGATGCTCAACTTTGACCTTGTGAAAAACAAAACATCTTATAATGAACTCAACTACATCTCTCTTCAATCATGGCCACCAATACATATCCTTCAGATTGTGGTAAATTTTGGTACTACCTGGGTGCATAGCATACATAGATGTATGAGCCTCTTCCAGCACCATCTTCCTCAGGTCATCGACATCAGGAACCACTATCCTGTGGTGATAACACACTATCTCATCTTCCATCTCATGAAAACCATCACACTTCTCACTATCGAACTCTGATCTAATCTACTATATCCCAATATATGTCTATTGAGCTTCCTTGATTTGCTGCCTTAGCGTAGGCTTCACTTGTAATTGTGCCAACAAACTAGCTAACAAAGAGACTTCCAACTAGACATTCATCTGATGTAAGGAGATCAACATGTCTCGCTTGTGACACATCAAAGAACTTAGCTATCCTCTATCCACAGATGAAGATTTCCAACTCAAGGCGTCTTCCACGACATTCACCTTTCCCAGATGATAATCAATCGTGCAATCGTAATCTTTAATCAACTTCATCCAACGGCGTTGCCTCATATTCAGATCTTGCTGGTAAAAGATATACTTCAGGTTCTTATGATATGTGAAGATCTGACACTTCTCCCCATACATGTAGTGCCTTCAAATTTTCAAGGCATGAACCACTACAACTAACTCCAAGTCATGGGTTGGATACTTCTCCTCATGTTTCTTAATATGTCGAGAAGAAAAAGATACCACTTGCTTGTTCTACATCAACACACATCCGAACCCATGCCTGGATGCATCACAAAAGATGATGTATTCTTTTCCTTGCTCGGGTAAAACCCAAACTAGTGCACTTGTCAACTTCTCCTTCAACGTCTGAAAGGATCGTTGACATCTGTCATCCCATACGAATGACACATCCTTCCTTGTCAACTTAGTTAGGGGTAGGGCGATAGCACTGAAGTCCTTGTTGAACCTTCGGTAGTAGACCACCAAACCTAGGAAACTACACACTTCTATTGGCGTCTTTGGCTACTTCCATTATGTCACAGACTCTACCTTCTTAGGGTACACTCTTACTCCTTCTGCAGTTATAACATGCCCCAAGAAAGATACTTCCCTCAGCCAAAACTCACACTTGTTGAACTTAGCATAGAGTTGTTGTCGTCTCAACAATATCAACGCCTGACACAGATGATGTTCATGTTGTTATCTATCCTGACTATATATCAAGATGGCATCTATGAAGATAACCACAAACTGATCAAGGAATGGTCAAAACACCCTATTCATCAAATCTATGAATGGTACTGGTGCATTAGTCAGTCCAAACAGCATAACCATGAACTCGTAGTGACCATACCTCGTCCTAAAAGCTGACTTAGGTATGTCATCCTCCTTTATCCTCAACCGATGATAGCCTGACCGTAGATTTATCTTTGAGAACATGCTTGCACCACACAACTAATCAAACAGATCATCTATCCTCTGCAAAGGATACTTATTCTTTATTGTGATCTTGTTCAACTACTTGTAATCTATGCACAACCACATAGACCCATCTTTCTTCTTCACAAACAACAATGGAGAACCCCATGGTGATGTACTCAGCCTGATAAAACCTTTGTCAAGTAGTTCTTATAAATGTCACTTCAACTCTTCCATCTCTGTAACTGCCATCCTATATAAGATGTCTAAGCTATGGGTTGCATACCAAGAACTAGATTGATCTCAAAATCAATCTCATGGGGTGGGGGAACACCTAGAAACTCTTCAGGGAACATGTCCTCAAACTCCCCAACCATAAACACTTCCTGGATACTAAGACTCCTCACCTCATTATCCACCACGTGTGCCAAAAATGCCTCACAACCTTGTCTCAGAAGCTTCCGTGCCACCATAGATGAAAAAAGACACGTCAGGACAATCTTCCTATCTCCTCAAAAGATCCACGTCTCACTACCGTATACAAATTTCACTTGATTTGAACTACAATCTAAGACCACTCTATACTTCTCCAGAATATCCATCCCAAGGATCACAAAAAATCCATGTATGTCAAATGGTATGAGATCCACTTGAATGTTGTGTCCCAAAAAAGAGAGAACACATGAAGGACACACATCCTGCAACACTACAAAATCAATCAACGAGGTTTCTAGTAGCAAGCTATGGTTCCTACGACTAACAGGAAAAGAACAACTACTAAGCACTTCCTATGCAATAAAAGAGTGTGTAGAACCCGGGTCAACCAAAATAGATATAAAGCAAGAAGAAGACAAATTAGAATGAAATAACTCCATCTGACATATCAACACTCGCGGGTTGACCACCGCCTCCGACTGGCTCATGGAGTAGAATCTAGCCATTGCCTATTGTCACCCCCGTCCTCTACTTCCCTGAGCAGACAATCCATCTTGGGATGCTTGACCACATCCTCGTCCTCCTACACCACTGTTCTGCTATCTCAATGAGCCATGTTGGATCTGCTTCAGTTGTTGGGTCACTTGGTCACCTCTCATTGGACATTCTCACCTCAGATGTCCTATCTGCCCACACTTTTGGGCATTCACATAATGTGGCCTAGATGGTCCTTTCACTGATGTTGATGCAACACTCTGGGATCCTGAGGGCAGAAAATTACTGCCTCTGCCCTTACTAGGTGATCATTGTATCGAAACACCAAATCTCTGCGACACTGGCAGTGTAGAAAACATCAGCTTCTTGAAGCCACCTGACGATTGCCCTTGAAACTGTGCATATTGCTTCTTGGTACTTGTCTCTCTCTTCTCCTTCATAGATCATTCTATCCTTCAAACAAACTCCACAAACACAACAAACCTCTCTCAATTCTCCAAGGTAGCAGCTGGGGTAGACAACTCAGCATTCAACCCCTTCTCAAAATGATGAATCCTCTCATCTTCGGTCGCATCCATGTGAGGATAGAACCGCAACAACTCCATAAACCATGGACCCCTATCAAATCCTCTCAAATGGACTGATCTTCTTATCCAGATAGGTCTGTGGGAAGTACCAACTAACAAACTCTCATCAGAATTCCTCCCAACCAACCACAACACTGGGTCTCTTCTCCTCCTCTATGGCCCACCAATGGCTAGCACTCCCTCTCAGGAGGTACACCACATGCTTCACCTTATCCTCTATAGGGATACTCTGGATCTTAAAGGCCTTATCAAGCTCAGTCGTCCACAGATCCACATCTACTGGGTCAGTTGTTCCAACATACTCAACTACCCCAACACGACGAATCTTCTCAAAAGTCTTCCCAGTACCGGGAGATTCAGCATGGGGAACAGGTGCTCTAGGATGAGGTGTAGGTATCATGTCCACCATATGAGTCATCGTTGCCATAAACTTCCCAAAAATCAATCAAAAGGTAGGGTTTTCTATCATGGGAGGGTTAAATTGGGGGACTTTAGGCACCCAATCCTCATGTGCCTGGTTCTTTGCACCACCACCTGGTGTAGCGACACTGCTCTCGGAAACATGTTCTTCATGTTCTCCATACATCTTTTCAACTTTTCTTCTTCTTTTGCATATGAAGAAGTGACCATAAGACACACTGGAGGATACTAGAATAGACACAAACCCTAGTCCTAGGTCCCTGTAGACTCAGTGAACCTAAAGCTTTGATACCAACCAACCTGTGACGCCCCGTTCCACGGCAAAATGAGATAACTCAAAACAAACTGTGGAAAAGAGATTAACAACTTTTTAGTAGAAAACACTAAAAAATTAAAACCTTTTTGCATAAAAATGCCACATAGCAAGAACTTTTACACGTGAGTACTTTCATGCCTCAAAGCATCCACAAAACATGTTGCCTACCTATAACGAGGGCATTGTTCCAGAACGTATATACATGATCCCATCATATCTAATATACAATAAATAGATATACAGAACACATTCCCAAAACATCCACAAAATGCTCTTAAAGACTCGAGTGTACATGGATGACTCTAGGACTCTATCAACAAAGACAACCAACAACACTTCCAACCTTATCAGCTACTCCTCCTCTAGCTGCTACTCAACCTCCTCTACACGATCTCTACTTCCTTATGCTTGTCCACCTAAAAAGGTTGTTAACTAACAGGGTGAGACACGCAGTCCCAGAGAGAGATATAACTCTCCGCCAACTCTATTATTATCGCAGACAAGATAAACTGAGAAACAATATAAATAACATGAAGAACAATTACTGTTGAATTATGAAACATCTTAATTATTTAAAAGGAATATGAAGAACATGTATATTCTCTATCAACAACCTTGTATAAAGATCAAGCAAGGCCTCAACCAATGTTTTCATATTTGATCCTATACAATTATACTACACAGTTGATTACATATTCATTATGCCATGAGGATTTGAATCGTACCATCCAAATCCAACATATCACTATACGAATATATAGTCGAGTCAGTGCCATACAAGGTCTAATGGAAGAGCCAGAATTCACAACCTCTCCTTCCTCGGTCAGTATGAGTAAACATGTAGTGACATCATGAGTCATATGCTTCTTGGGACATTTTAGTCTGACTGTGCATATTTAGCTCACCTTTGTATAGGTCACATTACTAGAATAATTGAGCCACAACTTATAATAGTGCTCTTCCAGGTATGACTTACTATCAATCCTATGATACAATTCCAGGTATGACTTATAGTCAATCCTGTGATACAATTCCAGGTATGACTTACAATCAATCCTATGATACATTTATTTTTAGGATACAAGGTGGTGTTCCAACTTGCACCCTGCATATTCAACAATATGCGCTCTGATTTAAACTCATTTCACCATCCAACAATTGTTGACACTGAACATGGCAACTACACTATTAGATTTCCCTTGATTAATTAGATCAATTTCAACATCCTTAAGCATCTATCAAGTTACAACGTATAACCTCTAAACAAGATCTACATAAGGAGGGTATGACTCATCACCAAAACATATTGAGTCACATCATCACTTTATGCCTGTTACCACTTATATGTCCATCTCAAGGACCAATGTCCATCACAAGGACCACCTACCCATAATAAGGACAACCTATCCATTACAAGGACCACATGTCCATCACAAGGACCACATATCTATCACAAGGACCACATGTCCATCACATCATAACCACCATAGCTCATACATGGCTATGTTCATCAATCAACAACACATGCATGGTTAGAAACTGATAAAAAGAAGGCAAAACATCATCATCTCATAGAATTCATGCCATACATTCACATCGTACACTTTACATTATAACAATTAGGGTTTCACTTTACCTGATTAGGGTTTATAAGGTTGAGTCATCAACCACCTTTAGATTATCACTTTCCTCATCATAGAAGCATGCCTCTCATTATTATTATTATAAAACACATTATGTAGTTTACAAACATAACCTTCTCATCCTGTGTACAACTACTCCATAGGATGTCATGTCATCACCATGAAACTCTAGCATCAACAAGATGCATCACTACACTACATAGGGGTATCAATCAGGGTTAGGGTATCAGCCACCACACTTAGGTAGGATATCGGTCATCACACTAAGATATTATATCGGTTAACCCGAGATATTAGGCAACCACCCTAGGTAGGGTATCGACCTACCAACTCAAATATGAGTATCTGTTCATCACAAAAGATATCAGTTCATCATCACCTTGTATCGGGCACAACACCTCAATGCGAGTGTGTCAGACAAGACACGACAAGGATATCAGCCAAGAGGTACATGAAGAAGGTGTATCAGTTATACTATCCCTAATAGGTGTTGGCCTCACCACTTCAATTAGGGTATCGACCTACCCATCAACTAGGGTATCATCCTACCCACTCACTAGGGTATCGGCCTCACCATCCCTTAAGGTACCGACCTACCCATCAACTAGGGTATCGACCATAAGGGTTGGTGGTATCGGTTGATCCATAAGGTAGGTGCTTCTCACCTCTAAACAAGGTGTGACAGGCTAAGGTGTATTAATTTGCAAGATGTGTCAGTTTGCACATGCATATCAGATTAGGGTTACCTGTGTTAGCTTCCACACTCAACTAGAAGCATGGAGACTCGACACTCTTCTCTACTTGCCATTACAAGATCATGACAACCCCATCATAAGAGGTGTATTGGTCTAGACAAGGCATGTCAGTTTGCATGTCGGTTTGCATGTCAGTTTGTAAAGTGAAACTCATATTGGTTTAGTCATCTTCTACCTCAAGATGACGATACTACCAAGGCAAAGAAAAGAACGTTTCATGGCAGAAACTTAACATAGTTCTAATCTCAAAACTGAACACAAGACTACCAAGAAAAGCTACTAGCATGCAAGCAAAGGCAAGCTAAGAACAACTAGCAAAATGAAAAGTAGAAAGGTGATAATAACAACGTAGGGTTAGAGTTATATAACCTTCCTCAAGAACAACCACCAAGCTTTAAGCTTCAAGGTCAAGCTCCAAGCTTCCCAAGCTCAAGGTAGACGAAGGTCCTCCTAGCTCAATCTCCACTACACCTCCAAGAAGGAAGACATGATCATGGTCAAGAAAGCAAAAGAGAGAAAAGAAGGTGCCAAGGTCCATGTTTGAGAAGAAGAAAGAAGAAGAGAAGGAAAGCTAGAAAATCATGGCTTACCAAGGAAGAAGATGAAATAGAGCACCAAAAGCTTCTAGCTCACCCACCAAGCTCCAAGGGAGAGGGTCTTCAAGCTCAAGGTTAGCCACCAAGGAGAGCAAGTAAGGATTGGTAAAAGGATTCATTTGCATGAGAAGGAAGAGAAAGAGAGAGGGCAATGGAAATGTGTCACCACCTTAGACCCTAGAAAACACTTGTCCAAGAAGAAGGGACACATGCCACACCATGCAACAAGGTGAGAGGACCTAAGTCTCACCAACATGGTCACTAAAGAAGGTCAAGGTAAACACACCCTTCCACCTCCTCTACAAACTGATAGGGATGAACCCTAGGTCACAAGTCGATATGACACTCCTCCTAATCACCACAACCCGACGTGGTGATCCTCAAGGTTCCACAAACCAATAGGATGCCCCTCAAGACATCCTCAACCAATACTAAGCCTCTTCAAGGCAACCACTGTGGCATACAACTCATAAAAACATAATTAACTAATGCAGAAACGTTCACTAAGCAGTGGATTATCGAAAATCACTAAAAATTAAAACTTTTTTACCAAGAGGTACATCAAATGAAAACTTTCTCACATAGAACAAAAGTAACACATTTAGATTCTAGTTTAAAGGTACATGTCCTGCATCATCTCTTTCTGAAAATTACAAGCATCAATTGCTCTTGTTGAACTAAACACAAGCAGTGTAAAATCTCGAGGCACTGAGCCAAAATCTCAAACGCACTAACTACTGCTCTGAGGACCTGAGAGTACAGAGACGACACATAGGACTCTATATACATCTACACATGGCATAACAACCAGTGTCTCCACCTGAGACTTCACTGTTGTCCCTGCTGCTATTGTTGTTGTCCTTCCCCTATTGAAGGATTCCTGCCTCCTCGTCCGCGTCCACCTAAAAATGTGGTTCCCACGAGGGTGAGACAATTGTAAATTGCCCCAGCGAGAGATATAACTCTCCGCCAGAAACATTGTTATTGTAGCTAAAGAAGATAAATATGAACAGAGGAATCATATTTGTTTGACAACAGTTAATTCAATGTCTAACATATTAGAACATTATTATTATTAAAAGCGTTGCAGCTATAACTTGATAGAGCAATATATCACTTATCCATTAAGGAGTATGAAGAACATGTATAACATTTATTCACTACAGAATCATTTCTGCAACATTAACTCTCTTCAGGCTTAGATCATATATCTAATGCCAGGCATTGTCATTATGGGGTCATGGCCTGTAGCCATATTCTTTTCATAAAGAGTTGGGATCTTAATCCCTCAACTCATCAAGTACATTTCCATTTCCTAACAAGTTCATCATCATGATTATAGGATATGGGTATTTGAACCCTTAACTCATCATGGAACACTTGTTACCACTTATTAGGTAACTGTATACCTTCAGGTCATCTGACCAAGGACATTATGAATCTTGCTACATAGAGTCTTTCACATAGAACACAAAGTTCAATGATTTTTGTTACACAAAGCATTGCACATAGTGCACAAATCTCATATCACCTCTTATTAACCCCTCAAAGCAATAAGGCATATTATGGCTTATAAAACTCATAAACAAGCTCAATAATTAAAACATCATATGACAAACATGGCTCATAAATTTTCAGATTACTTCTCACTAAGAAATCAAAACATATGAAGACTTATAAACCTTATAAAACATTCTCAAAATACATAGAATTATAGCCCATACCTGGCTATACTCCCTATCTCATCATTCCTGCATGACTAGAATTCATGATAGCAATTATAATGCTTTCATATCAGCACCATACAACACTAAGTAATACCACTATTCCCTTTTTAGGGTTCATGGTTTCTCTTTCATATCAGCACCCTCCATTATGGTTTTCCCCATAAATGACCACTTAGGTTCTTAAGATCATATTATTAATGACCAGCCATATTTCATTGCTTCTCACAGCTAGAAGCCAATATTGATAACATAAGCATTCAATCATACTTATTTATTCTCATCATTCATCATTGAATGTATTATCAACACCAAGTATGAGTTTCTCTCTCATCTTAATTAGAATATGATTACATCATAGTTTATAGGTTTGGATTAACCTTTTCATAGGGCATGTTAGCCTACATTCAACAAGGTCCATACCATTTGATACCATCTCAACGTCACAATGACATGACCCATCTCATGCGTCACTCATCCAATTATATTAGTCTTAAAGCACATCAAGTATATCAGTATTGGGGTGTTGAATGTGATATCTATCATATCTTGATGTATCATTTCCCTCAATACCTTTACCTTACATGAATTCATCCTCTTAGCTTGTATTAGGGTATTCCCCATCCTAATACTATATACATCAGTTCATCACATTTATCATGTAATGTATTGGTCATTAGTCACTCACTTAGAATATACAACCATTGCCAATAATATAGACTCATCCTTGAGTTAGGAACTATTGATATAAGTATATCCATTATCAACCTCTCTAGGTGTTACATTTGTCAAAACATTAATCACTATTCCATTATTAGGAATAGGATTCCCCATATATATAATTTGAGGATTCACATAGCATCTTTCATAAATTATATGAATTTTACATAGTATTGCTCTTCATTAGAGTTTTACAACACATCACCCAGTGATAGGGCTTCACATAACATTAGTAGCACTACCCTTTATTAGGGTTCCATGCACCTTTATCCCATTTTAGGGATTAAGGATTATCATTCACATCCAAGTAGGGTTTCTCATACCTCATTACCCAAATTAGGGTTAGGATGTACAATTCCCATTAAATTAGGGTTTCTTACATTGTTACACTAAGTTAGGGTTACATCATCACCCTAGATCGTGGTTTCACTCAGCTTTGCTCTCAATTAGGGTTTCACATAGCCTTGTCCTAAATTAGGTTCAAGGTACATCAATCTTTTCAATGAGGTTTCATGATCTCATATTATGGATCAAACCCTGATTACACCTTTATTCATAATGAGAGGATTAGGGCTTATTAAGTAAGAAATCATCTCTCCCATTCTCTCCCTCTCTCATCCTCTTTAGGATGTTAAATACTCTAAGATTGATCTAGGTTAACTCTTCACTTGAGTACACATAGATAGGGTTAACGTTTTCATAATCACCATTGATCTACATCATTATTAAACAAGTAACTAGTTGACCTTTGAACATATAAGGTGTACAAATGGTTTAACCAATTTGAACCTCAAAGGTTTTGGTCACTTAGACCTCAAACGGTCTTGGTCACTTAGGTTCAAATGGTTTGAAAACTGTTTAGCAAAGTTGGTTCTTGAAACCGTTTAGACGACACATCTTGAAAACAAATTAACTTGAGTCTCCAAATGGTTTGTGACCATTTGGAGTCAAACAGTCTTGAGACCGTTTGGTCCAAACCCTCTCAAAACCAAATGGACCAAAAAGGGACTTCAACACTTAATCGATTCAAAGTTCCAATCCATGAACCAACTATCAATTGGACCACTAATGTATCTTTCAATTGAACCACTGAATCACCATTCAATTAGATCTTTAATTAGGGTTTTAAACCCAATTGAACTAGGGTTGATAATCAAGAAACCTTCACTTAGGGTTTTGAAACTGAGGAACCATCAATGGTTGACATTGTGGAACCAATTCAATTGAAATCAATGAACCATCATCATTATATGATATGACTTGACCTCAAACAGTTTTGAATGACCCCCAAACGGTCTTGAGGTCATTTGGATGATCTCCAAACAGTCTTGAGACCGTTTTCCCATCTCATCATCCAAATCCATGGCTTCCAATTAAGGTTTGGATCATTGGATTGATCAATAAATCAACATTTGATTACATTTCAACCTAGTATCTTTGAACCTTCAATTGCTCTACCATACTTAACCCTAGACCTCGAAATGGTCTTGGGTGACCCCCAAACGGTCTTGAGACTGTTTGGATGATTCCCAAATGGTTTTGAAACCATTTGGGTCAATCAGCCCAAAGTTCAAAATTAATCAAATTAGAAATAAGCACTTAACCCGATTAGGGTTTGGTGATTGATTGTCCTTCAACTCATATAATTAGTGGGTCATTAACCAACATCATTATCAACAAATATCCAAATGGTCAACCCTGGTCAACACCTCCAAATGGTTTGAAGCGGTTTGCTCTCATTCGGTTTGATGAAACTGTTTGCCCTTAAATAGTTTCAAACTGTTTGCTCCCAATCGGTTTGGGAAACTGTTTGAGCAACTTATTGAAACCGTTTGGCCTAAACAATTTCTTGGGAAAAGTGTCAAGATGATTTCATCATCATCTTCCTTCGTGCATCCAAGAACAGAAGCCATTTTTCATGGGAATTTCAACAATGAATCAAAAGAGTTCCAAATAGAAGAAAATAATCAACAAATCATAGAGAATTTGATGCGATATCAATGTTTAAGGGTTAAAGTTATAAAACCCACCTCAAAATCTAATCTCCAAGCTCCAAGCTCCATGGAACTAATGGTGTATGGATTTGTAGAAACTTCCCAAGGTCCGTTCTTGAGCTTTTAGATGAACAAGTTGGCTAGGATTGGAAATCGAGTGAAGAAAACCAAGAATCAAGCATTGATTTTGAGTTTTCACCATGAATCCAAGGCGGAAGATGATCAAAAGCTTACCAACAGGTTAGAGTCGTCCCTCTCCTGCTCTTGAGCTCCCTCGTAGTCGGACAAGTCAAAAAGAGAAAAGAAATTCCAAGAAAGGTCCTTAAATGGGTTGGAAATGGGATATGTATAAGGAATTTCCAAGGAAAGAGAAAATGGAATTAATTCCTTTAATTCCCAAAATTATTTCCACCACTCCCCCCTCAATTCTTGGCCACGAAGCCATATTCATCCTCTTGTAAAACCTCTTCATTATCCAAAGATTAAAGGAAAAGAATTTAACCACCTTAACCCTTATAATAGTAATATCCATTTTTGAGTGGAAATTCTTTTTCTTATAATAAGGTGAGTGGAGATTTCACCTCCTTAGGATATATCATGGTCCTTGAAAATATCACGGATGTCCACACATATCTAAGACCAACCATTTTAATTTTGGTTGAAGGCCCTTCAAATATTTTATTTATTTTTGCATTAAATTGAATTAGGGTTTCACTTAGGCTTAAATCTTGATTATTTTAATATCAAGATTCTCTCTCCTCCAAATTAATTCAAATAATGCACGCCTCTCATTTTCTTTGCTCTTCATGATGCCAATAAACATTAGGGACCTTATTGAAGTGGTAATTTGCATATTGAACCCTAGGTTTTGGGTAAATTGCATATTACACCAAAACTAGGTTTTAATGCACAAACATTGCTTTATCAGCTCTTCCTTGGCATTCAGGCTACCACAAGCCATACATCTGCATCATCTTCATTCTCATGATGCTTTTTTTTGGTTAAGCCATGGGTCGCTTTTATTCATCCCACACCCCTCTTGTGGGCTAAATCACAGCAAAAATTACATCTCCCACACTTATAACTCGGGTAATATCCCATTATCCCACAATCAAACGACCCTAAAAAAAAACTATAGCAGACAAAAAACAAAGGACACACTCTAATATCTCTCATCCTCACCTCCAACAGCTGTCTTCTTTAGGACCACGTAGGGAGTACTTCTTTTCTCCATCAGAGCCATGCCCCTAATTCTCATCGGCATATTAGAAACATCCGAAGAGACTAATAATTCCTGCGTTCTCCTCCCCCACCTGCCTAATTCATGAGGTATCAAGTTGATAACCTTGTGAACTAGCGAACCAAAAATCATGGAAGATGCAATCTCTTCTCTGAGCTCCCTAACAAAAGATGTTGTCCGCCACGGCTCTCTACCTCCATGCCACAGTACCTCATATGTAAAGGAGTCGTCAACCTCAATGCTCGAGATGTTCAAAGCGTGGTCACCAGCTAACTTCAAACCAATGGCGCATGCTTGCATATACGCAAGGAAGTAGTCAGAGCTCTTGATCCAAGCTCAGAACACAAGACAGATATTTGCATTGTGATTACGGATGACACCAGCTGCCCATCTTTTATATGTACCGTTTGCATCTTTGTCCCTCCCAATCGTGATGTTCATTTTAAGGTTATGTAGATCTGGCTTCTCCCATCACAACAAAACAATTTCCTTCATAGCTGTCCTTGGTTCTTTCACGCCCAACAATTCCATCCTGTCATATATTTCATTCTCCATAACAATAGGAAACACATACCTCTTCATGTGATGGTTTAGGATTCTCAAGATATAATCCCATTCATGGCTGAGCGATATCATCTTACCATCATATTTAACTCCACATCTAATGCACCATATGCTATGTGGTATTAAGATAGCTAGATTACCCACCAATTATTCAGCTATGCTCTTCTTTTTTGCCAACGCACACCTGTCAAGCACCTCCATATCAATCAGCTCATCGAATTTCCTCCAAAAGAACTGGGCGGTCTGCCCCTGGAAAAGCAAGTGACCTGTATCTTCCTCCTGGGATTCAAAACAGCAACAACATCTAGATGCAAGAGGGATACCACATCTGAGCCTTATGTTATCGTCTGTGGGAATTGCTCCTCTAGCCGCTTTCCATATGAACGCTGCCTCTTTCGGATACCCAGCTTTCCATATCCTCCCAAGGTCGTATGGACCTTCCTTTTCATTATGCATCATCATCCGCTTGGCTGAACTCATAGAAAATCTGCCACTCTTCTCAGGACTCCACACTAGCTTGTTTTCCATGTTAGATATCCATATATCTGCATCCCGTATCATATGTATTCCTTCCTCATCCAATATCAGGCTAAGCGAATCCCAATCCCATCCATATCCTTCTATCCAAAAATATTTCACCAAGAATGGGTGTCTTCTGTCACTGGGTATAATCGCATGATCAGCCAGGCATTTCTCGCACCACCATGAATCCCAGAAGGATATCTCTCCATTACCAACCACCCATCTACACAAAGGAAACATTCGAGGAAACATGTCCCACAATCTCTTCCAGAAAGGTGAAGGTAGTAATCCTCTCCTCAAGGTACCAGGATATAGATTATCTCGTCCTCCTGCCACGTTTGTGTATTTACTTCTGCAGAAAGATGCCCATATGGAGTCCTTTGTTAGAACCTCCCAACATGCTTTTGTAAAAAAGGCCTCAATGATCGACTGTAGCGTGGGAATTCCCAACCCGCCCAAAGAAAATGGTCTAGCCACCCTGTGCCATCCAATCCACGCCTTCCTGTGATGATCCTCCCTGTCACTCCACATGAATCTGGATAGTTTATCTTCAATCCGCACTACTATCCCAGCAGGAATACCCACCGCCGCCGCCGTGTATACTGGTATGGATGCTAGAACATGTGCAATCAACATCCTCCTCCCCGCAAAAGTTAAGAGTCTCATGATGCTTCAACACATGAGGAACATATTTCCATGCACAATTTGCAATTTAACCCCTCTACTTGGGTAATTTGCACTTTAGTCCAAATCAAGCAAAACAATGTTTCAACATTATTCAAAAAGGACCAAAATGGAATATAAGTTCCTCTTGAATCCTAATTACTTTTCACAAGATAAGATTAAACATCTACTCAACCTTATTAGGCAAATCATCTAGGGTTAACACATAACCCATGTCAGGGATGTTACAAATTATAAACCCCTAACGAGGATTTCGTCCCCGAAATCCCAGGAAAAAGAAGGAACAGATTTATTCATTTATCATACCCTCAAGTTTCCACATAATATATTAATATCATGGAGATATCATGGATCTGTAATCCACACAAAGTTCCTTTCATTAATTCAACCTTTTCAATATTTATGTTTATGCAGAGCATAAACCCCTAACATATGATGTACATATTATTGAAAGGAAGAAGCATAAAAGAACATACTTCTATCATCACCCACAAATATTTACCAAAAGAGAAACATATTTATCTAACAGAGGTAATTCACTCAGTAGCACTTTAATTGGAAAAGTTCACTGAGAAAATTCACTAAGAAATTTATTTGGGAAAATTCATTGAGAAAGTTTCATTGAGTAATTTCACTGAGAAAGTTTCACTAAACAATTTCACTGAGAAAGTTCACTGAGTAATTTATTTGGGAAAATTCACTGAGCAATTTCACTGAGAAAGTTTCATTAAGCAATTTCACTGAAAAAGTTCACTGAGTAATTTATTTGAGAAAATTCACTTAGAAAGTTTCATTGAGCAATTTTACTGAGAAAGTTTCACTAAGCAATTTCGTTGAGAAAGTTCACTGAGAAATTTATTTGAGAAAATTCACTTAGAAAGTTTCACTGAGCAATTTTACTGAGAAAGTTTCACTAAGCAATTTCACTGAGAAAGTTCACTGAGAAATTTATTTGAGAAAATTCACTTAGAAAGTTTCGCTGAGCAATTTTACTGAGAAAGTTTCACTAAGCAATTTCACTAAGAAAGTTCACTGAGAAATTTATTTGAGAAAATTCAGTTAGAAAGTTTCACTGAGCAATTTCACTGAGAAAGTTCACTTAGAAAGTTCACTGAGCAATTTATTTGGGAAAGTTCACTTAGCTCTTCCTATTTAATTTCATCATACTCTCTAGATTGTTTCAAAATGATTACTTGCTCAGAGTAATCAGAAAGATAACAATCTAAGAGTTCCATACTTGCCTTATCTTCTAATAATCATATACCTGGCCAGGGTATACAAGTATTGAGATTAGGTAGTATGCACTTTATTTTCTATCATATTCCTCACTTTTCATATCATTATACACACATGATTTTTCATTCTTGAATTTCTTCAGGCATCACTTTTATATCTCATCTTTTAACACACATATAAGGAAGATTATAAAGCATTTTAAGGAACACTGAGTAAGATGCAGATTCTCATCTTCCTTGTGTCCTTATAGGAATAGTCAAAGGAAGCTAAAAAACAACTACTTTCTTATTTTTAATACATAGAATCATGATATGAAATATCAGAATGAAACTATTTCATCTGACCTGTCTGGGACGTCTGTCCACATCCTCTATTGTTACTAGAAAATTGCCTCCTTTGTGAGCCTTGCTGACTCTGCCCCTGAGGTTGAGTCATCATCAAATTCCTGTCTGGACAATCCTTTGCCATATGTCTCGGTTTTCTACATTGGTAACAGATCCTGGGTGCAAAATGTCTGTGAGATCCAGTCACCGAGGTTGATGCTATGTCGGAGGATCTACTTGGAACATTACTACGATCCCTACCCCTACTTGACATCCATTGTGTCTGGGTATCGAATCTCGATGATGATGCCGATGCAGAAAATCTCGGCTTCTTAAAACTTTTGGACCTTTGTCCTTGAGACTGAATGTATACCTTCTTAGCACTGGTCTGTCGTTTCTCGATTTCAGGCCATTCTATCCTCCTTACCGACTCCACAAAAGTGGCAAACCTCTCCCTGTTCTCTAAAGAAGTCACATGAGTGGTTAGTTCAATGTTCAACCCCTTCTCAAAATGCCGAATTCTTTCCTCATCATTAACTACCATATACGGACAAAACAACAACAACTCCATGAACTTAGCTTCATACTTGCTAATGTTCATATGTCCTTGTTTGATCCTCTCAAATTGAGAGATCTTCTCGTCTAGATACATTTTAGGGAAGTATCTACTGACGAATTCTCATCGGAATACCTCCCATCCAATTTCTTCACCTGGTCTCTTATCTTCCTCTATCATTCACCAATGACCAGCACTCCCTTTTAGGAGGTACACAACATGTCTTACCTTTTCAGCTTCAGGAATATCAAGGATACTGAAAGCCTTTTCTAGCTCTGTCAGCCACAAATCAGCATCTGTTGGATCAGATGTACCAACATAATCTATGGCTCCAACTCAACAAAGTCTCTCAAAAGTCTTGCCGGCTCCATAACCCTCATGATGGGCTGGTGCCCTAGGTGTAGGTGGTGGCATCTTGTCTGCCATATGTGTCATGGCTGTTAGGAATTTCTCAAATAGAGCATGGAGGGCTGGATTTTCTATCACAGCTGGGTCAATCTGGAGCTATTCAGGTACAAGCCCTTCCCTATTCTGGTCTCTTGCACCTTCTCCTGGTGCAGCAGCACTGCTCTTAGCAGCATGTTCTTCATTTGGTCCAGACATCTTCAAGTTCTTCTTCTCCTATGTGAGAAGAAGATACTATCAGATAAACTGGAAGATACTTAGAACAGACTCAACAACCTTAGTCATATGTCTTTGTAGACTCAGCGAACCTAGAGCTCTGAAACCACTTAATTGTGGCATACAACTCATAAAAACATAATTAACTAATGCGAAAGCATTCACTAAGCAACAAATTACCAAAAATCACTAAAAATTAAAACATTTTTACCAAGAGGTACATCAAATGAAAACTTTCTCACATAGAATAAAAGTAACACATTTACATTCTGGTTTAAAGGTACATGTCCTGCATCATCTCTTTCTAAAAATTACAAGCATCAACTGCTCTTGTTGAACTAAACACAAGAAGTGTAAAATCTTGAGGCACTGAGCCAAAATCTCGAAAGCACTAACTACTACTCTGAGGACCTGAGAGTACGAAGACGACACATAGGACTCTATATACATCTACACATGGCATAACAGCCAGTGTCTCCACCTGAGACTTCACTGTTGTCCCTGCTGCTGCTACTGCTGTCCTTCACCTATTGAAGGATTCCTGCCTCCTCATCCGCGTCCACCTAAAAATGTGGTTCCCACGGGGGTGAGACAATTGTAAATTGCCCCAGCGAGAGATATAACTCTCCGCCAGAAACATTGTTATTGCAGTTAAAGAAGATAAATATGAACAGAGGAATCATATTTGTTTGACAACAGTTAATTCAATGTCTAACAAATTAGAACATTATTATTATTAAAAGCATTGCAGCTATAACTTGATAGAGCAATATGTCACTTATCCATTAACGAGTATAAAGAACATGTATAACATGTATTCATTACAGAATCATTTCCACAACATTAACTCTCTTCAGGCTTAGATCATATATCTAATGACAGGCATTGTCATTGTGGGGTGATGGCCTGTATCCATACTCTTTTCACAAAGAATTGGGATCTTAATCCCTCGACTCATCAAGTACATTTACATTTCCTAACAAGTTCATCATCATGATTATAGGATATGGGTATTTGAACCCTTAACTCATCATGGAACACTTGTTACTACTTATTAGGTAACTTCATACCTTCAAGTCATCTGACCAAGGACATTATGAATCTTGCTACATAGAGTCTTTCACATAGAACACAAAGTTCAATGATTTTTGTTACACAAAGCATTGCACATAGTACACAAAGCTCATATCACCTCTTATTACCCCCTCAAAGCAATAAGGCATATTATGGCTTATAAAACTCATAAACAAGCTCAATAATTAAAACATCATATGATACACAAGGCTCATAAATTTTCAGATTACTTCTCACTAAGAAATCAAAACACATGAAGACTTATAAAGCTTATAAAACATTCTCAAAATACATAGAATTATAGCCTATACCTGGCTATACTCCTCATCTCATCATTCCTACATGATTAGTATTCATGATAGCAATTATAATGCTTTCATATCAGCACCATACAACACTAAGTAATACCACTATTCCCTTTTTAGGTTTCATGGTTTCTCTTTCATATCATCACCCTCCATTAGGGTTTTCCCCATAAATGACCACTTAGGATCTTAAGATCATATTATTAATGATCAACCATATTTCATTGCTTCTCATAGCTAGAAGCCAATATTAATAACATAAGTATTCAATCATACTTATTTATTCTCATCATTCATCATTGAATGTATTATCAACACCAAGTATGAGTTTCTCTCTCATCTTAATCACAATATGATTACATCATAGTTTATATGTTTGGATTAACATTTTCATAGGGCATGTTAGCCTACATTCAACAAGGTCCATAACATTTGATACCATCTCAATGTCACAATGACATGACACATCTCATGTGTCACTCATCCAATTATGTTGGACTTAAAGCACATCAAGTATATCAGTATTGGGGTGTTGAATGTGATATCTATCATATATTGATGTATCATTTCCCTCAACACCTTTACCTTACATGAATTCATTCTCTTAGCTTGTATTAGGGTATTCCCCATCCTAATACTATATACATCAGTTCATCACATTTATCATGTAATGTATTGGTCATTAGTCACTCACTTAGAATATACAACCATTGCCAATAATATAGACTCATCCTTGAGTTAGGAACTATTGATATAAGGATATCCATTATCAACCTCTCTAGGTGTTACATTTGTCAAAAACTTAATCACTATTCCAATATTAGGAATAGGATTCTCCATATATATAATTTGAGGATTCACATAGCATCTTTCATAAATTGTATGAATTTCACATAGTACTGCTCTTCATTAGAGTTTCACAACACATCACCCAGTGATAGGGCTTCACATAACATTAGGAGCACTACCCTTTATTAGGGTTCCATGCACCTTTATCCCATTTTAGGGATTAAGGATTACCATTCCCATCCAAGTAGGGTTTCTCATACCTCATTACCCAAATTAGGGTTAGGATGTACAATTCCCATTAAATTAGGGTTTCTTAAATTGTTACACTAAGTTAGGGTTACATCATCACCCTAGATCATGGTTTCACTCAGCTCTGCTCTCAATTAGGGTTTCACATACCCTTGTCCTAAATTAGGTTCAAGGTACATCAATCTTTAAATGAGCATTTCATGATCTCATATTATGGATCAAACCCTGATTACACCTTTATTCATAATGAGAGCATTAGGGCTTATTAAGTAAGCAATCATCTCTCCCATTCTCTCCCTCTCTCATCCTCTTTAGGATGTTAAATAATCCAAGATTGATCTAGGTTAACTCTTCACTTGAGTACACATAGATAGGGTTAACCTTTTCATAATCACCATTGATCTACATCATTATTAACCAAGTAACTAATTGACCTTTGAACATATAAGGTGTACAAATGGTTTAACCAATTTGAACCTCAAAGGTTTTGGTCACTTAGACCTCAAACGGTCTTGGTCACTTAGGTTCAAACGGTTTGAAAACCATTTAGCAAAGTTGGTTCTTGAAACCGTTTAGACGACACATCTTGAAACCGAATTAACTTGAGTCTCCAAACGGTTTGAGACCGTTTGGACTCAAACGGTCTTGAGACCATTTGGTTCTAAATGGTCTTGAGACCATTTAGACTCAAACGGTCTTGAGACTGTTTGGTCCAAACCCTCTCAAAACCAAATGGACCAAAAAGGGACTTCAACACTTAATCGATTCAAAGTTCCAATCCATGAACCAACTATCAATTAGACCACTAATGTATCTTTCAATTGAACCATAGAATCACCATTCAATTATACCTTCAATTAGGGTTTTAAAACCAATTGAACTAGGGCTGATAATTAATAAACCATCACTTAGGGTTTTGAAACTTAGGAACCTTCAATTGTTGACATTGTGGAACCAATTCAATTGAAATCAATGAACCATCATCATTATATGATGTGACCTGACCTCAAACGGTCTTGAATGACCCCCAAACAGTATTGAATTCATTTGGATGATCTCCAAACGGTCTCGAGACTGTTTTCCCATCGCATCATCCAAATCCATGGCTTCCAATTAAGGTTTGGATCATTGGATTGATCAATAAATCAGCATTTGATTACATTTCAACCTAGTATCTCTGAACCTTCAATTGCTCAACCATACTTAACCCTAGACATCCAAATGGTTTTGGGTGACCCCCAAACGGTCTTGAGACCTTTTAGGTGATTCCCAAATGGTTTTGAAACCATTTGGGTCAATCAACCCAAAGTTCAAAATTAATCAAATTAGAAATCAGCACTTAACCCGATTAGAGTTTGGTGATTGATTGTCCTTCAACTCATGAACCAATTGGAACTAATAAATTATAATTAGTGGGTCATTAACCAACATCATTATCAACAAATCTCCAAATGGTCAACCCTGGTCAACACCTCCAAACGGTTTGAAACCGTTTGCTCTCATTCGGTTTGATGAAAGTGTTTTCCCTTAAACGGTTTGAAACCGTTTGCTCCCAATCGGTTTGGGAAACCATTTGAGCAACTTTGTGGCAACACATCCCATTATCACACAGATAACGAGGTGTTACGCGAAAACGTGCGGAAAACACCATAACCACAGATTATCAAAAACACGGGTTAATTAAAACCGATTGCGGAAAACTGATAAACTGTGAAACTATTACTTTCCAGTCCTCATCCTGCACAGAAACATGTCATATAAATATGTACATACACAAGATCTGACACGTGTCCACAGCTCAGGAACAGCTGTCCATCCATCACATGAGTTCACCACCTGTTCATATATACATAAAGGCCCACATCCGGCCAACAGCAGGATATACAGATATCATCAAACGATCTTCGTGAAACATCGTCAAAACACTGCCAAGGACCTGAGAGTACAGGGATGACTCTAGACTCTACTACAAAACATCCAAAACAGCAGCATGTCCATCGCTTGCCTTCTACTGCTCCTCAAGCTGCTCGTCTGCAACACCACAACCACGACCACGTCTACCTCGACCACCTAGAAAGGGTGTAAACCAGCGGAGTGAGACAATTGAACAATTGTCCCAGCGGGAAACATAGCTCCCCACCGCAACCATAGAACCTCAACAAGAGAAAACTATAACAGCAATTATAAAATGAGCAGATATATCAGAAGCAGTTATATATATATAGCAAGATCATTCTTACGGGCAAGCATACCAGCTGTACTAAAGCGTAAAACCAGATGTCTTTCAAAGGAACATGACTATCAAGATGATATATATCAACATGTAACAGGATTATTAGAACAGGGTATAATTCCATATAACCTGATTATCAAGATAAGGTAGATTACCACATGACCTGCAAGGTATAACGGAATATTACACAAACAAGGCCTCAACCAATGTTTCGTATTTGATATGACTAGTAAATACTAAACGGCTGTATTACATTTTATTATGCCCTGAGGATTTGAACCGTACCGTTCAAATCCAACCTTCAGTTACGAAACCCAAGACGGTGCCATACAAGGTCAATGGAAGAGACGGACTCCACGACCTCCCACCTCATGGTCAGTACATGAGTACAACACAAGCAGGACCGCAGTCACATGCTGAAGTGGTCTAAGCCACAGGGTTAGCTCCATAGGCTACCCATTCTCTAGCCCGCCTTAGTACAGGTCACGACGCTAGTAAAACTGAGCCACGGGCCTGATCACCGTGCTCTGAGCCATGAACGCATTCATGCTCCATACATCACATATCCTGAGCCATGGGCCTGTTCACCATGCTCTACACACATTTCTGAGTCTGCAACCGAAGTTACACTCTTACCTCCTCATTTTCAGGCTAGGAGCAACCTACACATATTCAACAATATGCGCTTCCAGGTTAACCCGTAGGAAAACCTGTTTCACCATCACCAAGTCCTGACGATGATGGATCTATGGCCAGGGCAAACTACATGATGTATTTCACTGTGCTTAATTAGTATCTTTTAGATGGATTGCAAGATTCAACCAAGTTGTATGACATGCAAGGTATAACAGAAAGTAAAGAACATTATATTATGATCTATTCATATCAACCTGATCCATCTTAAGGATCCAACATCACATGTTACCACTTGGCCTCTTGCCAACCATCCAGATCCATCTCAAGGATCACCACATACCGCAGGGTCTCAACCCCTCATCATGTACTGTCACTGCCTCTTAAGGCTCACATCATCATCATGGGACCAACACATCACATACATAATCTTATGGAGCAATTATCAAAGTAATGTTACTCATTACATATGTCACATAGCCCTTTCATGGCTAAGTCATCACCTGCAAGGTTAAGGTATGCAATAATTGTAGATTCAACATAAGGAATATGCTCACTATCATGAAATATCATTTAAGATAATCTACTTATCAATATGACAGTTATTTGGTAATCAAGTATGTTAAGTACATCATTAAACAACCATACTGATACTTACCCTTATATCGAGATTGTACAAACAATCAGGGTATATAGAGATCATGTTGTGTTTACAGAACCAACACTATTATTAACAAGGTCATTACTATGTCATCAACTATTGTCATCTTTATCATGAAGCAACCTTTAATGTAACTGTCACTTAACATCATTATTACCAACATTATTATCATTAAACAAACTACTAGAGTAGTTATCATCATCTTCTTTATCATTAACAATTAAGCATAAGGGTCACATCATCCATCTATTACATGAGGGCTAACATCATATACATTACTACCATTAGCATCCTTATTATTTGCAAGGCAACATATTACATATTGATGATATCACAAACATCACCATCGTTTTATTGGTTAATGTATAAACATCCACTTCTATCACATAAGGGACCGTCACCAAAGAAACTCATACCCTCACTATAGCCTCACAACCCTCATCTGAAACCTATCACCCAACATGGGTATCGGCCACCACACTAACCCTATCGGCCATCATGGCCCAAGGCATGTCGCCCAACATGGTATCGGCCATCATGGTATCGGCCATCAGGGCACATAGCCTATCGTCCAACATGGCACTACTTGGCCTTATCGTCCACCACATGGACAAGGAGATAACTCAACACAAGAGCACCCATTCTATCTTCCAACTCAAGGACATCCATGTCGCCCAACACCATCAGACCATATCGCCCAACAAGAGAGAGAGAGAGTATCGTCCATCTCCAAGGGTACTCACCATATCGGCCAACAAACCCTAGCTCACCCTATCGCCCAACTCAAGGGCAAGGGTATCGACCAACCTAAAGGACTCATCATGTCACTCAACACCAGCTACCATATCGTCCACCAAGGGGAAACACCATGCCATCCAACTCAAAAACAAAGGTGTTGCTCAACCCGAGGAACCATATCGCCCAACATGGTCACCATGTCGGCCAACATCCATACTAGGTCAACCTATCGTCCAACCCAAGAGGAAGGGTGTTGCCCAACACCAAGAACACTGATATCGTTCAACTCAAGGACAAGGGTGTCGCTCAACACACCCACAAGGAAGGGGTATCGCCCAACCCTAGGTCACCTTCAACCTCCAACACAAGGGAGCAAAAACTCTAAAAAGCAAGGTATACGAGGAACCCTAAACCCAAGAGAGGGATATCGGCCACTAAGGTATATAAGCAAGGTGCACAAGAAAGGAACTAAGCTAGTCTACTAACATGTAACAAGGTTAAAGCTAGAGGTAAGAGAATTAGGGTTAGAAACTATGCAACCCGCCTTAAGCTCCAAGGAAGAAGATGCACTTTGAGCTCCAAGGTTGTCGGCCACCAAAGCTCCAAAGCACTCCAAGGTCCAAAGCTATCGTCCACCAGGCTGCTCCAGGAAGGTGTATCGGCCACCACTTCAGCTCCAAGGAAGTGTATCGGCCAACACCAGCAAGATGGAGAGGGGTATCATGCACCAAGGGTGGAGGGGAGACCAAAGGACCAAAGGAGACTAAGGCAAGGAGAAGAGCTACCTATATAGGAAGAAGGGGAGGAGAAACTAAGGTACAACCATGCTATGTGTCGTCCACCCAAGGGACACATGTCCACCAACTCAAGACACCTCTCATGCAAGCCATAAGGCACTTGTCCAAGATGTTCACCATGTGTCCATCAACCAAGCCAAGCCATCTGGGCGACACAACAAGAGCTACTAGGCGACACACCAAGCAACTGGGAAACACACCACCTGCCCTGGGCGACACAAGGCTCAAGCAAGCCCAAACAAGGAACTCCAAGGCCCAAACAAGCTCAACTCAGGCCCAAAGGACTCAAACAACAAGCCCAAGCCTTCCTCTCAACCCTAGAGGAAGCAAAGAGGGAAAACATCTCACAAGATGGCAAACTTGCCCACAAAACCCTAAACTTGGGTTATTTGCAAGTAGCCCCTCGAACTCTCAACAAAGCACAACAAAACCCTAATCACCACTCAAAGGTGATTAGCAAGCACCAAAGCACCAAGATCAAGCAAAACAAACAGGGTAAACCCTAAATGCAGGTCAGGGTCCTTACAGCCATAAACCTCTACAAAAGGATTTCGTCCCCGAAATCCGAAGAGAAAAGCGAGGGATACTTCCTCCTCATCTCTTCCTCAAGCTCCCACGTGGCTTCCTCAACGCCACGGTGATGCCAAAGGACCTTCACAAGAACCAGATCCTTTCTCTTCAGCTTCTTGACTCTTCTGTCAAGGATCATCATAGGACCCTCTTCATAAGTCACATCTTTGTCAAGCTCAACTTCAATTGGTTGTATCACTGTTCCTGTATCCGGATGACTTTTCTTCAGCATACTGACATGGAACACTGGATGTAACCTGTGCAACTCTGGAGGCAACTCTAACTCGTAAGCCACCTTGCCAACACGTGCTAAGACTGGGTAAGGCCCCATATATCTGGGAGCTAACTTACCCTTCCGGCCAAACCTCAGCACACCTTTCCACAGAGAGACTTTAAGATACACCTTGTCTCCCACCTGGAACTCCAAGGGTCGTCGGCGATTGTCTGCATAAGACTTCTGCCTGTCTCGTGCCGCTTTCAACTGTTGTTGTATCACCTTGATCTTTTCTGTCGTTTGCTGTACTAACTCAGGGCCCAAAAGCTGATATTCCCCTGATTCATACCAACACAAAGGAGATCTGCACTTCCTCCCATACAAAGCCTCATAGGGAGCCATGTCAATGCTCCGTTGATACCTATTGTTGTAGGAAAACTCTATCAAACTGAGATGTATGTCCCAACTGCCTAGGAATTGCAAAACACAAGCACGAAGAAGATCCTCCAAAGTCTGAATAGTCCTCTCAGACTGTCCATCTGTCTGCGGGTGGAAAGCGGTACTGAACTTCAACTGCGTTCCCATCGCCCTGTGCAACTGTTCCCAAAAATGACTTGTAAACTAAGGACCTCTATCAGAAACTATCGTTGTTGGCACACCATGCAAACGAACTATCTCATCCACATATACTCGAGCGAGCTTTTCAGCTGTATACGTGGTCTTCACAGGTATGAAATGGGCAGACTTCGTTAATCTGTCCACTATCACCCAAATGGAATCATGATTCCTAGTTGTCCTGGGTAGACCAACTACGAAATCCATGGTTATATGATCCCATTTCCACTGTGGTATAGGCAAAGGTTGCAACGTACCTGCCGGCTTTTGATGCTCAGCCTTGACTTGCTGACACACCGCACACCTAGCCACAAACTCAGCTACATCTTTCTTCAAGTCGGGCCACCAATATAAGTCCTTCAGACTATGATACATTTTGGAGATGCCTGGATGCATAGCATACATCGACGTGTGTACTTCCTCGAGCACCAACTTCCTCAGATTATCAGCATATGGAACCACCATCTTATTATGATAGCAAACCACCCCATCCTCGGACTCATGGAACCCATCACGCTTTTCGCTGCCAAACTCTGATCTGATTAGTTGTACTGTATCGTCCGTTTGTTGTGCATCCTTGATCTGCTGTCTCAACGTGGGCTTGATTTGCATCTATGCTAAAAGTCCAGCTATCGAGTATCATCCTGGTAAGGCGAATGTGGTAGCAGACGCGCTTAGCAGAAAGTCTTCTACTCCCAAGAAGGCACAGATGAGTTCGTTGGTATGCCATAGGCGGGACATGTTAGTCTCCTTACGGCAGATGAACGTACAGATGGAGGTTTTGTGGCAACACATCCCATTATCACACAGATAACGAGGTGTTATGCGAAAACGTGTGGAAAACACCATAACCACAGATTATCAAAAACACGGGTTAATTAAAACCGATTGCGGAAAACTGATAAACTGTGAAACTATTACTTTCCAGTCCTCATCCTGCACAGAAACATGTCATATAAATATGTACATACACAAGATCTGACATGTGTCCACAGCTCAGGAACAGCTGTCCATCCATCACATGAGTTCACCACCTGTTCATATATACATAAAGGCCCACATCCGGCCAACAGCAGGATATACAGATATCATCGAACGATCTTCGTGAAACATCGTCAAAACACTGCCAAGGACCTGAGAGTACAGGGATGACTCTAGACTCTACTACAAAACATCCAAAACAGCCGCATGTCCATCGCTTGCCTTCTACTGCTCCTCAAGCTGCTCGTCCGCAACACCACAACCACGACCACATCTACCTCGACCACCTAAAAAGGGTGTAAACCAGCGGAGTGAGACAATTGAACAATTGTCCCAGCGGGAAACATAGCTCCCCACTGCAACCATAGAACCTCAACAAGAGAAAACTATAACAACAATTATAACATGAGCAGATATATCAGAAGCAGTTATATATATAGCAAGATCATTCTTACCGGCAAGCATACCAGCTGTACTAAAGCGTAAAACAAGATGTCTTTCAAAGGAACATGACTATCAAGATGAGATATATCAACATGTAACAGGATTATTAGAACAGGGTATAATGCCATATAACCTGATTATCAAGATAAGGTAGATTACCACATGACCTGCAAGGTATAACGGAATATTACACAAACAAGGCCTCAACCAATGTTTCGTATTTGATATGACTAGTAAATACTAAACGGCTGTATTACATTTTATTATGCCCTGAGGATTTGAACCGTACCGTTCAAATCCAACCTTCGGTTACGAAACCCAAGACGGTGCCATACAAGGTCAATGGAAGAGTTGGACTCCACGACCTCCCACCTCATGGTCAGTACATGAGTACAACACAAGCAGGACCGCAGTCACATGCTGAAGTGGTCTAAGCCACAGGGTTAGCTCCATAGGCTACCCATTCTCTAGCCCGCCTTGGTACAGGTCACGGCGCTAGTAAAACTGAGCCATGGGCCTGATCACCGTGCTCTGAGCCATGAACGCATTCATGCTCCATACATCACATATCCTGAGCCATGGGCCTGTTCACCATGCTCTACACACATTTCTGAGTCTGCAACCGAAGTTACACTCTTACCTCCTCATTTTAAGGCTAGGAGCAACCTACACATATTCAACAATATGCGCTTCCAGGTTAACCCGTAGGAAAACCTGTTTCACCATCACCAAGTCCTGACGATGATGGATCTATGGCCAGGGCAAACTACATGATGTATTTCACTGTGCTTAATTAGTATCTTTTA
Source organism: Alisma plantago-aquatica (assembly GCA_963693085.1). Taxonomy (NCBI): domain Eukaryota; kingdom Viridiplantae; phylum Streptophyta; class Magnoliopsida; order Alismatales; family Alismataceae; genus Alisma; species Alisma plantago-aquatica. The sequence goes on along the minus strand of OY856409.1, from coordinate 1,314,804,370 downwards.
GATGGATTGCAAGATTCAACCAAGTTGTATGACATGCAAGGTATAACAGAAAGTAAAGAACATTATATTATGATCTATTCATATCAACCTGATCCATCTTAAGGATCCAACATCACATGTTACCACTTGGCCTCTTGCCAACCATCCAGATCCATCTCAAGGATCACCACATACCGCAGGGTCTCAACCCCTCATCATGTACTGTCACTGCCTCTTAAGGCTCACATCATCATCATGGGACCAACACATCACATACATAATCTTATAGAGCAATTATCAAAGTAATGTTACTCATTACATATGTCACATAGCCCTTTCATGGCTAAGTCATCACCTGCAAGGTTAAGGTATGCAATAATTGTAGATTCAACATAAGGAATATGCTCACTATCATGAAATATCATTTAAGATAATCTACTTATCAATATGACAGTTATTTGGTAATCAAGTATGTTAAGTACATCATTAAACAACCATACTGATACTTACCCTTATATCGAGATTGTACAAACAATCAGGGTATATAGAGATCATGTTGTGTTTACAGAACCAACACTATTATTAACAAGGTCATTACTATGTCATCAACTATTGTCATCTTTATCATGAAGCAACCTTTAATGTAACTGTCACTTAACATCATTATTACCAACATTATTATCATTAAACAAACTACTAGAGTAGTTATCATCATCTTCTTTATCATTAACAATTAAGCATAAGGGTCACATCATCCATCTATTACATGAGGGCTAACATCATATACATTACTACCATTAGCATCCTTATTATTTGCAAGGCAACATATTACATATTGATGATATCACAAACACCACCATCGTTTTATTGGTTAATGTATAAACATCCACTTCTATCACATAAGGGACCGTCACCAAAGAAACTCATACCCTCACTATAGCCTCACAACCCTCATCTGAAACCTATCACCCAACATGGGTATCAGCCACCACACTAACCCTATCAGCCATCATGGCCCAAGGCATGTCGCCCAACATGGTATCGGCCATCATGGTATCAGCCATCATGGTATCGGCCATCAGGGCACATAGCCTATCGTCCAACATGGCACTACTTGGCCCTATCGTCCACCACATGGACAAGGAGATAACTCAACACAAGAGCACCCATTCTATCATCCAACTCAAGGACATCCATGTCGCCCAACACCATCAGACCATATCGCCCAACAAGAGAGAGAGAGAGAGAGTATCGTCCATCTCCAAGGGTACTCACCATATCGGCCAACAAACCCTAGCTCACCCTATCGCCCAACTCAAGGGCAAGGGTATCGGCCAACCTAAAGGACTCATCATGTCACTCAACACCAGCTACCATATCGTCCACCAAGGGGAAACACCATGCCGTCCAACTCAAAAACAAAGGTGTTGCTCAACCCGAGGAACCATATCGCCCAACATGGTCACCATGTCGGCCAACATCCATACTAGGTCAACCTATCGTCCAACCCAAGAGGAAGGGTGTTGCCCAACACCAAGAACACTGATATCGTTCAACTCAAGGACAAGGGTGTCGCTCAACACACCCACAAGGAAGGGGTATCGCCCAACCCTAGGTCACCTTCAACCTCCAACACAAGGGAGCACAAACCCTAAAAAGCAAGGTATACGAGGAACCCTAAACCCAAGAGAGGGATATCGGCCACTAAGGTATATAAGCAAGGTGCACAAGAAAGGAACTAAGCTAGTCTACTAACATGTAACAAGGTTAAAGCTAGAGGTAAGAGAATTAGGGTTAGAAACTATGCAACCCGCCTTAAGCTCCAAGGAAGAAGATGCACTTTGAGCTCCAAGGTTGTCGGCCACCAAAGCTCCAAAGCACTCCAAGGTCCAAAGCTATCGTCCACCAGGCTGCTCCAGGAAGGTGTATCGGCCACCACTTCAGCTCCAAGGAAGTGTATCGGCCAACACCAGCAAGATGGAGAGGGGTATCGTGCACCAAGGGTGGAGGGGAGACCAAAGGACCAAAGGAGACTAAGGCAAGGAGAAGAGCTACCTATATAGGAAGAAGGGGAGGAGAAACCAAGGTACAACCATGCTATGTGTCGTCCACCCAAGGGACACATGTCCACCAACTCAAGCCACCTCTCATGCAAGCCATAAGGCACTTGTCCAAGATGTGCACCATGTGTCCATCAACCAAGCCAAGCCATCTAGGCGACACAACAAGAGCTACTGGGCGACACACCAAGCAACTGGGCGACACACCACCTGCCCTGGGCGACACAAGGCTCAAGCAAGCCCAAACAAGGAAATCCAAGGCCCAAACAAGCTCAACTCAGGCCCAAAGGACTCAAACAACAAGCCCAAGCCTTCCTCTTAACCCTAGAGGAAGCAAAGAGGGAAAACATCTCACAAGATGGCAAACTTGCCCACAAAACCCTAAACTTGGGTTATTTGCAAGTAGCCCCTCGAACTCTCAACAAAGCACAACAAAACCCTAATCACCACTCAAAGGTGATTAGCAAGCACCAAAGCACCAAGATCAAGCAAAACAAACAGGGTAAACCCTAAACGCAGGTCAGGGTCCTTACAAACTTATTGAAGCCTAAAAATTTTCTTGGGAAAAGTGTCAAGATGATGTCATCATCATCATCTTCCTTCGTGCATCCAAGAACAGCAGCCATTTTTCATGGGAATTTCAGCAATAAATCAAAAGATTTCCAAATAGAAGAAAATAATCAACAAATCATAGAGAATTTGATGCAATATCAATGTTTTAAGGGTTAAAGTTATAAAACCCGCCTCAAAATATGATCTCCAAGCTCCAAGATCCACGGATCTAATGGTGTATGGAGTTCTAGAAACTTCCCAAGGTCCGTTCTTGAGCTTTTAGATGAACAAGTTGGCTAGGATTGGAAATCGAGTGAAGAAAACCAAGAATCAAGCATTGATTTTGAGTTTTCACCTTGAATCCAAGGTGGAAGATGATCAAAATCTTACCAACAGGTTAGATTCGTCCCTCTCCTGATCCTGAGCTCCCTCATGGTCGGCCAAGGCAAAAAGAGAATAGAAATTCCAAGAAAGGTCCTTAAGTGGGTTGGAAATGGGATATGCATAAGGAATTTCCAAGGAAAGAGAAAATGGAATTAATTCCTTTAATTCCCAAAATTATTTCCACCACTCCCCCCTCAATTCTTGGCCACAAATCCATCTTCATCCTCTTGTAAAACCTCTTCATTATCCAATGATTAAAGGAAAAGAATTTAAGCACCTTAACCCTTATAATAGTAATATCCATTTTTGAGTGGAAATTCTTTTTCTTATAATAAGGTGAGTGGAATTTTCACCTCCTTAGGATATATCGTTGTTATAACCCCAATTTTTGGGTTCAATTGATGAGAAATGAAATTTCTCATATAAAGGATAATTGAACAAAGAATGATGTGATTTGTTATGAATAATTGGATTTCGTTTAAAATAGCCTTGTTATTTGATTTGTGGGCTTTATTGGCTATTGGGCCCAATAAAAGGAAAATAACAAAAGAAATTCAATTACTAAATGGATAATTGAATTTTAAGAAAAGAAATATGTGGAAACCTCTAGAAGGCAAATCCAAAGAGGATTTCGTGCCTCTTGGATTCCTTGGATTCCAAGGAGTCTAAAGTTGCGAAGAAAAGCAATAAGAAAAAGAAAAGATTGTTCAATGTATTTCTTTATGAAGAAAGAAATTGAAAACGTTGAAAATAATGTGAAAATGTTGGAAATAGGGGGGAAAAGGTATAATTAGGTGATCCATTATGGAATTTCGTGTTCCAAGGATTCCTAATAATAAAAGGAATGTCAATGGGGAAAATAAAAGAGAAATAAAAAGAAATTCTCAAAAAGAAATATTTTATTAAGAAATAAACATGATAATGCAAAATAATGCATATAGGTGCATTAAGAAGGATAATGAGTATCCTTAAAAAGTAATTTCAAAATAATATAGTTCTTGGGGTACAAGGAGCCCCAATGAAAGAAGAGGAAAGAGAAAATACCAATTTGGAGAATAAAAGATAATAAGATACTTTATTAATGATTTTGGTGGCATATTGAAAAAGGAGGTATTTTCTAATTAAAAGGAAACATGAGTTCGTGACCTTTTGACTATAAAGGCAAGTGAAGGAGAGAGAAAGAAATAATTCTTGCTTTCCTAAGTGTTCATGAGATAAGGAATACCAAAACAAAAAGGATTATGAAGGGGAAAGAGAGAGAATATCCTTCTCTTTGAAGGAAGTAGCTTCCTACTTGGAAAAGGACTCTTGGGATCATGTATAGCCGACCTAGGGCTTCCTGAATCACCCCTATATAAAGGGGAGACCCTTTGGTTTGAGCCCCAAAAAGGATTCCACGTTTCTTCTCTTCTTCTTCTTCTTTTCCGTCCATAAACCCTAACCGTGTGAAACAAGTCGACCAAGGAGCATCTGGGTGCTACAGATGGTTTGCGTTGGAAGCACCATATCCCACGTCGTTGGAGGAAGGGTCAGCCCTCGTCCTGCGGCCCTAGCCGAGGTGTAGCAGCGACCGCAAGCCTGCAACGGCTGCTGCGCGTCGCGGGCCAAAGCAGCAGGTACCCGGCATGGTTGAATGTGATCAAGATGCCTATGAGTGCGTCGGAGCAAGGCGGAGCTAAGGGAGAAGATAGCGGCGGCAACCGTGGCCCAGGGAGGAGGGGAGGACCTGCGCAAGGCTGCAGGTTGGCGGCCGCGCTAGGTCTTCCAAGGAGGAAGACGACCCGAGCAGGTTGGACAATTTTACCCTCCCCGCGAGTATGGGCCGGTCGGTTAAGTGAAGGGCAGAAACGACCTTTCAAAATGTTTCATGATCGCTATGTGCATGGGAGTAGAGGTGACGTGGCAGCCTCGGATTGGCCAGAAAGGTATTTCCTTTATAATATCATAACTCCTAATTGGTAGCTCCGATGAGAACATGTTATATATGAAAGTTGATCCTCAGAACGAGAGGAATCCAAATAAATTATGATTGAAGCCTGATTCCTTATGCAATTCGAAAAAATAATGGAAGATATCAACTTTAATGTGTTAATTGTTTAAAGAACCCTATGTTAGTATGATTAAAGTGATTAGTAAGGTTTAATACATGATTAAAGTTGATATTAGCCTGTTAATGATAAAAATGGATATTTGGAAGAAAAAGGATGGAATTGGCGTATAATTAGTTAGTTTAGAGGTTATATGCTTGAAATTGGAAAAGTACATAAAGCTATCATCTTTAATGATTTAACCCTTAGGTTTGCTGTTAGATGGATAATTCAATATGATTTTAACCTTTTGTTCATAAAAGTGAAAATAGGATTTTAAAAGATGATCTTTTTATATAGTTGGTTTAATTTAGGGTTCTATGTACATGAATATGCCTTAATGGGATTAGAAACCCTAATTTATGTTGATATGAATTCTAATGGTTTTAATTGTACAAATCGACGAATAAAATAGAATTATGACGATTCGAAGATAAATTGAGTACCAAAGATCTTAATGTTGATAATGTGTATTAGATGTAATGAGTAGTCTAATATGCTTAAGAAGATAATTAGGGTTTAACCTAGTATGCAAAAGTGAGATTGTAATCTTATAAATCATAATATGATGGAATTAGGGTTCGTAGCCCTAATCCTTAGACCAAACAAGAAATAACCCTAAACCCTAGTTTAGGAGCACATCTAGATCTGAGTAATGTAAGGTGAATACATGGTGACACATATGTAGTATACATGTTTCAGATATTGTTGATTATATGCTTGGTTACTTGGATGTTTGGATGCACTCATAAAGTCTATGATGTTTGGCATGGTTTCTACAAGGAATAAGGTATGTGGTTACTTATGGTTAACCGTTTAGGTTTTCCGACGTTTTCCGAATGTTTAATCGCATTCAATGCAACTAAACAGTTTGGATGTTTATTTCTGCCATGCAAAGTATAAAGTGACTATGACTATCACTTAATGTATATGCCATCTAGCTCAATCCTTGATTCCCTCTGTGTCGTAATGGCAGACCTGATAAAAGACTACCTAGAGGGTAGGTACATCAGGTCATGAATGACTTTGACTACCTAGAGGGTAGGGTCATGAATGACTTTAACTGCCTAGAGGGTAGGGTCATGAATGACTTTAACTGCCTAGAGGGTAGGGTCATGAATGACTTTGGCTGCCTAGAGGGCAGGTCCATCAAGTCACCTTATAGAGGTACCATGTAAGTCCTAAAGGGACAACACAGAGTTGTGAAAAGATGGATTGAGTAGTTTGGCTTAAAATGTAATCTTGGTTGTTAAATGATTAATTGAATGATTACATGGTTATCATAGTTGCACGATTATCTGTTTCCCCCACATACCAGCTTCGGTTGACCGACGTTTTGTTTGTCGGGGTTTTAGGTACAATGAAAAGAACAAACAGTAAAGTGGCACATGTGATACTATAAGAGAATTAAAGTGCAAAGGAGGATTAGATAGGTTAGTATCAGTGTGGATAAAAGTTTAGAGATCCAAGTTTTCAAAAGGTATGCAAAGAAAAATTTTATTACCATTTTCAGTATAGTCTGTTATAATTTGATAATTGTTTATGGTTATATGTCGAACCTTTGATCTGGGATTAATGGATGCGGCTCAACCTCTTGGTCTCCCTTAATTGGGGGTTATCGGGAGGTGGGGTCGTAACATTTGGTATCAGAGCGTAGGTTCCTCATTTAACCATTAATAATTATTAAATTTTACAAACTCCATAGAACTCAAGGGAGTTATTAGAGGAGTATCCGAAAGACGGAGGTGTCTAGAAAGGGATCATGACCGGGGGCTGGCAAGATTTTCCTCCGCACCGCTAGTCGGAATACGAGGACTCCCGGACCCGTGTGACCGCCTGGCCAAAGTCTTAGGGTATGAATCGAAATAAGATACCTTTAGGACTTCTCATCTTATTCATCCATTCTCATCACAAAATTCTGATAAGGACCTAAAGGATTAGGGTCTTCTTTCTTCTCCTCACCCTCTTGAGGTATGGGTAAGGTTAATAAGGTTTAAGGAATCCTCCACTAAATTAATGAAAGGCATGTAAATAAGATGTCACGGACATAAGCTTAATAGATTAAGCGTGAAATAAATAATAGATACATGCTTAGGTCGTATGACATAAGATGTCATGTTCTCAGAAGAGACCTGAGGCTAGACCTTCTTGTCAGGAGGATAAGTTAGTCTTGGAGATAGAGATCTCCATTGCAAGTAGAGACCTATCAATCCACTGAGGATGATGCTAACCCTAACCCTAAGTGATGATTAGAGAGAGATAGTTGGACCAGGTGTTTGAAAGGACATGCCTTTGGGATGCCATAGAATCCATGGGTGACCTAGCACCTTTGGCAACCCCAACCCTGGGAAGGGTCGTACATGTTAGAGTACATGATAGCTCTTTGGATGATGATGTTAGTGAAGGACCTTAGAAACCCTATGGGCTTGTGCAAATAGGGCATAGCTGGCACCTAGGGCACATCATAATGCTGACAGAAGAATGAAACCCTGAATAAGGAATTATGATGGAGCATAAAGGGTTAGGATTGATCTTGAGCAAACATAAGTTCGAACCTAGGCTTCAACCACGTAGAGCATGCTTTTGGGGATGATCCTTCATGAACAAAGGACCTCTAATGGTGAGGTTGGATGTAGGGTTAGCTCTAGAGAGAGCAGGAAACCCAGCAAAAAGGGTTGGAAGCCTAAAACCCTGAACGATGGATGATAATGGTTGCCTCATGATCAATCCCTGAAAGTTGATGATATCTTGGTTGCCTTTAGAGGTACCAATCCTTGAGAAAAGATGAAGCTTCTGGTACCTACGTGCCTATGGTAGAAATGTTCACCTTCTGAGTTAGGAAGAAGAAAGGTTTAGTAGCAGGTTATAAGGCCCTGTACCTTGTGGGTTATCCTTAGGGAGGACCCAACCCTAAGTGTTTCTTGAGTTGAAGGATGACAAGGAGTGTGTGTCATGCCTTTTTCATGCTTGGTTTGTAGTTAAGAGATAGGGCATGCAGTGAACCTCGGGATCCTAGGCCTAAGAGGGGAAGTGGTGTACCTAAGGCTCATGATGAGAAGTTGAGCTCCTATAGAAGCGAGCATGGTAATCCTCATGAATGGAGGAAAGGAGGAGCCCCTGAAGTTAAAGGTGTTTGATTAACCCCTCACAACTAAGTTGATGATAAAGGGAAAGTTTGATCTTGATCCAACATCAAGGAAAGAAGAACAAGTATGACCTAGCATGGTACAGTAAGTGATCTGCTCGTGCCTTAATGGCTTGCTAGGGTTAAGTAGGCTCGTGTGGATGTAAACCCTAGACCTAAGAGCTTTTGCGACCTTAGAGATAGTTTCCTCCCATCCTGGGAGAGGGACCCCCTTTGGAAGGGTGTATATCAGTTTTGTTGGTTCAAAGTAACCTAAAGAGGTCTCATGGGATCTGGAGAAGCTAAGTGAAAGGTACATAGTATGAGATCGAATCTACAGACCCATAGATATCCATCTCTTTTGCATGTGAATGTGTTACCATGGCGGTAACCAGTATGGGGCTTGACCAAGGTAGGCAGGTTGCCATAATGCCTATGAACGGATGAGAGTCAGCCCATGAATGTAGAAAGAGAGATGATGAAGACTTGGGTAAGATTCTAAGTGAACATGTACTATAAGGGAGAATCCTATGTCTGTCCTAGGGTCAGGTAGGGATAAGACCGATGAAAGTAGGAGTTGCCTAATTCCCCAGTTGCACATGACCATAGGGTCGGGAGGTAACAGCTATCATTGTCTGAGGGCCATGGGTTAGGAGATTGATCACCTTCATGAACTCATGAGACCCAAAGGGCAGATGAGTAGGGCACTCTCTTGATGCATGAGGGAAGAGGGATGACCCCAAAAAGGTCGGTACCCTATAGACCTAGAGGAGATGACCAAGGATGTAAACCTCAGTAAGTTCAAGACTAGTTTGATATCATGATGTATGTGATGTAGAGACATATGTGGCACGTTTCAACTTAGATGTAAAAGTGTATTGGCAAGGTGGGATGTACCATCTCTACTCTTGGAACAGGAAGAACTCTGTATTTGGACTGCAGCCAAATGCTTATTTCCTCTTGTTATGGGAGTGAGAGATAGTACATTACGCATGCCATACACCAAGGATAAGGGATGATGATGTAGGTTGAAATGTTGCCACGAGATATGGGGACAGAGAAGATAACCTACCTTGGTAAAGTGAATGATAAAAGGGAATGAGGTAGTCACCTTATGAATATGTTTTTATCATGATCTATGTGGAACTTACAAGTTATACCAGGATGAGTTTGATCACCATGATGATAGAATCAGAGAGTGTTCTTATGAAGATGAACATATAGTTTAAGGTGACATGATAAGCAAAATACCTGGAAGTGCAATGTTACCTAAGGATGTGAAGTGATAATGAATGCTCTGATTAAGACTTGTTTGACTAGAAGTTAGAAGAGTTTGTTTGTCTAACCCTAAGTTTGAAAAGGAGAGGTGTTTGGATAACACTCAGATGAAACAAGATGCATTGAAAAGTTAAGGGTTGTTTGGTTAGCCAGCCTAGTTCTTGATGCAATGAAAGGATGGTGGTAGAAACTCAAGTGCGCTTCTTTGGAAAAGAAGGTGATGAAACCCTGACAAGAGTGGTTTGGGGTTTTGAAGGAATCGATCTTGAAAGAATCATGACATACAGGAAATCATGATACACCATGAAAAAAGGCAATAGCACTTTAGATGCTTAAGATGAAGTTGCATGTGGGTTATGACCATGCAAGCCATGAGGTAAAGGACGAACCCCAGTAACCCAGTGTATCGATATAGAGGATAAAAGAATCATTGAGAGGGAATGAGAGCTCAACACTATGGATGTTGTGATAGGTCTTCCCTGGATCGAGGAAGGTCGAGATACAATGTGGGTTATGGTAGGTCGCCTTACCTAGATAAGGAAGAGTTTCTGTTAAGGGACAGATGCAGTTGAACTACCCATGTGAGAGACGGTTCAACTACACCATGAAGCAAGTTCAAAGGTTCTTGAGTTTGACCTAAAAGTTCACTTCCATAAAGTGGAAGTAGGTACATGAAGAACTCAATGTTAGTATAGTTTATCACCCCTAACTATGGTTAGAATGATCCAGACTAAAGGGTCTGATGAGGGCATGTGTGCTCGTTCAGGGTGATATCGAGAGACAGTTTTGTCCTATGAAAGATGTGAAGATAACCACCATAGCCAGTATCGGGTTTTATAAGGAGCTCTGTAAGGGAGGTTGTGTCGGTCACCACTTCAGTAAGGTGATGTTGGTGAAAAGGACCTCATGATGGTTAGAAAAGGGCCACATGATGGTTAGAAAAAAAAAGGGTCCCCGGTGCGTGTAGATGAAGTCACTTTGATTGTGCAAGGGCTGAAAGGAGCCTAGAGACGATGAGAGTCGTGAGCAGATGCAAAGTAGACTGACATGCAGTTCGCTGTGGGAGATTGTATGATATGAAAATCCGACCCCTCTAAGTTATAACTAAGAGAGCTGAGTCCCCGATACATGGGTCCATTAGAGATGGATGGGTGGAGAAGGTTAGGTTTGACCCCACCCCTCAGGATAGAGTAATGGGAGATGTTTTCCATGTGTCCAATTTAGAGCGCTATGTGAGGTACCCCGACCATGTGCTAAGCAATGAACCTAGTGAGCCCCAAGGGAGGCTGAAATGGCCTGAGTCACCTGTGTAGTTTATAGACGCCAGGATGAAAGAACTCAGAGAAAAGAATATGTGATGATAAAGGTTCTTTGAAAATGCCATGGGTACGGCAAAGCCACATAGGGGCCAATGATAGACATGGAAGAGTCTTATTCTGAATTGTTTGTTTGCTTGCCTAAATTTTGAGGACAAAATTTCTATAAGAGGGGAAGGATGTTATAACCCCAATTTTTGGGTTCAATTGATGAGAAATGAAATTTCTCATATAAAGGATAATTGAACAAAGAATGATGTGATTTGTTATGAATAATTGGATTTCGTTTAAAATAGCCTTGTTATTTGATTTGTGGGCTTTATTGGCTATTGGGCCCAATAAAAGGAAAATAACAAAGGAAATTCAATTACTAAATGGATAATTGAATTTTAAGAAAAGAAATATGTGGAAACCTCTAGAAGGCAAATCCAAAGAGGATTTCGTGCCTCTTGGATTCCTTGGGTTCCAAGGAGTCTAAAGTTGCGAAGAAAAGCAATAAGAAAAAGAAAAGATTGTTCAATGTATTTCTTTATGAAGAAAGAAATTGAAAACGTTGAAAATAATGTGAAAATGTTGGAAATAGGGGGGGAAAGGTATAATTAGGTGATCCATTATGGAATTTCGTGTTCCAAGGATTCCTAATAATAAAAGGAATGTCAATGGGGAAAATAAAAGAGAAATAAAAAGAAATTCTCAAAAAGAAATATTTTATTAAGAAATAAACATGATAATGCAAAATAATGCATATAGGTGCATTAAGAAGGATAATGAGTATCCTTAAAAAGTAATTTCGAAATAATATAGTTCTTGGGGTACAAGGAGCCCCAATGAAAGAAGAGGAAAGAGAAAATACCAATTTGGAGAATAAAAGATAATAAGATACTTTATTAATTATTTTGGTGGCATATTGAAAAAGGAGGTATTTTCTAATTAAAAGGAAACATGAGTTCGTGACCTTTTGACTATAAAGGCAAGTGAAGGAGAGAGAAAGAAATAATTCTTGCTTTCCTAAGTGTTCATGAGATAAGGAATACCAAAAGAAAAAGGATTATGAAGGGGAAAGAGAGAGAATATCCTTCTCTTTGAAGGAAGTAGCTTCCTACTTGGAAAAGGACTCTTGGGATCATGTATAGCCGACCTAGGGCTTCCTGACTCACCCCTATATAAAGGGGAGACCCTTTGGTTCGAGCCCAAAAAGGATTCCACGTTTCTTCTCTTCTTCTTCTTCTTTTCCGTCCATAAACCCTAACCGTGTGAAACAAGTCGACCAAGGAGCATCTGGGTGCTACAGATGGTTTGCGTTGGAAGCACCATATCCCACGTCGTTGGAGGAAGGGTCAGCCCTCATCCTGCGGCCCTAGCCGAGGTGTAGCAGCGACCGCAAGCCTGCAACGGCTGCTGCGCGTCGCGGGCCAAAGCAGCAGGTACCCGGCATGGTTGACTGCGATCAAGACGCCTATGAGTGCGTCGGAGCAAGGCGGAGCTAAGGGAGAAGATTGCGGCGGCAACCGTGGCCCAGGGAGGAGGGGAGGACATGCGCAAGGCTGCAGGTTGGCGGCCGCGCTAGGTCTTCCAAGGAGGAAGACGACCCGAGCAGGTTGGACAATTTTACCCTCCCCACGAGTATGGGCCGGTCGGTTAAGTGAAGGGCAGAAACGACCTTTCGAAATGTTTCCTGATCGCTATGTGCATGGGAGTAGAGGTGACGTGGCAGCCTCGGATTGGCCAGAAAGGTATTTCCTTTATAAAATCATAACTCCTAATTGGTAGCTCCGATGAGAACATGTTATATATGAAAGTTGATCCTCAGAACGAGAGGAATCCAAATAAATTATGATTGAAGCCTGATTCCTTATGCAATTCGAAAAAATAATGGAAGATATCAACTTTAATGTGTTAATTGTTTAAAGAACCCTATGTTAGTATGATTAAAGTGATTAGTAAGGTTTAATACATGATTAAAGTTGATATTAGCCTGTTAATGATAAAAATGGATATTTGGAAGAAAAAGGATTGAATTGGCGTATAATTAGTTAGTTTAGAGGTTATATGCTTGAAATTGGAAAAGTACATAAAGCTATCATCTTTAATGATTTAACCCTTAGGTTTGCTGTTAGATGGATAATTCAATATGATTTTAACCTGTTGTTCATAAAAGTGAAAATAGGATTTTAAAAGATGATCTTTTGATATAGTTGGTTTAATTTAGGGTTCTATGTACATGAATATGCCTTAATGGGATTAGAAACCCTAATTTATGTTGATATGAATTCTAATGGTTTTAATTGTACAAATCGACGAATAAAATAGAATTATGACGATTCGAAGATAAATTGAGTACCAAAGATCTTAATGTTGATAATGTGTATTAGATGTAATGAGTAGTCTAATATGCTTAAGAAGATAATTAGGGTTTAACCTAGTATGCAAAAGTGAGATTGTAATCTTATAAATCATAATATGATGGAATTAGAGTTCGTAGCCCTAATCCTTAGACCAAACAAGAAATAACCCTAAACCCTAGTTTAGGAGCACATCTAGATCTGAGTAATGTAAGGTGAATACATGGTGACACATATGTAGTATACATGTTTCAGATATTGTTGATTATATGCTTGGTTACTTGGATGTTTGGATGCACTCATAAAGTCTATGATGTTTGGCATGGTTTCTACAAGGAATAAGGTATGTGGTTACTTATGGTTAACCGTTTAGGTTTTCCGACGTTTTCCGAATGTTTAATCGCATTCAATGCAACTAAACAGTTTGGATGTTTATTTCTGCCATGCAAAGTATAAAGTGACTATGACTATCACTTAATGTATATGCCATCTAGCTCAATCCTTGATTCCCTCTGTGTCGTAATGGCGGACCTGATAAAAGACTACCTAGAGGGTAGGTACATCAGGTCATGAATGACTTTGACTACCTAGAGGGTAGGGTCATGAATGACTTTAACTGCCTAGAGGGTAGGGTCATGAATGACTTTAACTGCCTAGAGGGTAGGGTCATGAATGACTTTGGCTGCCTAGAGGGCAGGTCCATCAAGTCACCTTATAGAGGTACCATGTAAGTCCTAAAGGGACAACACAGAGTTGTGAAAAGATGGATTGAGTAGTTTGGCTTAAAATGTAATCTTGGTTGTTAAATGATTAATTGAATGATTACATGGTTATCATAGTTGCACGATTATCTGTTTCCCCCACATACCAGCTTCGGCTGACCGACGTTTTGTTTGTCGGCGTTTTAGGTACAATGAAAAGAACAAACAATAAAGTGGCACATGTGATACTATAAGAGAATTAAAGTGCAAAGGAGGATTAGATAGGTTAGTATCGGTGTGGATAAAAGTTTAGAGATCCAAGTTTTCAAAAGGTATGCAAAGAAAAATTTTATTACCATTTTCAGTATAGTCTGTTAGAATTTGATAATTGTTTATGGTTATATGTCGAACCTTTGATCCGGGATTAATGGATGCGGCTCAACCTCTTAGTCTCCCTTAATTGGGGGTTATCGGGAGGTGGGGTCGTAACAATCGTGGTCCTTGAAAAGCTCAAGGATTTCCAGACATATATAAGACCAACCATTTTAATTTTGGTTGAAGGCCCTTCAAATATTTTATTTATTTTTGCATTAAATTGAATTAGGGTTTCACTTAGGCTTAAATCTTGATTATTTTAATATCAAGATTCTCTCTCCTCCAACTTAATTCAAATAAGGTGCCCCTCTCATTTTATTTGCTCTTCATGATTCCAAGAAACATTAGGGACCTTATTGAAGTGGTAATTTGCATATTGAACCCTAGGTTTTGGGTAAATTGCATATTACACCAAAACTAGGTTTTAATGCACAAACATTGCTTTATCAGCTCTTCCTTGGCATTCAGGCTACCACAAGCCATACCTCATCATCTTCATTCTAATGATGCTTCAACACATGAGTAACAGATTTCCATGCACAATTTTCAATTTAACCCCTCTACTTGGGTAATTTTCACTTTAGTCCAAATCAAGCAAAATAATGTTTCAACATTATTCAAAAAAGACCAAAATGGAATATAAGTTCCTATTGAATCCTAATTACTTTTCACAAGATAAGATTAAACATCTACTCAACCTTATTAGGCAAATCATCTAGGGTTAACACACAACCCATGTCAGGGATGTTACAACCACAGACTGATACAAGGCCTCACCAAGGGTCTCAAGCCCAGGACAACACTCCAAAGAGCAAAACATACCTCAAACATGTGCCCAAAACACCACTAAGGGTGTCTCCACTCAAATAAGGACAAAATAAGACACCCAACACTTTCTCTCTCCTCTAGATGATGCCAAGAGAGAGAAGAAACACTCTAGAGGTGGCAAACTTGCATATCAACCCCTACTCTGGGTAAATTGCAAGTTGTACTAAAACCTCACCACAAAGCACAAACATCAAGCAATAAGCTCAAACAAGGAACACCAACCTCCAACATGCCCTAATTACATATTAGATGATTAGAACAAGGAGCTAAGTAACTCACTTAAGCATAACAAATAGGGTTAGCCCAAAACGTGGGTTAGGGTCCTTACAATAAGAGTATATATATTCTTGTTATGTCCCTAGTCAGTTATTATTGTGGAAGTTGGTAGACATCAATAATACATAAGACTAGAGTGTGTGTTGGTTGATGACAAAATCTTATTAGTCATGATATATGATATCAAACCAAGCACAAATATACTTGTCATAGAATAGTGTATCAAATAAACCCACCATGAGAGTGATGCATGGAACCATTAAATGGTAGTCATAATCAACTCTCATAATGATAGTGGTAACTGTGGTTCTTAGACTTGAAATCACTACACTCATTGTACTTTAACATCATCCAATGTGACCTTGAGTAAGGGTTTCCATAAGGTGATGCTCAGGTACACTATGGCACATGAGGATTGACTGTGAGTGGCGTAGATAGGATTTTTACCTCCTACTAGAGTTGATATCTAGGCCACTTGATAAGTGAGACTGAGAAACATATGTCCATACTCATGTGAATCAGTATATGATATGTGAGCTCACATGTATCTCAGACATCTGCTCTAGTTTGAGGAACATGTATTGAATTTTGAAGAGGATGACGATTGCATGCCTTGAGTTCAATCTGGATATTAGAGGCAAACAAACTATAGGATCATGGTAACACTCTTGTGATGTCATAAGTTAGTTATGGACATTCACTACCAATGTAATTTGGGACCTATAGGGTCACACACATAGGATGCACCTAGAATAGGAGTTTATTCATGAATGATGTTTAACTTGATTACTAAAATGTTTAGGTATTTAATTTAAGAAAGATTGGCAATCAATACTCTAAAACAATCAATTCACTGAGTGAACTGATCGGTTTAGATACATTAACCAATCGGTTTAGGTTGTGAACTGAACGTTGTCTGATCAATGAGATTGGATCAAGGATTAATGTTGACGTCATATTGTGCATAAATTAAATATTGAATGCCAATGTAATTAAAAATTAGGAAAGCTAGATAACTGACCAGTTCAAGGGTTGAACTGATTGGTTCACCTACGAATGACCCATTTGATAGTGAATCGACCGGTTTACTATTCATGGCTTCCATAAAATTCATGAAATTTCATCTCTTTGACTCCCAAATGAATTACAAACCCCCTAATCATCCTATATAAAGAGGGACAATCTAGGCTCTCAGAGATAAACTCTGACAATAATTGTTCTCTATGGTTGTGGTAACCAAGAGAGCACGAGCAAGTCTTACCCCAAAAGGGAGAGACGATAAGGGAGAGACAACAAGGGAGAGCAACTCAACGCTAGCACACTGACGTTCAAAGGGATGACTCCTTCCTGTTGGCCTTGGATTCCAACAAGGAGTTCCCAATGGTCTATGTGGACTATGATAGAGACGAGGAGGCCATTGTCACCAATAGGAGGACAACAACCACCACCATTTGTGGTGGTGCTACCCTGACAATTGTCCATGTATAACTTGCAAAAGAAGCACATCACTGCAAGAGTTGTCGTTGGACTTGCTCCAGGACTAGGTAAATCTCTTGCCAACCCTCCCCAACCCATAGTCATTGACAGATCCATTAATCAATGGGAATATGGTAAGTAATTTTTTTGTTTCCATTGCAATATTTGATGCCATATTTTCCTACAGTGGTACCAGAGCCACATCAATCTACTAAAGTTTTGGAATTTAATGGATACAATCATATTTTGTTTTAGCACTTATTTTATTGAACATGATGTGAATATTAAAATGATTAATGTGTATATCCAATTAAATACCACATGCAATCGCTATATATATGTATATATATGCAATATATAGTCATCACTGTAATTTTTTTTTATGGTGATTGGAAGCATAGTTATGGCCTACACCCATGGACTTGTGTGCTTAGTTGAATTTTTTTGTTCCTATTTTATAAATTGGTTTGCATACAATCCTCTCTCTCTCTCTTTCCATATGTAAAAGTATTAATGCTTTCTTTCCTATAATCCCCTTGAATGTAACGCCATTCCCTATTTTAATGTAATTAGTTAAATAGGAATAGTATAATTTTGTTTCTTGTTATGGCGAAAGTTGACATTCTGAACCTGACAAACCAAATGATGTAGATGATGAATCATTCAACTAGAGGACTGACGGGGCCAGGCGATAGAACAAATCAACCGACTGATGGCCCAACAGATCGGCTGGAGGTGTCTAGACATCGCTTGAACAAGAGACCAGAGGACTGTTTCAAGACACCAACCGACCGACCATGAGGCAAAATGATCAGTTCAAGAGTTTAACAAATCAATATGGACTAGTTCTAACACAAATTTCTAATATATAGGTTGTACATATGATGTGAACCTTAGAAGGTGGCAATTCCTTGTGTCTCTAAGGAATTGCATTAGTTTGGCCATAACCATCACTTGTATTTGTGATTGCATAGTTGCATTTGTGGATATAGCATGCATATGATATATACTATAAGTATGTGGTGATTATATATATATATATATATATATATATATATATATTTATATATTTATATATTTATATAAATATAAAATACCTCAATTAAATATGAAGTCTTAGATGTTTTCCATTAGTAACACATGTGAAAAGCTTGATTGACCAAGCATGGGAACGCCAAATCATGGTATGTCGTCTATTCATGGAAGTGTGATGGTAGATATGTAGATCTTCCAAAACAGGGTACATATTCTAACATTTGGCTTTTAGGTTTGTCTTAACTAGGTGACCTTAATGAGATTAAGTACCTAGAAGCATAAAGATGTATTGTGACAAGGACTTGTGCACTCCATCTATCCAAGAGTTCATTCATATGCAATTGGCAAAAGTTTTCAACCTAAAGAGTCAAGTTGTGGTGATCAGCCAAAGCTGACTCATGAATTGATGAAATATGGATCTTGGATCACTAGAAGATTGTACGTTGTAATCTTCAAAATCAATAAGTGTGTGTTAGTAATTTGAACAAAATAGTGGGAGAAATAATTAATTAAATGCCTAATTCATATTGTCTTTTAATCAAATCAAATCAAAAGGGTTTTGACATATTGCAAATATCTTTTGTAGAAACAAATGGCAACCAACAACATGTTTTCCTTGCAATTGGTCCTTGAGAAGGACAAGTTGAGTTGGAATAATTTCCTTTACTGGTTCAGAACGTTGAGAATTGTTCTCACACAAGAGTGCAAGATCTATGTCCCGGACACACCAAAGCCAGATGAACCTACCCCCACTATACTTAAGGCTGAAAAGGATGCTTATACGAAGCACTCTGAAGATGTCGTGGATGTCAAGTGTCTAATGCTATGATCAATGAACTATGAGTTGTAGAAAAAACATGAGAATATGAATATTATTGAGATGGTAACACATGTTAAGAACATGTACCAAGATCAGGAAAGACAAGAGAGATATGATGTCTCTAAAGCGTTGTTCGAGTGAAACATGGAAGAAGGATATCCAGTAGGTCTTCATGTGCTCAAGTTGATTGGGTATGTGGAGAACCTTACTAGACTGGGATTTCCATTGGGTCAACAGTTGGCCACAAATGTGATTCTGTAGTCACTTCTAGAATCATGCAACTAGTTTTTCATGAACTACAACATGGATAATTTTGACAAGCCATTATCAAAATGGCTTGGCATGTTGAGGGCTGCTGAAATGCAAATGAAGAAGGACAAATCCAAATTTGTGATGATGATCAGCAAAAGAAAGGGGAAGTCCAAGGGCAAAGGCAAAGCTAAGAAGATCTCTAAATCTATCCATAAGCCCAAGTCTTCTGCACTCAAAGCAAAGTGAGGGGTGACCAAAGGAGTAAATTGTCACCACTATCACCAAGATGGACACTGGAAAAGGAATTCCCCCCTTTACCTAGAGGAACTGAGGAAGAAGAAGGATGGGATAGAGATCTCCACTTTAGGTATTTATGCTATTAAGATAAATATGCTACTTATTCATCTTGGGTACTAGATACTAGATGTAGATCTCACATATGTTCCAATATGTAGGATTTGAAAAGAAGTAAGCCTTTAAGAAAGGGCAAGTTCAAACTACACATTGTGAATGGAGAAAGAGTTGCTTCCACAATAGTTGGAACCTATCATTTATCTCTGCCCACGGGGCTTGTAATAGAGTTAAAGAATTGCTATTTGTACCTGTTATTAATAGAAACATTATTTCTGTATCTTGTATGGACAAGAATGGATTCAATTTTTTCATAAAAAATGGAACATGTTCTATTAGTAAATATGAGATCTTTTATGGAAGTGCCCAATGCCTTATGGTATTTATTTGCTAGATCTTGAGAAAAATGCTTATAATGTTAATACCAAAGAATAAAAATTGATAAATCAAACAAAACATACCTTTGGCATTGTCATCTAGGGCACACCAATGATAAATACATCTCCATACTTCATACAAATGGAAACTTGGACTCTCTTGACTTTTAGTCAATAGAGACATGTGAATCTTGTTCATTGGGCAATATGACCAAAGATCCTTTCACCAGTCACAATGAGAGAGAGAGTGATCTATTGGGACTCGTACATACTAATGTATCTAGTTCATTTTAAACAAATGCTAGAGGTGGTTACCAGTACTTCATTACCTTTGCTGAATAGGTATGGTTATGTATACTTGATGAAACATAAATATGAAACCCTTGAAAAATTCAAGGATTTCATGAATGAGGTACATTACCAACCTGGAAAAAGTATTAAAGCACTTCATTCTAATCGGGTGGAGAGTAGTTAAGTCAAGAGTTTGAGGACCTTCTGTGAGACCATAGTATCATATCACAATGGACTCCACCTGGAACACTACAACATAATGGTGTATCGAAAAAGAAGGAACCATACATTACTAGACACAGTGCGATCAATGATGAGTTTTGCTGATCTTTTGACTTCCTTTTGGGGTTATTCTCTAGAAACAACAACATTTACACTAAACTGTGTACCATTTAAGTCTGTTCAAAAGACACCAAATGAGATATGGATTGGGAAGCATCTTACAATGTCTTTTATGAGGATTTCTAGATTTGAAGCTTATGTCAATAAAATGCTTCCTAAAAAGCTTGGCCCTAGATCAGATAAGTGTTATTTTGTTGTATATCCCAAAGAATTGAAGGGATACTATTTATACAACCCATTTGATATTAAAGTGTTTTTTGCCAGGGATGCTACATTCCAAGAAATGGAATTTATTTCCAAAAGAATTAGTGGGAGGAAATTACCTACCAAGAAGGAGATGACTTGGTCGTTAATGATGAGCCAACAACCTACCAAGAAGCGATAAAGGGACCAAAGTTTGAGAAGTGGCTTCAGGACATGCGATCTAAGATGGAATCATGTACACCAACAAGGTATGGACCTTGGTGGATCCGCCTAAAGGGGTAAAACCCATAGGATGAAAATGGGTCTTCAATAAGAAGACTGACATGGATGGTAATGTACAAACTTATGAAGATCGATTGGTTGCAAAGGGTTTTAGACAAGTTCAAGGTGTTAACTATGATGAAACCTTTTCTCCAATTGCTAAGGTTCCATCAATGAGGCAATCGAGCTATATTGTGAGGACAATGGAGATATTACAAAAGATAAGGAACCAAGATCACATTAGATTTCCAAGCACATACTAAGGTAGTTCCATCTCATATGAGAGATCGTAAAGTGAGGAGATGTGAAGATTTATTGATTACCAACCCAAAGCAATATTGTTGACCCCTTGACAAAAGCACTTTCACAGTAGAAGAATGATGGTCATTTAGATCACTTGGGATTAAGTTCATGGGTGATTGGCTCTGAGTCCAAGTGTAAGTCTATTGGTATGTATGCCTAGAGAGTGAATCATATGATAATTGTAATGGCATATCTTGTAGACTATTTGATCAATAATAAAGATAATCTTCGTCTATATGTTTGTTCAATTATGAGATAATGGTATAACATGATAGATGTCTAAAGAATAATGTTACTTGTTGACATATGTCTTCAAGTTGAGGACCTAAAGAATGAGATCATATGTATCATAAGAGTACATACATTTTTGTTATGTGCCTAGTCAGTTATTATTGTGGAAGTTGATAGAAAACAATAATACATAAGACTAGAGTATGTGTTAGTTGATGACAAAATCTCATTAGTCATGATGTATAATATAAAACCAAGCACATAGATACTTGTTATAGAAAAAGGTATTGGACAAACTTACCATGAGAGTGATGCATGGAACCATTAAATGGTACTCAGAATCAACTCTCATAGTGATAGTGGTGATTGTGGTTCTCAGAGCTGAAATCACTACATTCATCACATGTTGCTCATTGTACTTTGACATCATCCAATGTGACCCTGAATAAGGGTTTCCATAAAGGTGATGCTCGGGTACACTGTGACACATGGGGGTTGACTGTGAGTGATGTAGATGGGATTCACCCCTCCTACTAGAGTTGATACCTGGGCCACTTGATAAGAAAAATTGAGAAATGTATGGCCATACTCATGTGAATCAATATATTATATGTGAGTCACATACATCTCAAACAGTCTTCTCTAGTTCAAGGAACATGGATTGAATGTTGAAGATGATGACGATTCCATACATCAAGCTCAATCTGGATATCATTATCAAAGGAACTATATGATCATGGTAACACTAACCAAAGATTGTAGGTACAAGTTGTTGTCCAACGTTCCAATTACTTGAGTAGAAATGATGTGTTGCTAGATACCTCTCATTGCTTGGGATGTCATAAGTTAGTTATGGAAATTCTCTGCCAACATAATTTGGGCCCTATAGGATCACCAACATAGGATGCACATGGAATGGGAGTTTATTCATGAATGATAATAATAGTAAGAAAGCGACCTCTTCCTATTGAATAGTGCAATTGTTGTTTCCCTGAGGAGCCTTTTCTTCTAGTCCTATGTTCATTCCAACATTCAATGCTAGAGCCACATCAATTAGAGGTGAGTTTCTTGTAGCTTGAGGCTAATAGGGATGTTTGGTCTTTGGAAGATTTTGCGATGAGGCATGCCACCCTTGTGTGCCCGAAAATGAAAAATCTTCCTTCAGCAGCTAGAGATTTCTGTCATTATGACGCACATGGAGCTTATCACTTTAGAGATTGTCACATTTTTTATGGTTAACAGTGTATAGTTTTCTTTTTTTTGTGAGATTATATATACCAATGTATGGGTATATATACTTTGTTATGGAGAAGAGAGATGTATCTACGCAAACCATATTGTGTAATTTTTGTTGATGGTCCTAATGGGGGGTCAGGATAAATATAATGACGACATTCAATGCATCTCCCTCTTGTTCAACAAAGACGACCCGAGGAGCAAGTCACAATGCTTGCTAAACAATATTTTGGGCAAGTACACATATTTTATTTCTAACACATGCTAATTAATCTGAATTAAAAAAATCCCATTATCTCAAATGTTAACTGATTCTAAGCATGTGTGTGGATAAGGAAGATGTCATCCCCATCATAATAATGGTCATAGAGTCGTCCCTTGATATCAAACTCTAATGAAACCTTTCAAATGAAGTGAGATAGTTTCGGAGGCCATTGGAAGCTCTATACTACATTTGAAAACAACAATATTCCATATTGTATATATTTGATTGTTAACATTTTTTTATTATTTCTATATTGTATATAGCCCGTTATATAGTGCACTATCGAGATTGGATAAAATACTAACTATTTATCAAAAATGCATTTTATCAACCATGATCACATGTGCATGCCAGGCCAACAAATATAGTTGACACTGTCTACCCATAAGTAATTTTCTACCTTTTGTTCCTTTTTATGTATCTTTCTCTCATCCTCTCAAATCAAATCCCTAAATAACAAGATTCTTTCAAACACACTCCGTAATAAAATTAAATAAATAAATGCACGCATTCTCTTCCATAATTTCTCTCCTCTTCCTAAAGCTCTTAATACCCTTTGAATTATATCATGGAGAGGGCCTATTCTATATATATCATAATTATAAAAAAGTGAACCCTTTCTACTATTTTTATTTATTCCATGACACCAATGTCATTTTTTTACCTTTACATGATGCATAAGTTAATGCTTAAATTATCTTTTCTCTATTTATCATATTGAAAATGATGACATTCCATGTTGTATATAGCCCATGACATAATGCACTATGGCTAGATACACCTTAGAAATAAATTTATCATGTCACATGACATAATGCTAAATATAATCTCTAATGCATGAGTAGACAAGTAGGATACAAAGATTTACTCTGTAAGGGTGGGTTTATTAGTGGCCAATAGGAGTTGGTAGGGAGCTTGGCTATTACAAAAGTATGTAAGCGGATGGGTAACTTATGAGCCAAATTGAGTAGGAAAGAAAGCCATGATCTTCCAAGTGCTGTCTTTTTTCCTTATAAAGTATTGAGAAAGAAAGGAATACGAGAAGGAGTTTGGAATTGCAAAGGTACATAATCTTCAACGTTGCATGCAATTGCCACTCGACGAGTGCTCCCCGGATGAGGTTGTAGTTGATTGGAGGGTCCGCCTCTGGTTGAACACACAATACTTGTACTTGACTTGATGAAGTGTAATCTGAATGGTGTATCCAAGCACTATAAGGGAGTCTTTTGTATTGACATAAACATGGGTTTAGTTTCATATTTTTTTTCTTGAAAAGAAAGAACTCCATAATGAACTCACCCTTACAGAGTGTTACAAAGGGGGCAAAGGTTGAGACTCCTGCCCAGAAAGGTTCTATCACACTCTAAACCATCATTATGCACTATTCAATTTTGATAGAATACTAATAGCTAACGAAGTTACGCTTTAAAAACCATATATATTATATACATGTTAGGCCATTGTTAACAATGTTTTCCATTATGTCATTCTCTATTTTTTTCTTTCCTTATTATGTATTTCTACTTCCTCTTTTCAAATCAAATCCTAACATACCATGATTCTTTCGACAACACCCTCTAACAAACATATAATAGTTATTCCTCTTCTTAAATATCATAATACATGCTCAATAGAGAGAGCCATAATGATCACAAATTTCCAAAATTCTAACTCATGTTACTATTTCAAATCAGAGAATAGTAACAAAAAAAAATACAATTCAACCATTGATTTTCTATCAGCTTTAACTCTCTCTCTCTCTCCTCCGTCCGTCCCTCCCCTAAATAAGACAATCTCATATTCATATTTTCAAATCAAGATAATCAACAAAAATATATAGATTTGATAGAGCTACCCAAATGGTCCCTCTCTTTCACTTTTACCAATCAACAAAAACAACAAGTAAATAGATCCTATAAAGCTAACTCTGGCGACCTTGCTCTCTTTCCATATTTCCCTTCCTCTCTCACGCCAGTCTATATCTTTGTGATCTCACATTCCCATTTCAAAATCAAAACTTAAAATAAACAAATATAATTTATAATTGGTTGACAAATTATTCCAACTCTTTCTCTCTCTATTTTAATATTTCTAAGTAAAATATATACATATACATATACATTTTTATATAACTATATAAAAATATATAATTATAGAGGACATCTAAAAAAAACATATTAGAGTAAAATATATGTCATTATGTGATTAAGAGAGAACAATTCACCCCCCTCTCCTATGCCCGTGGCGGAGGCCGAACATCCGGGAGGTGATAAATCAAGATTATATATTTACATATTAAAGAGAGAGAGAGAGTCGATGCTCCAACTCAAACCTACCCATACAACGAATGCCAACTTTTGATGAAGTTTCCAAATATTTGAAAGTTCAACGCCATCGGACTTGTATGCATGTTCAAATATATTGTTCCAACACATTATTTCGGGTGTGTTGCATTAAATCTTGACAGAGAAAATACCTAATTATTTTTTTAAGAATAAGTTTTTAGAATATGTATAAAATTAAAATTAAATCCACAACAAGTGTAAGAACAACTTGCAACACTAGATGATTTGATTATCTGATTCCGGGGTCATCGTGAGTCAACGTTTCCACCAATTTTTTCTGGTTCAAAATTCTATCCCACTGTCAAAAAAGAACTTTTGGGTCCGTGTGACAAGCTAAGGCATTTATGGAAGAGAAATGCTACAGCTAACAGAAGATCGTGGAAGGCTTAAGGCTCGAGTTTATACACACAGGCAATAGTAGTTTACAATGACCGAAGTGGCCGTCGTCGTCGTCGTGCCCATTCGGTCTGAGTAAATATCCCACGCCTTGGGGCCGCATGCCAAACCGCCGCCCATCGATCAACCTATCAAACTTCCCCTGCATTCCGCATGTTCTCTTCTCCCCTCCCGTCTTTTTCCAACCTGGAACGTTGTAGTTTAGGTAAAGGCGGCTGCTACCTTTTGGCCGTCCTCGTTGGCCCAGGGTAAAGCATCGAGCTATCTCTAGGGGCTGCCGGGGCTCCACCTCAACTGCTCCACACACAGTGGGGTAGATCGAAGACCAGTAGCAAGAAGCCAAAACCGACTCGAACTAATCCACAGAGACACAAAGTTTCAGTTTCGTCACCCTCGGCCCCCTTCCTGGCTGTTCCCTTCGCCGCGCATCCTCCTCCGCCCGGAGTCAACATAGTCTAACGGAGGATCGTCGTTGTTGACTGCCAATATCATTAGCCCCACCACGACTTTGCCGAACCGAACCGAACATATCTCTCCATGCTTCTGAGTCATATCAGAAGCCTACCAGCTTGCCTCTAAGAAGAACGCTCTCTCAGACTTTCATCGATCACTCGCCCAAGGTGGTCGATGGCCACTTGCTGAGCAGCGGCCGGAACAGCTCGGAAGTCCAATACCGCCTCTGGAAATGGGTAGTCAGCTCCTCTTCTTCGTCTTGGTTCTATCGGGGTTCTCCCTGTTGTGCGTCCAGGCACAGCCCCTAGCTCCAACAACCACCGACACCCTCACGCAAGGCAATTTTATCAAGGACGGCGAGACGATTATCTCCCGGAAGCGTGTCTTCGAGCTGGGGTTCTTCACACCACCCGGCGCCGACCCGGCCGTCCGGTACCTCGGCATCTGGTACTACAACGTCACGCCACAGGCCGTCATCTGGGTCGCCAACCGCAACACGTCCCTCAGAACCCGCACCGGTCGATTTGGCATCTCCACGAACCGCAACCTCGAGCTCCTCGAAGGCGGCGGCGCTAACTCCACCGCCACTGTCGTGTGGTCTTCCGTGTCCCCGTCCGTCCCGAACGCGTCCGCGGTGCTGATGGATTCAGGAAACCTCGTGCTGCGGACCACGAGAGGGAACACGACCGTATGGGAGAGCTTCGCGAACCCAGGGGACACGTTCATGCCCGGGATGAGGATCACCGTCGACCGCGACTCGGACGAGGGGAACATCGTGTTCAAGTCCTGGCGCAGTCCCTCCGACCCGGCCGTCGGGCGGTACTCCGTCGGGTTAGACCCCTCGGGCTCGGCGCAGATATACATGTGGGAGGATACATCCGCGGGGAAGAAGATCCGGTGGCGGTCGGGACCCTGGGACGGGCAGGTGTTTGTGGGTACCAAGATGCGGCCTTTGTTCATCTTCGGGTTCAAGCTCGCGGAAGAGCAAGGCCGCGTGTCTATGACATTCAGTAGCGCCTTCAACACCTCGGTCCTCTACCGGTTCGTCCTCCAGCCCGACGGCGTCGAGAACACCACGACGCTCGACGAGAAGACCAAGCAGTGGAGCCAGGTGTGGGCGCAGCCCGTCACAGCTTGTGAGTTCTACAACCACTGCGGCGCCAACGCTGAGTGCGACGACTCTACCGGATCCGCCACCTGTCGCTGCCTCCACGGGTATGACCCCAAGTCCACCGACACCTGGCGCAAGGGGGACTGGTCTGAAGGATGCGTCAGGCGGATACGGCTGCAATGCCAGAATGGTACCAGCAACGGAGAAGATGGGTTCCAGAAGGTTGAGGGCATTAAGCCACCGGACTTCGCCGAGTGGCTGCCCTCGTCTGCGAATGAGCCTCTCTGCAGAGAGGCGTGCTTGGGCAACTGTAGTTGCAGGGGTTATGCCTTCATAAGCAACGGATGTAGGGTCTGGGCCAGGGACCTGCTTGACATTCACAGGTTCCCCGGGGTCAGCGGATCCGCTAACGGAGTTATTTTTCTCAAGCTCGCAGCAGCCGATTTGAGTAAGTCTCACAATCCTTATATGATATCTCAATCTATTTCCTCTTTTAGATTTGGATTGTTTATTTGAATTCTATCCATCCCGTCCCCTTAAGCAACAGCAAATCTGCAATTCAACGATTTGAAAGTCAATGCGGTGTGGATCAGAACTGGAAGTTATACGTCTTGTCAGTTCCAATTCTGGAATAAATCCACACTGATCATTAAATTTAAATTCATTCTGGCTATACTATATGTTAGCTGGTTGCTATTCTACTACTGAAATTAAAGTACACTAATAAATGAAGCTACTCCCGTTTCATGACACTGCATCTTACTACTAAATGATTCTCGATGACTGCAGTAATGACACTTTTCCTTTCAGCTGCAGAAGGTGGAAAGAAGAACAAAACCTGGGTAATTGCTCTTTCAGTGTCACTTGCTGCCGCAGCAATATTGCTCGTTTGCTTATGCTTGTGGTGGAGGTGCAGAACAAGAGTTCAAGGTAATAGCAAGATGGATTTTAACAAGTAGCAGCTCACTGTCGCAAAATGCCTACCTTTGAATTTCAAGAAACCTGCCTTTATTATGACTCTGTTTTTGTCAATGCCTGTTTCATGCAACTCAGGCACCCAGGATGTGAAAACGGGCAGGAACAACTCACAGTCCCCATTTTCCGCCATAGATTTCACCAGTTATGACCCCAGTAGTGTGGGAGAGGATGGGAAGAGCTCCGAGTTGCCGGTGTATCAGTTTGATTGCATGGTGGCTGCAACCAACAACTTCAGCTCTGATAACTTGTTGGGGCGAGGAGGGTTTGGAGAGGTTTACAAGGTAATTTCCTACTGTTTCCGGTTCTTTCTACTCTTTTACCACAATGCGTTCTAGTAATCCATGCAAAAAATTGGGGGATGCTAAATAAGAATTCATAGTGCTCCAGGGGCTCCACCTTGAGAAGTAGTGGCCATTTCAGTATATAAGCATCATCATCTATGTCAGAACTTGCTGTCTTTCCACTAACGTTCATGCTTTATCTTTAACTCGAAAGTTAACGAAATTGCATATGTAAATGTTAATTAAGACAACAAGAGCCACAGGCTGCCCATTTTAGCCTGAAAATTTTGTATTGATGACATTCATTAGGGTGTACTTCCTTCTGGCCAACAAGTTGCTGTAAAACGGCTGTCCAAGACCTCCGGGCAGGGCTTGGAGGAGTTCAAGACTGAGGCCATACTGATAGCAAAGTTGCAGCACAGAAATTTGGTTAGGTTGCTTGGGTGCTGTATGGAGAAAGAAGAGAAAATGCTTATCTACGAGTACCTACCGAATAAAAGCTTGGATGCATTTCTGTTTGGTATGCTCCTATTACACTGGATCTCATAATCCCATATACCCTTATATTAGAACATTTCTGCACATCTGCAAGTAGTAGAATGTGAACATGTTTCAACTGATAATCAATTCTGTTTTTTCCATTTCAGACCCTGTCAAAAAAGAGATCCTAGATTGGAGAAAGCGGTTCGACATAATCCAAGGGATTGCTTGGGGGCTTCTATACCTCCACCGTGATTCGCGGTTGAGGATAGTTCATAGGGATCTCAAAGTAAGTAACATCTTGCTAGATGAGGACATGAACCCCAAGATCTCGGATTTCGGCATGGCCAGGATATTTGGAGCTAATCAGAACTCGGAAAACACTACCCGTGTTGTTGGGACATTGTAAGTTGTTTGAATTTGGTTACCATTGGATAAAGCAACTCAACACTGTGCTTTGCAATCTAATGTTTGGCTGATAAAACTCATTTTGCAGTGGATATATGTCTCCGGAATATGCAATGGAAGGTCTTTTTTCTGCGAAATCTGATATCTATGCCTTTGGCGTCTTAGTATTAGAAATCATCAGCGGCAAGAAGAACAGTACATTCCATCGAACAGAAGGAAACACTTCAAACTTGATTGGGCATGTAAGCTTAAACATTTACTTTGGTTTTTTATTGAGATAAAACTCAGAATAAATGGTAGAACTAACCATTTGATTCTTCACAGGCATGGAAACTCTGGAAAGAAAACAGAGCAATTGAATTAGCTGATCCATCATTGGGAACCTCACTTCCATATGAAGAAATCATCAGATGCATACATATTGGCATTCTCTGTGTTCAAGACCGGGCCATCGACCGACCACTCATGCAATCTATTGTTTTCATGCTTGGCAGTGAGTCTACCACGCTCCCAATGCCTAGGCAACCTACATTTACCTTAGATGGAAGTCCTGGTGAGACCGAGTCATTCAGCAGGCTTGAGCAGGATTACTATACAAGCAGTGATGTTACATTTACTAGTTTCACCGTACGGTAGGCATTCTCTTTCTGCAGTGATTGTTTTGTGAAAATACCGCATATGTGAAGACTCAAGAGGTTGAACATTATTCTAATCCTTATTTTTACAATATTTCTCAACAGTTCTGAATAGAACGTGTACAATTACCCTACTGCTGTAAATCGAGAACTGATATCTGAAGGCAACCTCCAAACAAGGCAGGAGTCTGCCATAAGTTACTCCAATAGGATATGGTAGGAACCGAAGAGTGCACCACGCTTCCAAACAAAAGTTGTGGAATTTGAATATACCCTTGCGGTGGTGAATTACTTTGATGAAAAAAATTGCTTGGCATATGAGTGACTGAGTGGCAAGACTGGAGCAAACTATGTTCCTTCTTCCTACATAAAGGGGATTCAGTTGATGCGTCAACCTGTAACGCGCCATTTGTAAATTCTGTAGCTGACATGTATAAACCACATATTTTCATTTTTTCATTCAGTTATATAGTTGGAAGAGATGGTGCGAGTTTTGATCTGTAAACAGTTTTTTCTTGTTATTTGATAGTTTTTGCTCATGTACGAGGTCTGTACAAAAAGACAATGAAAAGTTTGGTTGTTAACTTATCGGCCAACTCAAGTGTATGTGGCGCAACTTATAAAATTATAGCATGACAGCGCTACATAGGAACTAGATGGCAGTAAAGTCTTAACACCTAGACGCATTTGGGGTCGGGGGGAGGAGTGTTCTCACAGAAATATAAAAGTCCAAGGGAGAAAGGTGGGTGTATAAGGCTTGTCACTTGTTTGATGAATCTGTAAATGATTCTAGCTTGTTGCCATGCCCTTGTACTGAATTCAGTTATATCTTTTTACTGTCTGTACCCATCTAGCATATTCGGGGTTACACATTTTTGGCTGGTAATTCTATTCATCTAGCGTATCTGCTTCCATAACTCAAATGGTAATGGTTGAATTGCAATGCCGTTCACTTGTTTGATGAATCTGTAAATGATATTAGCTTGTTGCCATGCCCTTGTACTGAATTCCGTTATATCTTTTTACTGTCTGTACCCATCTAGCATATTCGGGGTTTCACATTTTTGGCTGGTAATTCTATTCATCTAGCATGTCTGCTTCCATAACTCAAATGGTAATGGTTGAATTGCAATGCCGTTAATCTTAAAATCATACTCGTGAAGAATAATGAATGTCTGTTGACTGCGCTAGTCCTATATATAAGCAGTGACTAGGTAGGTACATCACAAGCACAAAGCAACATAGACATAAGATTTACGTTGAAAGGGAATTATGCGTAACTTGGAAAGAATATAGAAAAGTAATCCTACCTTGAACTCCCAGCTTTCCAATATAATTAAATATATTATTCGTCTCAGCAGCACCTTATATACGAAGTGGATGACATAATTGATCTCCATATTGGCATTTGTTCGATCCACCGTATTCACTGAAGTTGTTTGTTCTATTTTTTTACTCGTAACCTTTTTAGTTCATGGCTATAATTAGCTGAAAATCATAATCTCCTTTAGTCATCGTCATCATCATCGTCATTGTTGTCGTCGTCGTCGTTCATCATCATCATCATCTAAGCCTCAATTCCAACTATGTCGAGGTCAGCTACATAGATCCTTCCTTTACAATCAACTCTATTATGAGTCATATTCTGATTGAGATGTAAGGATTCAAAATTTCTCTTTATAAGCACTCCTCAAGTTAATATAGATTTGCCTCTGTTTCTTCTAATTATGTTTGACTCAGTAATCTTGTTCCGGATAGGTTCATTTGTCGGTCTACGCTGCATATGTTCTTACCAATTTTAGACGGTCTTCACGCTACTTGCCATTGATGCTCACCATCCCCACTTGGTTCCTGATATAGTTATTCTTCAAATAATTTTTTCTTGTCTTCCCACTCATCCATCTCATTGTAGGCATTTCAACCACAATATCTTATAGAGACCTTATTTCTGCATTGCCCAACATTCACTCTCAGATATCAATGATGGCCATATAACTGTTTTATAAAACTTACTTTTTAATCTGAGAGAGATTTTCTAGTCACATATTACTCCAGTTGCATTCCTCCACTTCAACCATCCTGCTGTGATCCTGTGACAAACATTATCTTGAACCTCACCTTCTATTTCAATAATAGAATCCAAATGACAAAATTGATCACATATCTATACATCCATTCCATCCAACTTGACCCCACCATTTACAATTCTAGATTGGCTAAATTCACAATACATATATTTGGTTTTGCTTATACTGATCATACATCCATTATATTCCAATGTATTTCTCTAAAGTTTGATTTCATCATTCAATATATCTCTTCTTTGATCAATTCGACACAATATCATCATCAAATAATTTGCACCAAGGAATAATATCTTGAACATGCTTTGTCAACTCATCCATAACACAAACAAATAGATATGGGTTGAGTGCTGATCCTTTATGTACCCCAACAATGAAAGGAAAAGCTCCTCCAAGAGTCCTAACACTTAAAGTTAAGACATCATACATGTCTTTAATCTGGTCATGTATTAGATAGGCACACTTTTTTTTATTCAAAACCATCCATAAGACTTCCCTAGATACTCGATCACAGGCCTTTTCCAGTTCAACAAACACCATGAAAAGATTTCTTTTGTTTTCTCTATACTTATCCATAAGCCTCTTTATAAAAAATATAGCTTTTTTTGTTGATCTTTCTGGCATAAAACCAAACTAGTTCTCTGACATATGTGTTATCAATCATAGTCTTTGCTCAATAATTCTCTCCCAAAGTTTCATAGTGTGACTCATTAACTTGATACATCTGTAATTTGTATAGCTCTGAACATTGATGTACTAGATATTTATCATTTTCATGGGCTATTTTATATTGATTTTTGTGCACTATTTGTTAATTTTCATATTAATTTGTACATGATTTACTCTCATTAGATTATGATACTAAATTACATCAAATAAATGTAATTTTATTGTTTCTGAATGATTTATAATATTTCAAGAGCTTAGGTTCATATTTTGTAATTTTAGGTGATGTTACAAGAATTGACACAACTCGATGCTAATTTTGGAGTCGGTGGTACCAACATATGCTCAATTTAGAAAAGAAAGAAACTGAGAAGACTCGGTAGTACCAACTTTGGAGTCGATACTACCGACAACATCACAACATTGGATTCAATATTAATCAAAGCAACTCGATACTATCGACAACCAGACAGTAGTTTCGACAACTTTCCAATTGGCCGCAAAGGAGTCAGTAGTATCGACACCTTGTTAGTAGTATCGATCTGTCAGGATCAGGCAGATATGAAGATAGTGTTTTGTCCGATGACTGAGTATTTATTTTGTGTCAAGTCACTTATATGACTTAGGAGGAATTCGACCATAACTAATATCACGTTCTAATTCCATTGGATGGCAGACGAGTAAGGAGAGGAGAAAGTGAAGAAGAAGACCATGTTCTGGACGGTCAGGGCACTTTCAACGGACGGATTTGCATCCAGAAGGTAAAAAATTGGCACGTGCGCAAGAATGGATTGTTTGGACTGTCTACTTCAGGGATTCTTTAGTTTTTCTAATGTTCTCCACATTTTTCTTCTTCTCTCCTATATTTTTGACCATAAAAATCATGTAGGGCTAAACCCCTTACTCATTAGGACTAGAGAGTAACCCAATGATGCATTGTACTTGACTCTTGTGTAGTAATATATCAATTTCTCTTAATTCTAGACTAATTTCTATGCAATTGTTATGAACTACCTATGCTTGTTCATCATAGGTAGTTAATTAGACATTTAATTTCTTTTAAAAAAGGAAATTAACGGTTGAAAAATCATAAGAAATACAAGTTTTATATCGCTCTTTGAGAAAGGTGGCTTATGAACATGAAGAGACTACCCAGAGTTATCGAATAAGCACCTAACTAATAACACAATCAATATGAGAGTGAGATTGGTATTAGCTTAGGTATGAATTATATCGTGAGAGTGGGTAATTCTTGCTATAGGCTCTTAGTCCAGGGTTAGGAGAGATAATTATTACTGTTATAATTGTTAATTGCAATGTTAGCTCGTAATCCTAAGGAATTCTATTCAATTGTTATTAATCACCATAAATTTTAGATTTACTTTCAACATTCTTAGTTAATTAAACATTCCAATGAAAATTTTCTTTGGTCTAGCTGATCGTATTGTAGTTAGTGGTAGTTTCTGAATTTAACATTTCCCCGTGTTTGATATCTCAGCCTCATTGGCCTATATTACTCCAACAACGTACACTTGTGTTTTAGGGCATTTAGAAAATACCTATCAAACATCTCATTTGTCCTTGTAAATTAAGATTATAGTACTAGTTCTCCATTCATACATCATATTCTTTGTTGTCATAATCTTGTCAAAGAAATTTGTTAACTAAATAGCTCCTCATCCCCCATACTCTTCCATACATTAGTTGTATTACTGTCTGGACTGCATGCCCTTTTTATTTCCATCTTCTTTGTTAAAGAATTCTTGATCTCAGATAGTGAAACTCGTTATGTGTAAGTATATCTCTTGCATTCATGTCACTAGTGTCTCTAACATTATTCATAATATCTCTATTGCAAACATTAAGAAAGTAGTATCTCCATTTGTTCTTTATGTCATCATCCTTCACCAACACTCTACCATCTTCATTTTTTATGCACTTTACTTGACTCAAGTCTCTTCCTTTCCTTTCTCTTATATGAGTCATTCTTATATTTTTCCACTTCTCTGGTGTCTAACTTCTTAGATATCTCATCAATGTATCTGGATGTTGCCTCTTGAACTTCCTTCATAGCATCTTTCTTTGCTTGTTTGTATCTCTGAAAAGTTACATCATCTCTAAATTTGGACAAGATCCTATATATCTCCCTTTTGAGTTTAATAACCTTTTGTACTTAATCATTCCACCACTACGTCTTTCTTTATGGATGCCCACATCCTTTGGACTCTCCCGATAGCTATTTGGCCATTTTCTTTTCCACGTAGAGTTAACATTAGACTCCAAATTCCAATTATCTCCTTAATTAGTTTATCAGAAAATGTCAATGTCTTTCTCCTTTAAGATTCCACCACTTGATCCTTCTATCTTGGCTTCTGTTATGCTTACCTTTATTGATCTACATGTTCACATCTAAAACCACCAGCCTATGTTGGGTGGTGAGTTCTTCCCTAGGGATCAGTTTTTGCATTATTTTCTATCCAGACGTCTTGTAAGGAAGTAATCAATTTGGCTACAATTTGCGCCCACACTTGAAAGAAATAATATGAGGATCTCTTTTCTTGAAATGTGTATTTTCTAAGATCATATCATAAGCAATTGCAAAATCTAAAATCCTCTTGCCTTCTCCATTTTCGGTGCCATATCCAAAATCTTCATGAACTCTCTCATATCCAACATTGCTACTCCCCCACATGGCCATTTAAGTCACTCTCAATAATGATATTCTCCTCTATCAGTATTCCTTGCATCAATTCATCCATGTTGTCCCAAATATCCTTCTTTGCCTCCTCACTAAGGCCAACTTGGGGGCATAAGCACTTATAACATTAAAAATATTTTTCCCAATAACAATCTTGATATAAATGATCCTTTCACCCACCTGTGTGATCTTGATGACATCATCCTTCAATATCCTATCAACAATAATACCAATGCTATTTGTCTATCTGTCAATACCTATATGCCACATTTTGTATCATGTGTCTCCAATATCACTGCATCGTTCCCCTACCCACTTGTTTCATGCAAGCATATATTGTTAACTTTTCTTTTAATCATGATATCCACTATCTCCAAATACTTTCCTATCAAAGATTCAATACTCCAAGATCACACTCAAATCTATTTTTGTTGAACTTGTTTTTTTACCTATCTCTTCCAAAAAGATTGCCCTCGCACATTTTTAGTGCGTTTGAGAAATGATGCAACAAAACTAGCTTCTTTACCCACACCTGACAAGGTATGATAACCCTTGGTTTTCCTTCATTCAATTGGGCACCACTATGTTGAAACCCCTTGCATGTTTATCACTGCACCCGTATGGTGATGCAGTGCGTCGCTAGGTAGGGACACTACAATGAATTTTTTATAAGGATCCATGTCATAAAATAGTGTCAAATTTTATGGTTGGATGTCAAACTACCACCAAAACTCCTAGTTTATCTGGGATTGGGACCACTACATTTTCATAGAATGTACGAAAAACATAGGTAAAGTTAATCTCCTTTACTCACTGTATATAAAATCTGAGTTGTGTATGAATCACTATTTTATTCATAAAATGGAGATGGATGATGGGATATGCTTAACTATTTGGACATATCCATATTGTGCACTTTACCATCTTGTTAATATGTAATTATCTATGGAATACCTTCCTTGGATATTTTCTATCTTGAAACCCCCTTGGAGAAACTTTTCTATAATGAGTATGTACTTAGGCAAGGCATACCCAAATAAGTTTCTATAAATACATCATAAAGTTTGAGGTGTTTGTTGTATTGAGCACTTTACATACAAAGATGTCGATAGAGAAGGTTCTTCTTGTGATCATTACAAATTTCTTACTAGGGGGCATAATGCTTTGGTTCCAAAGTTAGTTTGATTCTCTTTGATGGTTTCTCTTAAAGGTTAATTAGGTTGACCTATCGGTACTTGTTATCTTATAATTGTGATGCCTACTGTGTAATGTAGTGAAATAGAAGAAATATGATGGTTTTTGAAAGTTAAAGGATCCTTGGTTTCAGTTTAACGAAGTGAAAATATGTGTAATTCATAATTGTTTCATATATCTATGAAACTTATAAATAGGAAATCAAGGGAATTTGTACTAACACAACGATCACAAATTTAAATGTTTGTATGGATTTTGCAAAACCGCATCTCTCTCATATCCATGATTATACATTAGTCTATTGATGATAGAAACACAATTTGTTAATAAATTACTCAAATATGCCTCAAATTTGTTACCTTATCACTATATGAAGAAAACTACAGAATTTGAGAGTCATTCCAATAATACAATGTACCTGCTGCCCATAATTACAAAAAAATGTTCATGACTTATAATTTGTATGGAATAACAAGTCTTTGGATTTACTTGAGGGTCTTTCAAGAGTCTGAGCACTAGTTCATTAGAAGCATGTTTTCCTACTTAAGTATTCTTTCAGAGAGCTATGTCTTTATGTTTCACTAGTTTGTCCATGTGTTTTAACCATACATGTGAGACCTCATCGGTCCAATCTAAGTTTTAACAATGTTGTTGTCAGCTATGATCCATATTACAAGTTATTAGCTGGAGAATCTACCTTTATCTATAATAACAATGAGTTTCAGGTGTCTATGTGCTAGATCATCCTACCACTATGTCTGCTTTCTTAAAGAGCTTGTATGTGATCTTTGTCTATGTACTTTACCAATCTGTCTATGTGCTTCAATCATATGTCTTACATTGGTCTAATCTAACTTGGACCTCGCATCCAGTTCTCTTATGGACCAGTGTAATGAAACTGTTACACCCACATCCCACAATTACCACTAATCATGAGATTAGGACATAAGTTTAAGGATTATACTTAATACAAATTTAACTCCCATTTTCCCCCCTTTATTTCAAACTCTTTGTTTTCTTGCTTCACATAAACAAACTTTACAAATGAATTAAACTTTGATTACTCCAATATGATCTCAATATTAAAGATACATATCTAAACATTCATTCCGTTTCTCACAATTTTGTATACATATGGCATGATAATCATATACATACTCTCTTATTAAGGAAACAAGGATAAACATCATCATTTACAACTCTCTCACTTCTATACAAGGACCTAGAGTGACATGGACTGACTGAACTTAACTAATCTCATACTTAACTCCTGTGGAAGATCTACTCTGATGCAAATGACATCTTCAATCCATGAGTTATCCCTAAAAATGTGAGTAGAGGGGTGAGCTTACTTGCTCAGTGAATGAGTACTTCAAAGAAATAGTCTAAAGCACTGATATAATTACAGATATACTATTTTGCAACTGATATCAATTATAATAGCATTAAGCTCTAAAGAGACAATCATTCACAAAAATATATATGGGAGAATACTCTAGACATATACAAGAGTGAATCAATATATGAACATGCTTCATTAACCACAAAGACAACTAATAATCCAGAAACATATGAAGAATAATTGAATAACTGCACACACTTGGTTAACCTCTCATTCATCTTATAATGCATCAGTAGTAATACACAAATATCTAAACATTTTGCTCATTATTCTCTTTGTAATCTTTCATTAACCTTGATTTGACCTGAATACTAAACTGACTACTAATATGTTGGCCAACTAAACACAACCGACTGATCTGACTACTGTACTCTTTATCTGAACTCAATTAACTTTTCTTTTACTTTGCCCCTGAACTCACTTAGATTGCACCATCCAAGCAAAAGTCACTACTGTGTGACTTATCATACAATTCTTAAAGGTAACCCCGAGACCTTAAGACTACTACTAACTACCTCGGTCTACAACGAGGTTGCCACGTCTAGCCTAACGAAAGCTAAACAACGTCCGTAAATTATGGCCCCTTGTCCTGGGTACTCAGGAGGGGTGCCTCTAGGATAAAAAGCCTCAACTCTACATAATACGGTTCCACTAGGGCTGACATGCAAACCGGAGTAACTGCCAGAAGAAGTAGGTCCACAAGGGCTATATACTTCAACTGGTGGGTACCACTGGATATCCAATTATTATTGGATACCTCTACTACTAAAATAGTACCACCAAGATCTCTGGTTATTGTTGGGTACTATGCTACTCAACTGAAGTACCATCGATATCAATCAGTTGATGTGAGATACTCAGTTCCAGGCTACTTCTTCCTATATCTGATAGTCCATAGCATGTTTCATCCATCCTAGTACATACCTCCAGGGAGGGTTCTACGGTGTTAAGGGCATCTACTATTACTATTGTAGTTTTACTGACTACTTGAGCTATTGGACTGAATTCACTAATAATACTTAGTTTTTTTTTAAATAGCTCAATATCATTAAAAGTAAGCCATACAACATCTACAAGATAGATATCTCTCATCAAGTAACCAAGCAGCAACTCCTTTTGCGGAAAGACATAGCACAAGGCTCAGATTGGGATGTGATAGGTACACTTCTGCACCGTCCACCTCTTGTAGTGGCTGTTTAAAACAGCTATCTGGGATGGAATTCATCAATCTACAAGAACATGTAAGTACATCTGGAGAGGAGTTTGCAAAGCCGCTGATAGAGAGTACCATCATGAAGACAACGAAAGATTACCAGACAAAGAGCTCGACCACAAAGCAACAACACAGACCTAACAACACAGACACAACGCCCCACAAAACAGGACGAGAAACACAACTACCAGCGACGAGCACTACGGTTGCACCAACCAGGAGACCCAGGAAGGAGGCCAAACCTCAGCGATGCAAATACAGAGAAATGATGGCTCATGCAGATATAAAGGTGGGGGAGTAGAGGGTGTCGGGAACTCCACCACCACTCCCGACCACCACTAAAAACAGGGAGCGGAAGACCCGCACGAAGCCCAAACCCAACTTACTCCTCTGCCTGAAGCACCAAGAGGCGCCCAAGCTCACCGTCCACCCAAGAAGGAACCCGAGGCACGACACGAACAACAAACGACCACTACAGATAAAACAAGCACTCTCACAGGAGGACCAAAACCAAACCTAACAACTAGGAAACATCGATTGTCAGTGACTAAGAGGCAACAGAAACCTGCCATAGACAACCACCTAAACAGAACAAACCTAAACAGAAGAATGACAAAAGGGCACAGACGCTGCCACAAACAAGAAAAGGCCGATTACTGGTGACTAAAGGGCAGAGACTCTGCCACTGACAACAATGGAAACTGCACCAAATTGAAAATGAAAGAAACACAGGAAAGCAAAAGAAAGGGGGGAAGAAAGCCAGCAGCAGCAGTAGGATCGAAATCCCCAAGATGCCTCTCGTCGACTCCACAACCTCTGATGAACGCCGACAACCACCTAAAAGCAACCGCAGTGATCGGCACCGCCTCCAAGCACAACCAGAAGCCAGATCAGAGATCTCCCTCCCAGCCGCCGTAGGAAGGAGGTGGGGCAAAAGAAGAAGAGAATGACTTGAAGCACCCTCCGGAGAGCGATCTAAACTGAAACCAGGCTGGGGAGACCCCTGGGGAGCAGGGCGGCGCACCCAGGCCACCGAGCCCCCTCCCCTAGGAACAGAGAAGTCATACCCTAGTCGCCCCTTTCAGTCACACGGGATGCTCAAAGCAGAAGAGGCCGCTTCCAACGCCGTCCTTAGAAGTGCTGGTTGTATTTATTATTCACTGATAATACTTAGTTGAATGCATAACATATTGGTTACCCTTATCTTAGGTTTTCTCATTTCTTAGATTCTTAACATACTAATTATCCTTCTCTCAAGGTTTCTCATTTCTCATGCACATAGAAGAATTCTCATATGTTCAAACAGATATCATGTCTAATGATATAAACATTTACATTCAACATATCTCATATTCATGCATGGCATCAATGACATCCCTATCTAGGGAAATGCCTGTTCTATTTTCTTAAATTATCATAAAAACTTATACATTTCATGTCAATTAACTCAGCTAGAGATTTTTGCATCACAAATCAAAATGTGTATGCATATAAAATGATATTCAACTAGAAACTCGAATTATCACATAAATCATTTCAATCAATCATGCATATGAAACCCTGGTATGAATTTAACTAGGGTTTCCAAACTATGCATTAAAATATCATGCATCAAGAATAACCTTAAATAAATGAATTTATAACTATAAAGAATCACATTAGTTGAATTCATGAATCTATTCGCAAACTTCCAACTTTCCATTCATTTAGGGTTTCACCCTATTTACTGATATATCAAGAAAACATTGATATCATCAAATGAATATAAGATCTTATCTGACATATGTGTACTACTCATTCAGATAAAACAATCACTTGTAACCAAGGAGATTCAACTAGACAAACCTCTTTATTCAATTATACAACAATTTTAGTCATAGTCGAAAACCCTAGATTTTGCTATTTTCATATAAACTCTACAATTACTTTAGGAATTCTCATTTAGATAATTTGTATGCATTTATAGTATGATTTATGAACCGGAATCCATTACAACAGAGAAATAATATATTTCATATCATCTTGCAAAAACTAGGTCAAAAGGGCAGTTAGGGTTTGTAGTCGCATACAAAACAAGTAAAGATTATTGATCATTTAACTCATTTTCATGCAATATAATGTTTAAAGGAAGTTCCCACTCACCCTAAGGTGTAATATAGCTCATCTATGAAAATCTTGAATCAATATCAAAACCCTAGCAAATCACCAGATTCTTCTTCCTTTCAACCTAGAAACCCTAGAAATGGGGGATTATGAAGAAAGAGTGAGAAAAGGGGAAGATTTGATACTATTTCAAATCAAATCAGAGGAGGGACAGAATCTTGACATGTGAGAGAAGATTCACCATGAAAGGCTATGCAAAGAACCTAAACTTACTTGATTTCATCATATCCCGGATAGAGAAACCCTAGATCAACAATTCCACCACTTTCTTCTCTCAAACCCTAACTCTCCCTCTCTCTCTAGGATTTCATTTCTCTAGAATGGATCGGGAAATATGAGAGCTACGTGGGTGCTATCTTTCTCATATAGAGAAATTTAGGTTGCTTGGGTAATTTACATATTAACCCCTCACTGTACTTTTTCTTATCTCAATAGATTTTTCTATTTTAAAAAAGTAACTGTAATTCATTTATTTCAGAGGTCAAAAATCCTCCAAAAATTATGAAGATTTATTATTATGTCTAAAATATAATTTCATAACTCTACGTTAAATTTCAGATTATTCAGAGTTACCAATAAATAATTAAAAATCAAACACTATACTGCTAAACAACACTCTGTCAATATTTCCGCCAAAGTATAGTTTGACCAAGAATCACATTCAAAGAACACCCAAATATTCTGATTTTTTTCTATAATATTAATGATTGAGTTATCCATATCATATAAAAAATTCAATTAGATAAAAAATTTGTATAAAATATGAAAAATCATTTACCACACTGCTATCCTGATCAAATTCCATATTCATGTACTATCAAAACCCTAATTTTTGCCGATTAGGGTTTACGTTTCTCAAACCCTAATTCTTTAAATTGAAATCATAATTAGAGTTTATTCTTAGGTTTGAAACACCATAGTTGAGCTACTATCATTAATCAATTCTAAATGATATTCAATCTAATCAAGCATGTAATCATTCAAGTAAACCCTAGTTTACCAATTAAGCACAAATGTGGTCATTACAGAAATAGATTAGGATAACTATTGGGAGTGTGCATCAGGACTGAAGAATATGGAAGACTTCGGGTTAGAGATTGGCTTGGGCAAGAGTCGAAGCCGATCTCTTAACTAGGCAGTTAGAAGGTGGATAATGAAAATCTTTTGGGGCCTTCCTTCCCTTTAGGCGTAGCATCATGAAGGTTTCATCGTTTATTTGGGCATTATTGCATATTTTTGGTTGGTTCTACATGAAAAATATATAAAGTGCATTAAGTTTTAGAAAAGAGGAGATAATTGCATTTCAATAAATATAAATCTATAACTAGGAAATAGAAACATAGCAGTCCTAAAAAGCGAATAAGACAATATGCAAAAATGGGTATAAATATACTCACCATTCATCCCTCTTTCTACAAACTTATTGTTGTTGACATGAGTGAGTAGTTTCCATTCTAGGGTGTGTGGACTGGTCCCTCTATTTTTTTTGTTCTTTTTGATACATGCTTACTTGTATGAACCATGTTATGATTAAAAGATTATTGCCTAGCTTATGTTTTTGGCTGACATAGTACATGTTTATTAAATCTTAGATGTAGAGAAAATAGGATTGGTTTTTATTGAGGTGATGGGTACATGAACTCTTTCTAATTTGAATGTGAGTTAAGAGTGATATGTGGTTGGGTGCAATCCTCATTCAAAAAGGATTGGATTTATCTATCCTTAATGTTTACATGTTCATGCTCGTTTATGATGTGATTAGAGAGCAAAAAATAGGCAACGGTGGGGTGAAACTCATCCTCCCTAGTGTTTCCATTATCTAATATTTAGGACTTTAATACAACATTTTATTATTGCAATCTTTGTGTAATAAACCAACAGCCAACATGTATCATAATGTAGTTTGCTTGGTTAATTTGATTGTAATATTCTTAACTACATTGTCCTTAGGATTAGATCATACACTATAATGCAGTTGCGGCTAGGAAATTTTATACACTTGAATAAAGTAAAATCTAGGGACTTAATCCCTAGGGAATTTACATCTAAATAAATATTGTATCTAACTGAATCATGTAGACAGACTAGTGAAGAACAGAAACAAAGCTCACAGATAATATCTTGGTGTAGGGAGACATGCTGGTAGGATGATCTAGGACAAAGAATCTATTGGACCAAGTACGGGCAATGCAATTAGCTACCTTCGACCATAAGTATTCAAAATTAGGGTTTTGACATCGACGAATGCATCTATAAAAGGGAATCATTATCATCCATTCTAGGGGGTCTCTTCTCAGTGATTAGAAGCCACATTGTGTAGCACAAACCCTAGCGAGGAGTGAAGAGGCAACAGTCACAATGGAGAGATTGGCCTTCCTGCACGAGATGTCATGACCTCCTCCATTATTCCTTCGGTCTTTCTACTGATGTCTCAAGCCATGATCGAGTAGGCATTTGTTCTGAGGCATGGGGACTAGCCTCAAAAGCCTATATTTTACCCTAGCTTGTACCTAAACTCAAAAATACTATTTCTAAATAAAATATTGTTCTGTCTATTTCCTTGCCTTGCAAATTGATGACTTTTTTGCACGTATGTTATAATCATGGATATGCAAGTTGTTGTGAGCATCAATAGAACACCCAAACAATCTTGTCATACCCCTGAGGTGTCACCAAGGGATACTGAGATGATTGGGCTAAGATCTACTAACGTGCAGAGGATGGTCGGTCGTAAGTGGGGGAGTCTGATTAGAATAAATTAGGAACTTGGGTGCCAAGAATGGTAGGTTCTACGGGACTTTAGGCTAAGTGAAAATATGTATCCTGTGAGGGTTCAATAGATAATCCTCTATTAGCAAATGTTCTTGAAGAGTTAGATCTTGTTAGGATAATTGCACATGCTTAGGTAGAGAACCCCATGCCCTGGTCCTCTTTATTATCATTCATTAACTACTTAATCTCTATTTCTATTGGAAGCAATTTAGTTTAATCAATAAATGAACTTTTTCGTGTTAAATGTTACGCTTAAAACTTAAAAATTTATATGACTACTTAAAAAGGTTGTCCTTTGGGTTCAAT
Source organism: Alisma plantago-aquatica (assembly GCA_963693085.1). Lineage (NCBI taxonomy): Eukaryota > Viridiplantae > Streptophyta > Magnoliopsida > Alismatales > Alismataceae > Alisma > Alisma plantago-aquatica. The sequence goes on along the minus strand of OY856409.1, from coordinate 1,314,760,039 downwards.
CCTAAAGTATACTGAAATAAGGCTTCCACTTGTATGGAGTGGGGGATTAGTGCACTACTTTTAGTTAAACCTAGGAGTTATTCTTTTAAGGTTTTTCTTGGTGCAACATTTGGAACCCCATAAAAAATTAGCACCTTTTTCGGGGACAACAATAGTTAATATTTTCTGAAGTATCAGTGTAATTAGGGTTTTTCCTTTTTATGGTTGATATTATTGAAAATCTTCTTGAACTCAATGGTGCGATTCCGCTAGTGGTGCTTTTACACCCCACGAGGTCGGAGCGCACGAGATATGGGATTGTGCTTTCGAAATTTATAAACCTAAACTAGCTACCTACGTCTACTAAAACACTACACCCGCAAGCGCACGGGGTCGTGTCGTAGTATAGGAAGGTGGCAAGTAAAGGGTCGAACCACAGCAAAAAGAGGGGGCGCTAGAGCTAGGTTAGTTTTGCTAGGTTCCTACTGCAGAGACTAGGGTTAAGGGTTTAAAGGTTGATTTGATTATTAACTAAGGATGAACAAACAAGCAATTAAAGGCAATAATGAAACCTATGTTAACCCTAGGTTAGATTAAGACTAAGCAAGGAAAGACTAAACTAGGTATGAAAAGGCAAGTTACACTAAAGCAAGTAAGAGAGAAGCAAAAGAGTAATTAAAGAGCTAAACTAACATGAACAAGGCAAGAACAAAGCAAGAAGCTAACTAAGCAAGAAAAGAACTAATTAAGCTAAGCAAGCACAGAACTAGGGTTTTAAGCAGTAAAGAGATGTGTGGGTTGTTTAGGGGTATGAACTTATCACTTAAGTTGGGGGGTGACGTATGAACATAATGATTCCATTTAGATTATCCAAACCAAACAACAAGTTAGAGTCTAATGGATTAACCTAAGCTACTAACTGGCCATGGATATGCTAGGTTGTGTATAGGGGAACTAGTCCCTAACACCCCCTACTACCGTTACGAGGCTCAATTGGGTTAGGGGTTAGGTTCAATCCAATTAGAGTATAATCAAGTCTAGGTTTCTATATTAGACATTCCTAGGGCAATTAGGGGCCGAGGGTAGTAATGGGGGGGGGGTGAAATTAGGGCTTTGGACCCGAATTCCCCCACATTCTAGCCTTGAGAAGGCTCCATGCTAATTGCACTAGAATTATCCAATCTAGCTACTTAGATCTCTCACTTAGGTTTAGGGAGATTGATTAGGATGTAGGAAGATGGGAGGCAACCTAGGGATCCAAGAATTGGACCTAGGGGCAAATCCCAAAATTCACACATATAAGCAATTTGCCTAAATTCCTAAATGATTTCACACACAAATCAACAAGAAATCCATGGAGAATGAGATGCAAATAGAACATAATCATTAACAAATGGAATTACAAAGTTTACATGTCATTTTCCCCCAACATGGTATCAAAGTAACATATTTGACCCCAAACAGCCCACCCAAAGAGCCTAGCTACTCATAACAAAGCAAAATACAAAAAGAGAGGAGAAAGAGGTAGAAGAAGCCATGGATCTCGGTGTAGATGAAGAAGTCCTCCTCTCCAGCAGCTGCAGGGACATCCTCCTTCTTCTCCTTGGATGAAATGGTGTGGAATGATGGAGGGAAGTGGATGGAAGGCTTAGATATGGGGGGTTATGTGGTGGAAATGGTGAAATGGAGTGGATTTGAGGTGGATATGGAGTGGAATGGAGTGGGTGGCGATTTGGGGAGCTAGGAAGGGGTAGAAGATAGCCAACCTCATGCCCCAGCCGCCACCTAGGTATATATAGGTGTGGGGGAAGCACTACGTTAAGTTAGGGGCAAAATGGGGAGAGCAGTGGAAAAATGGCTGGATTCTGTGAGTAGCACGGCCGTGGTGGGCAGGGTAGGCCACGGCCGTGGTGGCTGGGGCACGGTCGTGGGAATTAAATTGCACAGTTACAGGGTTTTGTCAAAACGTCCACAGCCGTAGTGGGTCAGCACGACCGTGGTGGAGGTGGTGTGCCACGGCCGTGGTGGGCCTGGTTGATGTGGTCATGGTACTGCTGCACGGCCGTTTTGCTCTGCTACGCCACGACCGTTTTGTGGGGCACGGCCGTGGTGCTCTTCTGTGCCACGGTCGTTTTGTGCTGCACGGCCGTGGTGGGTTCTGCTTGATTTGGAGGTTGAACCTGTCGATTTCTAAGTGACCTAGCACGGCCGTTCTGTGGTACCACGGCCGTGCTGGGTCCTGGGGCAGCACTTTGACTTGGATATTTGGATTTTCTTGGACATCTTTGCTTCAAATGATCTTCGGCCACTAAGGGTAGGTTGAGGGAGCCTTGGACTTCACTTTGGGCCTCTCCAATGGCAGAGGAACCCTAGGATCACTCCTTTTCTCTATCTTCCATCAAGTGTGGTCCAAATTCCTGAAAAACACGCAAATGATGTCCATAAGTGCATTTTATACAAATAAGCATATTAGGGGGAATGACATGCAATCTAACAGGTATAGATGTGATTGAAGAGCAAAATAACACAATATGAAGCCCTAAAATAGGGCTGCATCACCACCCCAAACTTGAAACATACTTGTCTTCAAGTATGCTCCAACTCAATCTCTCTACAAACTTTCACAAAAAGAAATGACAAATGCAATATAAAAGACGATTGTTGCTGAAGGGGATCAAAGATGACTAAGTACATGCATTTCACTTCTCTCCTCTCCTTCTTTCACAATCTAATCATGAAAAGAGCACAAAGCATATGAACTTCAAATATAGCGCATAGAATACACAAGTTATCCATATTTCTTCCATTAAGTTCCGGGTAAACCGTTTCATGGTGGCGTTAATCAAGAATTACTAGGAGTGTTGTTTCACATTCATGCATTCAATCTTATATTTCAAATCACACCAAATGACCCACGTGGCTGTGGAAAAGGGTAAAATGAGCTAAGTTTGATGTTTCCTAGCTCAATGGGTATGAAAGTGGAAGAAAGGGTTGCGGTAAGATTTTTGGAGTGTTTTTACAGACTCATCTTTTCTTTATTTGAATGCTCTTAAACAGGAGCATCCTTTTATTTTCTTTTTGCATTTTGCATTTTTTTTCTTTCTTGCCCTTGGTGTAGATAGGGCAAATGGTGAATAGAGTGAATTGTGGAGATAAAGATATGGCCACCCCAAACTTTTAGAGGTGGCCAAGGCTGATTATGTGCACTAGGGCATCTTTTTATGAGGCAGAGGGGTATGAAGATGGTGGAAGAATAGTCGGGTCAAAGAGGGGTCATTGGTATGATTTTCCACATAAGACATCCTGCATGAGAATTAATCCAACACTTCATCCAAGATATCACACCACATGAATGAACAAAATGGAATTGATATATCAAACAAGTAATTCCACAAACACTAAGCGTTCAAAGCTTGCTCAATTTCACAATTCAACCAATTCAATCACAATCCTAAGAGAGGTGATGCACATGTAAAAAGTCAAACATTGATACCACTTAGCAACAAACAATGATAATTCACTTGCATTTGTCAAAGGTCATCATTTTTACTCAAAATAGTAGAGATTGGGTCAAAACACACTTTTAGACAAGAAATTCCAAATTTGGGCAAAATTGGCCAAAATGGTGCCAAGTTGCCTTCAATCACATCTAAGCCTATATTATTGAACTTAAAGCAGTAAACAAGAAAATCCTAACTAAAACATGCAAAAATTACCAAAAATCTACATGATATGCAATGCATGGCAAAAGAGCAAAATTTTTGAAAATTACGCAAAAATAACAATAAGGTAAACTATATGGAATGCAGATGTGCAAAGCAGTAAAATTCTGGACTAGATAGCAGGTCAAGCAAAAGAAATGAAAAGCAACAAACAAAAAGTAAAATAACAGATGAGATGCAAAAAATGAGTGAAGGAAGAATGAGGGCATACTGCCCTACCACCCCAAACTTTTGAACCATGCTGTCCTCAGCATGACACTAAAGTCTAGGGTGATAGGGTAGATGATCACTGCGGAGGGGGTGGAGGTGCTCCTCCCTACCTGTAGTAGGTGCCCCAGTAGTCTGACTGTGGAGGCGGATAGCTGTCCTGAAAAGCTGATAAAGAACTCCACCAGTCTTCACCCCACTGTGGGTTCCTCTGGGCCTGGGCATTGTGAAACTGATAAAGGTGGTTGACCTGGTAATGCATATGCTGGTGGTCCAACCACATGGAATCCTGAGTCCTCTGAATGCCCTCCTGTGCCTGTAGAATTCTGTCCTGCATCGCCTGAATGCCCTCCAGCTGTGCATGGATGGTACCCATATCATATGCATTCACTGAAGGCTGTTGTGGCTCTGACGCTCCCATTCTTTCTTCTCTTTTCCTCACCCGTCTTGCTGCTCTCTCCTCTGCCGTCCGCCTCTGCTCTACCGCCTATGAAGGATCTCCTAGACCCCCTGCATACCTCACCTTAGGGATTGCCTCTCCTTTGGGGTTCTCCTCCTCGTACCTCCTCAACTTTTGTAGAAAATCTGGTGTTGGTCCATACTGTTCCATGAGGGGAGGAGTATGGTATGGAAGCTCTAATGTGACTCCTGGGTAGGGTGGGTTGATTTGGTAAATGATTTTCTGATCCGTAACCATAATCATGGATGAGCGAGCCAGGTAGTGCAAATCAACCAACTTGCCACCCTCTGCCTTTGTATATCCTGTCATGTCATGTCCTAAGGCAGTGGCAATAGATGTTACAATCCCTCCCATTACAAATGGATTTGTTCTCTTGGACGGGATTGTCCTCATGTGATCAATCAATAACACCCCAGGTTCACATATCTCTCTTTTGTCACCCAACCAAGCACAAAAAGAACTTTGTTGGTGCAGCTACCTTGATTTTCATACCTGCCAAAGATGGTGTTTGCCAACACCTTTTGAACATAGCGGAGAAATGGGCTATGAATACCACTTGTCTTTGATTTCCCTGCTACAAAAGTACTTTGGCCGGTGAAGCACTTACACATGGCTGGATACGTAGAACTAGAGTCATTTTCTATCCTTCCTCCATCTAGGAGGGCAGCCATCTCTCCACTTGGGGCAAAAATCTGATTTAACATCTCTGAGGTTATCTTCCACCTCTTGTCCCCAATCGTTACCTTAATTGCATTCTCGCCATCATTTGTTGCTTTCTCTAGCGTGGCGAAGAACTATTGTGTTAACTCAATGTAGGTCTCCTGCTGCAGTGTCAGGATCTCAAATAGCCCCAATTTTTCCATTAATTCTTGAAAATAGGCATAGAACCCCATTGCTTCCATTGACGTTGGGCATGCGTATCGAGTAGCTAGCACTCTACGTGTCAGGCATCCCGGGTGCTTGGGCTCCTTTGCCCTGCCTGTAGTAACCTCTGGCTATGAAAACGGGCGTTGTGGCGAGCTTGGTTGCTACTCAACTTCAGGCATCTCAGTATCATCTTCATTATGTAAAACGAGGCGTCGACGTGGTCGTCGTTGTGGCTCGGGTTGCGGCTGTGCCGCGGAGGAGACGGACGGTCGTGCGGCCAAAACTGACGGCCGCGCAGCTGAGGCGGAAGGTCTCTCAGATGAGACGGAGTGTCGGGAGGCAGACGGTGGTGGCTGCGATGAAGATGGTGCCCCCCGCTGTGGCTGTACGGAGGCTTCTTCAGCAATAGACTCCACAGTGGCATCCAATTCCGCCTCCGTCAACTGGGGGTGGCTGTTCCTTGTCTTCCTTTGGTAGGGGATGACACCCCTAGTCTTCTCTACTGCCTTCCTTGCAAACTTCTTCATTCTTGCTCAAAAATTGAAGTGGAATTAGAAAATTTCATATTTCTCCGAAGAACGGGGCTGTTGGGGCGGAATGGAGAGAAAGTGGTGCGTTTGTGGGTGGAAATGGGTGGGATTAGGAGATTAAGGTAGTGGAAATGGTAGGGGAATGATTGGGAAATGTTTGGGAGTGATTTGGTGAGGATTCGAGGGCAGGAGAAGGCGGGCAGAGTGCTGCACGGGCGCTAGGGTGCGGAGCACGGCCGTTCTGTTCTTCGGAGAAATGAGAAAGTGAAAAGAAATTTTGCAAAAAATGACTTAAATCTGATGGAATCGGGCTGCTGCACGGCCGTGCTGCGCGGCACGGCCGTGGTGGCTTCTTGTACCACGGCCATGCTGCCTTGCACGGCCGTTCTGCCCTGGTTCAAAACTTAGTTGATTTTCTGAATTTTCTGATCATTTCCTTGTTGAATGTGAGTGCACCACCACGGCCGTGTTGATGTACCACGGCCGTGTTGGGCACTGCAACAGCAGTAGGAGACTCGAATCTTGTTCAAACATCAAAAACTGATCTCAAGTTGATATTCTATTGATTCTTTGTCAAACTTTCATCTATTCGTCTTCATTTCACTATGTTCTCACCTGCACATATCAAAACTATACAAAAACTATAAAAAATGAGTGTGTGTGCTTTCTTGGAAAAAAAAGTAAAACCAAAGCAAAAGTATCAAAAATGTAGATTGGGTCAAAAATTCGCAAACCTAGGTGGGTTGCCTCCCACAAGCGCTGAGTTTCTTGCCTTCAACTAGGCTTCTTGGTGATTCTTCAAATTTCATCTGTTTGGCATTCTCATGTGTCCATTCTTGCAAAACATGCATCCTTCCTTTGCACTCAATCTATTTTCCTCATCCCTTTGATCACAATAATCATCATTAACTTCTTCACCTTGATGTTCTTCTCTCAAATGCTCATTTGGACTTGTGAAGTGACCATGTCCAATATCCCTATCTCGGACTCGCCGGGTTGGGGTCTTGTACATGTTAATGTTGATCTTCATGTCCATGAATGAGACTGTCATGGTGCCACTGCATACATGAATGTCGGCATCAGCTGTAGATAAGAATGGCCTCCCCAAGATGATGGGAATCTTCCTATCCTCCGGCTCCATATCAAGTCCAATGAAATCCGCCGGGAACACCGCGCCTTTTTCCTTGTCTATCATCACCAAGACATCATCCACTCTACCTCTAGGCACTTTTATGGATCTATCTGCCAACTGGAGAGTGCAATGTGCCGGCTTCAACTTGCCTAAGCCCAGCTCAACATAGACATGATATGGCATCAAATTCACACTAGATCCCAAATCAAGCAAGGACCTGTCTATGCGATGTCCCCCTATGTAACTAGGTATGAGTGGGGCTCCTGGGTCCTTTCTCTTCACGGGAAGTGAGTGTTGTATGATGGAGCTCACTTGTTCATTCAGTCTCACCTTCTTTGGAATCCTCCCCGTTGACCTTCTTTTCACAGTGCATAGGTTCTTGAGGAACTTGGCATATGATGGGATTTGCTTGATAGCATCCAATAGTGGAATGTTCACCTTTACTTGGCGAAACACCTCAAGAATGTCAACATTGTGCTTTTGTCTCCTTTTCAATTCCGGTGGCTCATCTAGTGCTTCTACAAATGGAGGATCACTAGTTTTTGCCGCACTTTCATGAACATGAGGCGGAACACTAGGGATGGTAGGACCTGCAAAAGGGGTATGTGGCGGATCACATGGAATCCCAAACTCAACATGCGGTATCACAACATCATCTTCGGCAATATCAATCACAGTATCACCACTTGGCTACCTTTGCTTTGCTTTATCAACCTTTCTTTGACTTGCGGTGTAAAGGAGTGAAACCACTCCTCTACTAAAAAGAAAAGACCACATCCCTTAAAGGCCAAACACCACATAAAATTTTTCGTCGAAGGGATGGAGACCAATTCTTTCAACATGTATGTATCATTACACAAGGAGTAGAAGCGGAAAATATCATTGTCTAACAATTTACAATGCTCGATAACATGATACAACACTTCACCGCATATGGGTGTCAAAAAGGAAATCTAATCATATAAGCCAAAGATCAAGCTGAGGGTCATCTAACCACCTCGTCAAGTCTCCCCAAAAGCTCAGCTACAAGGTTGATGTCGAAGTTCGCCTCTCCTTGATCTAACCTGGGGTTGGAAGCATACCCCACAAAAGAGAAGAGAAAAGAAATACATCAGCAAAAGTTGGTAGGTGTATGCTAAAGGAAACTTTGAGCAATTTAAGCAATAAGGACTTCAAATGTAAAATGCTTCCCATACCAGAGATAAGGACTACCCAATCGGGCATAAAAGAAAAGAATCATCATATAATAAAAGAAGATACTTGCCATGATCGAAACAATAAAGATTGTGCAATACTGGCACAAAAGAAAGTAGTAGGGCACACACCCCACAATAATCAACCTGCATGCATGTGAGATAAACATAGCCCTAGAACAATATAAACACAATTGGCAGCCAACCCTCATAAAGTTGAAGCCTGATAGAGAAAGGAATACTGCCAATCTCCCAAATATATAAAGTTGAGTATGGATTACTGCCACACTCGATTACAGAGGAATGGTATACTGCCACCCTCCAAATAAACAATAGGGGAATACTGCCCCAAAACCAATGTAATTACACTACTCTAGTGCTACTGAATCACATAGCATGTTTAATGTAGAGGCAAGTAAATAGTTTAGTCAGAAGATGATACAAAGGTTGCCATCACACAATGGAAAACGCAAATATATAACATCCACTTCAAAGTTGCACATACCAATATAAGAGACCAACATGCACCAAGGCATAAGAAACGATATCGAGAAAATATCTAAGTTCATAACAAGCAAGATAGTTCACACGAACCATGATAACAAGAGATAAGACATATTGTGTAGGTCAAATTCAAGAGAATGAAAAGATAGGTGAATTTCTCATTATAGAGTAATAGGGGATACACCATACCTTTCTTACTTAGAGTCCTATTAACCTCTTTTCCAAACCTTTAGTTGAAATCAAGGTCCACTTGTCCTATTTCCAATTTCATATTCATATATTAGAATAACATATATACATTAAAGAGTTGAAACCCTAATATATGAAATTTTTACACAAAACCTCTATTCAGACTTCAAAAATATCACCACTGACTTAGTTAGGTTTTTCTGATTAAGAAAACATATAATTTTGCATATATTGGAGTTATGAAGGTTAAAGTGTATTTTTGGTGATTTTTAGGTATTTAATTCATTTTCTAAAAACTCTTTTCGAAAAAACTGAAAACCAATACTTGGAAATATTTTTATTAGAAATAAAATGTTTTTATGAGTTCATAACATATTTTACTTTAATTTTTGGACAAACGAATCAAAAGTTATGAATTATTGAAATTCAGCCAATCAGAAACTGACACATCATCAAACCAAACGAGATAAGCAAAGAGAGAGGGAGGGAAAACACCATTCGACCTAATATCATGGTTTTATATTAATAGTTATCCAAACTAGATCTTCTAGAGAAGGTAAACCGGTAAGAAACCAAAACTCTAGAAGAACATGGTAAAAAGAGATGGAAATCATCGGTTTTCAACATAGATGCATGAGTTTTAAGCATGCACTATGCAATATATGAGAAGGGGGTTATGAAACTCATACCTAGGGAAGATAATAAGGTCCAAACAGCAAGGAACCCGAGCTTATAAGGTCTGGTTGCTCCAAGCCTATCTCCTTTCTTGAACAAAGATCACCTTCTCCACTTAGAGGTGATAAACCCTAGCAAAAGAGCATAGAGATGAGGTGTTTTTAGGGTTCTTAGTGGAGTTTTATCATGTATGGTCATGGTTCCGACCGATAAGAAGGTGTAAGGAATACTAACAGTATGAAAATAGGGAAGTAATGGAGGAAACTTACTAGTTTTGGTTGAATTTACCAAGGAGGAGCTTTAGAAACCCTAATAGGGCAATTTGGAAGCCCCAGGAGCCTTCTTCACCAAGGTAGGCTCCCTCTCTTGCCTTGGGGAAGAAACTTCGTGGCCAAATATAGAAGGAACTATTATCTAAGCTAGAGGAAATAAAAGGAGAGAAAGAGTTTTCGAATTATGAGTTGGGAAGGGGTATACATGGCTATATATAGAAAGAGGTGAAGCATGAGGAGTCTTAAGGGACTTTCCCTGTGTCTTTAGCCTAGGGATTGATGGCCATGCAAGAGGATAGCTCATAGAGGCTTCATGCATATCCAAAGTCGATCCTAAGAGCCCATAGATTATTTTAGGCCATCCCCACCGTTTTGCAAGAAAGAAATAACCTCATTGGTTGATAGCTTTTAAGGATAAGCATCTTTATAAAGAGGTTAATCCCTATAATGCCCTTGGAAAGAAATACCATCAAACCAAGGTGAAACTAGGTTGTCCAATGGTTTAAAATATTTTTAATGGTAAGGGAATATCTAAGGATTAAAATTCAGGAGATAATTTGCAAAGAAAACCTCCCAATTGGGTAAATTGCATAAATGTCCAGAATGTACCTAAAATTGCATAACTTGCACAAACAACATCCAAATTGGACCAAACTTTATCCACAAGTTATCTTTGATGTGTAGAATATTAATTTTCCGTTATTTACATATTTTGAATTTATAAAATCACATTATTAATTACTTATGCCTTTCATTGATTTTCTCTCTCCTAAACTTATCCTAATATTTCAAGGTGGTCCAAATTAGATGAAATTTTACATGTAGGATAATATTGATATGTAGAATTCGAATTTGAAGTTTGTTTCCTATTTTGAGACTTATTTTTATGAGATATGTCATATGGCCCATTAACGGCCGATTATCTAAATTGTTTATCCAATTAAGTTTCTTATCTTCATATTACCACTGAAATGAGTTATGTGGCATATTTTATGTATTATAAACCTAAGATTAACGTTAGATAATTAGGTTACATTAAGGTGACATATAAATGTATTAGCTCATTGGGATTATACAAAACATCTATTTAGGTCTAACCTTCAACCTTGTTTGGCTAAGTCCAAAATGTCAACTTCTAAGGTAGGGTCTGAGATCTAGTATGTTACAGCACACCACCCCTTAAAGGGATTTCATCCTCGAAATCAAAACATCCATAAGAAAACTTATCCACCACCCCTTAAAAAGGGTTCATCTTATTATATCAAACTAAACTTCAGATACAAAAGTTCAACTATACTTCTTACATCCAACTACATATGCAACATGTAAAAAGGAAACATAACTTGCAAAGACTATTCTAAGAAACTATGGGTTAACTTGCTCTTGATTTTCATCATTAAATTCTTCACCATCCAAGGCAAAAACTCTTCCAGCTCTTCTTTCCACAGGTCTTCCTCTATTATTGTTACCATTATTGTTGCCCAGATTCTGAGGAGGCACTTGTTGTTGTTGTACTGGATCCTGACCATTACGACATTTAGGGCAATCAGGTCGGATGTGTCCAGGTTCATTGCAATAGTGACATACCACTGGTGCGCCTTGATTTCTAACATGAGGACACTTCCCTGGAGGATGGGGTCTATTACACTTTGCACAGCTGTCTCTTTTCTGCTCATCACCTGAGGATTTCCTTTTCTTGTCAAACTCCCTAGGTTGAAACCCTGGGTAGGACTCCATAGCCAAAGCTTTATCAACCATCTGCTGGAAGGTCAAAGGCAGTTGTGGGATAAGAGCACGACCTACATTGTAGTTGAGTCCCTGAAGGAACAGGTCAGCCCTATGTTCCTCACCCAAACCAACTGCATAACGTTCCAACAGTAGAAACTTTTGTACGTAAGAAGAAACTGATAAGAAACCTTGCTTCAAGCTGTAGAACTCTGCTTCTTTCTTCTTCAAAGCAGCAATACAAATGTACTTTCCACAGAAGAGAGTCAAAAACTCTGCCCAAGTCATGGTTGAGATATCTCTAGTCCTTGCAATTCCATTCCACCAAACTCTTGCTGGTCCATCCAAGACGTAGGAAGCAAACCTAACTTTCTGATGTGGAGAACATGCCATACCATCAAAAGTCCTCTCTATGGCCAACACCCAATCATCAGCTTTGTCAACCATCTCTATTTCACCTTCACCCTTGAAAGAAGGTGGTTGCATCTTCATGAACTCCATGATTGAGAACTCCTTAGACTTCTCAGGTACAGACATGTCTTTCATCTTCCCCGCCATGGAAGATGCAAAGAGTTGTCTTAACATGGCCAACTCTTGCTCTGGAGTCATAGCTCCTCCCGAACCAGTAGAAGATGAGGTCCCCTGGCTAAACTTAGTGTTTTGAGGTGTCTTGTAACTGTATTGGTTGTCAGCAGTAGAGTTATCTCCTGCCATTAGGGTTTTACCTGCACAAGGCAAGGTACTAGGTGTAAGAAACCTAATATAATGGTAAACATCCTAAGGGAGATGACTTTGAAATAGTTAGATAACCGACTGCTAGTGGCTCTGATACCATGCTGTAAAGGAGTGAAACCACTCCTCTACTAAAAAGAAAAGACCACATCCCTTAAAGGCCAAACACCACATAAAATTTTTCGTCAAAGGGATGGAGACCAATTCTTTCAACATGTATGTATCATTACACAAGGAGTAGCAGCGGAAAATATCATTGTCTAACAATTTACAATGCTCGATAACATGATACAACACTTCACCACATATGGGTGTCAAAAAGGAAATCTAATCATATAAACCAAAGATCAAGCTGAGGGTCATCTAACCACCTCGTCAAGTCTCCCCAAAAGCTCAGCTACAAGGTTGATGTCGAAGTTCGCCTCTCCTTGATCTAACCTGGGGTTGGAAGCATACCCCACAAAAGAGAAGAGAAAAGAAATACATCAGCAAAAGTTGGTAGGTGTATTCTAAAGGAAACTTTGAGCAATTTAAGCAATAAGGACTTCAAATGTAAAATGCTTCCCATACCAGAGATAAGGACTACCCAATCGGGCATAAAAGAAAAGAATCATCATATAATAAAAGAAGATACTTGCCATGATCGAAACAATAAAGATTGTGCAATACTGGCATAAAAGAAAGTAGTAGGGCACACACCCCACAATAATCAACCTGCATGCATGTGAGATAAACATAGCCCTAGAACAATATAAACACAATTGGCGGCCAACCCTCATAAAGTTGAAGCCTGATAGAGAAAGGAATACTACCAATCTCCCAAATATATAAAGTTGAGTATGGATTACTGCCACACTCGATTACAAAGGAATGGTATACTGCCACCCTCCAAATAAACAATAGGGGAATACTGCCCCAAAACCAATGTAATTACACTACTCTAGTGCTACTGAATCACATAGCATGTTTAATGTAGAGGCAAGTAAATAGTTTAGTCAGAAGATGATACAAAGGTTGCCATCACACAATGGACAACGCAAATATATAACATCCACTTCAAAGTGGCACATACCAATATAAGAGACCAACATGCACCAAGGCACAAGAAACGATATTGAGAAAATATCTAAGTTCATAACAAGCAAGATAGTTCACACGAACCATGATAACAAGAGATAAGACATATTGTGTAGGTCAAATTCAAGAGAATGAAAAGATAGGTGAATTGCTCATTATAGAGGAATAGGGGATACACCATACCTTTCTTACTTAGAGTCCTATTAACCTCTTTTCCAAACCTTTAGTTGAAATCAAGGTCCACTTGTCCTATTTCCAATTTCATATTCATGTATTAGAATAACATATATACATTAAAGAGTTGAAACCCTAATATATGAAATTTTTACACAAAACCTCTATTCAGACTTCAAAAATATCACCACTGACTTACTTAGGTTTTTCTGATTAAGAAAACATATAATTTTGCATATATTGGAGTTATGAAGGTTAAAGTGTATTTTTGGTGATTTTTAGGTATTTAATTCATTTTCTAAAAGCTCTTCTCGACAAAAATGAAAACCAATACTTGGAAATATTTTTATTAAAATAACATGTTTTTCTGAGTTCATAACATATTTTACTTTAATTTTTGGACAAACGAATCAAAAGTTATGAATTATTGAAATTCAGCCAATCAGAAACTAACACATCATCAAACCAAACGAGATAAGCAAAGAGAGAGGGAGGGAAAACACCATTCGACCTAATATCATGGTTTTATATTAATAGTTATCCAAACTAGATCTTCTAGAGAAGGTAAACCGGTAAGAAACCAAAACTCTAGAAGAACATGGTAAAAAGAGATGGAAATCATCGATTTTCAACATAGATGCATGAGTTTTAAGCATGCACTATGCAATATATGAGAAGGGGGTTATGAAACTCATACCTAGGGAAGATAATAAGGTCCAAACAGCAAGGAAACTGAGCTTATAAGGTCTGGTTGCTCCAAGCCTAGATCCTTTCTTGAACAAAGATCACCTTCTCCACTTAGAGGTGATAAACCCTAGCAAAAGAGCATAGAGATGAGGTGTTTTTAGGGTTCTTAGTGGAGTTTTATCATGTATGGTCATGGTTCCTACCTAGAAGATGGTGTAAGGAATACTAACAGTATGAAAATAGGGAAGTAATGGTGGAAACTTACTAGTTTTGGTCGAATTTACCAAGGAGGAGCTTTAGAAACCCTAATAGGGCAATTTGGAAGCCCCAGGAGCCTTCTTCACCAAGGTAGGCTCCCTCTCTTGCCTTGGGGCAGCAACTTCGTGGCCAAATATAGAAGGAACTATTATCTAAGCTAGAGGAAAGAAAAGGAGAGAAAGAGTTTTCGAATTATGAGTTGGGAAGGGGTATACATGGCTATATATAGAAAGAGGTGAAGCATGAGGAGTCTTAAGGGACTTTCCATGTGTCTTTAGCCTAGGGATTGATGGCCATGCAAGAGGATAGCTCATAGAGGCTTCATGCATATCCAAAGTCGGTCCTAAGAGCCCATAGATTATTTTAGGCCATCCCCACCGTTTTGCAAGAAAGAAATAACCTCATTGGTTGATAGCTTTTAAGGATAAGCATCTTTATAAAGAGGTTAATTCCTATAATGCCCTTGGAAAGAAATACCATCAAACCAAGGTGAAACTAGGTTCTCCAATGGTTTAAAATCTCGTTAATGGTAAGGGAATATCTAAGGATTAAAATTCAGGAGATAATTTGCAAAGAAAACCTCCCAATTGGGTAAATTGCATAGAAGTCCAGAATGTACCTAAAATTGCATAACTTGCACAAACAACATCCAAATTGGACCAAACTTTATCCACAAGTTATCTTTGATGTGTAGAATATTAATTTTCCATTATTTACATATTTTGAATTTATAAAATCACATTATTAATTACTTATGCCTTTCATTGATTTTCTCTCTCCTAAACTTATCCTAATATTTCAAGGTGGTCCAAATTAGATGAAATTTGACATGTAGGCTAATATTGATATGTAGAATTCGAATTTGAAGTTTGTTTCCTATTTTGAGACTTATTTTTATGAGATATGTCATATGGCCCATTAACGGACGATTATCTAAATTGTTTATCCAATTAAGTTTCTTATCTTCATATTACCACCGAAATGAGTTATGTGGCATATTTTATTATTATAAACCTAAGATTAACGTTAGAGAATTAGGTTACATTAAGGTGATCTATAAATGTATTAGCTCATTGGGATTATACAAAACATCTATTTAGGTCTAACCTTCAACCTTGTTTGGCTAAGTCCAAAATGTCAACTTCTAAGGTAGGGTCTGAGATCTAGTATGTTACATGCGGGCTGCTCAAGAGTTTTCCCACTCCTTAGAACTGTCACAGCACTACCTTGCTCATGGTGAAGAGGGGGAGCATGTTGTGGCTGTGGAGGAGGTGGAGGTGACACTTGGGGTTGAAATTGAGGTGAAGAAGGGAATTGAGGGGGGTGAGAGAATTGGGGTTGGAAAGTGAAGTTTTGGGAGATTTGAGGTAAGGGAGGTGGTGGAGGGGTGTAAGGCTGGGAATAGCCTTGGAATGAGTGAATGGGGTGTACTTGTATGGGGGTGGACTATAGAAATATTGAGAGGAGGGCATGGGTCCAGTTGCTTCATGGTGGCTCACGATGGGTCTTGAAGACAAATTTTCCTCTTGGAGAGCGATTATAGAAGATAGATGCTCTATTCTCTCTTCTAACCTTGCAACATCCCTTTGAACATCATCAAACACTATCAATCTAGAAAGAACCTCTTCCTCAAACCTTGAGCTGTATGTAGGACTTTGTGGTTCCTGGTAGCTATAGGAGTGAGGTGTCTTCTTTTCTTCCCCATAGAACTCAATAGAATTGACCGGGTGGCAAGGAGCATTTGTGACCTGGTTCTTCATGAAGCTCACCATGTCACCAAGAATCTTCATCACTTGTGGGCTTGAGTCATCATGAGTAGGGGGTGTCACACCAAAGGCGTACCCTCTTTCATTCATCATGCTAGAAGCTCGAATTCTTGATCCTTCAGCCAACTGCTCAAACAAAGGCTATATCTCCTTAGGTGGCCTAGCCATGAAAACTCCTCCACAAGAAGAGTCCACTGTGTCTTTGTCCTTTAGAGACAAACCAGAGTAGAATGATTGAACTAGCTGCCACAAAGGGATCTCATGGTGAGGACACTCTCTCAATAGCTTCTTGAATCTCTCCCATGCATCATGAAACTACTCATCTCCCATTTGACTAAAATTTGTCACAGAATGCCGCATTTGTGTCAACCTTGCTATAGAGTAGAACTGTCTCAAGAAATCATTCTTCATTGTTTCCCAACTCATGATGTCCTTTCTTGATTCATACCAGTCTTTAGCTCTATCTTTGAGGGAGAAGGAGAACAAGGTCAACCGAATTGTATCATCACTAGCCGTCGACGTCCTGAAGGTGGAGCATACTTCAAGAAAGGCATCCAAGTGCTTATAGGGGTTCTCACTCTCTGAGCCATAGAAGATGGCCAGGAGCCCAAGAAGACCTGGAGGAATAGAGAATTGCTCCCCTGGCATTTGATCAACCCTGCTAGCAATTGGCGATTTGTAGTTGCTAGGCATGAAGTAGTCTTGAAGTGGCTTGTGAGGTGTATTTTGGTCTCCCATCTTGTTTCATCCCGAATGGCTTGTCACATGCACAAAGCACAATCAAACAAAAGAAAGCAAGTTAGTAAACCAATATACACAAAGAATGCAAAGAAAAATGAATAAAGAATAGCAATGATGAGGGCAGTAGGAAAAGTCAAAGAAAAACTAACTAGCTAGGCCGAGCGCCTCTAATCCCCGGCAACGACGCCAGAAAGCTTGGTGTGATTCCGCTAGTGGTACTTTTACACCCCACGAGGTCGGAGCACACGAGATATGGGATTGTGCTTTTGAAATTTATAAACCTAAACTAGCTACCTACGTCTACTAAAACACTACACCCGCAAGCGCACGGGGTCATGTCGTAGTATAGGAAGGTGGCAAGTAAAGGGTCGAACCACAGGGAAAAGAGGGGGCGCTAGATCTAGGTTAGTTTTGCTAGGTTCCTACTGTAGAGACTAGGGTTAAGGGTTTAAAGGTTGATTTGATTGTTAACTAAGGATGAACAAACAAGCAATTAAAGGCAAGAATGAAACCTATGTTAACCCTAGGTTAGATTAAGACTAAGTAAGCAAGGAAAGACTAAACTAGGTATGAAAAGGAAAGTTACACTAAAGCAAGCAAGAGAGAAGCAAAAGAGTAATTAAAGAGATAAACTAACATGAACAAGGCAAGAACAAAGCAAGAAGCTAACTAAGCAAGAAAAGAACTAATTAAGCTAAGCAAGCACAAAACTAGGGTTTTAAGTAGTAAAGAGATGTGTGGGCTGTTTAGGGGTATGAACTTATCACTTAAGTTGGGGGGTGACATATGAGCATAATGATTCCATTTAGATTATCCAAACCAAACAACAAGTTAGAGTCTAATGGATTAACCTAAGCTACTAACTGGCCATGGATATGCTAGGTTGTGTATAGGGGAACTAGTCCCTAACACCCCCTACTACCCTTACGAGGCTCAATTGGGTTAGGGGTTAGTTTCAATCCAATTAGAGTCTAATCAAGTCTAGGTTTCTAGATTAGACATTCCTAGGTCAATTAGGGGCCGAGGGTAGTAATGGGGGGGGGTGAAATTAGGGCTTTGGACCCGAATTCCCCCACATTCTAGCCTTGAGAAGGCTCCATGCTAATTGCACTAGAATTATCCAATCTAGCTACTTAGATCTCTCACTTAGGTTTAGGGAGATTGATTAGGATGTAGGAAGATGGGAGGCAACCTAGGGATCCAAGAATTGGACCTAGGGGCAAATCCCAAAATTCACACATATAAGCAATTTGCCTAAATTCCTAAGTGATTTCACACACAAATCAACAAGCAATCCATGGAGAATGAGATGCAAATAGAACATAATCATTAAAAAATGGAATTACAAAGTTTACATGTCATTTTCCCCCAACATGGTATCAAAGTAACATATTTGACCCCAAACAGCCCACCCAAAGAGCCTAGCTACTCATAACAAAGCAAAATACAAAAAGAGAGGAGAAAGAGGTAGAAGAAGCCATGGAGCTCGGTGTAGATGAAGAAGTTCTCCTCTCCAGCAGCTGCAGGGACATCCTCCTTCTTCTCCTTGGATGAAATGGTGTGGAATGATGGAGGGAAGTGGATGGAAGGCTTAGATATGGGGGGTTATGTGGTGGAAATGGTGAAATGGAGTGGATTTGAGGTGGATATGGAGTGGAATGGAGTGGGTGGCGATTTGGGGAGCTAGGAAGGGGTACAAGGTAGCCAACCTCGTTCCCCAGCTGCCACCTAGGTATATATAGGTGTGGGGGAAGCACTAGGTTAAGTTAGGGGCAAAATGGGGAGAGCAGTGGAAAAATGGCTGGATTCTGTGAGTAGCACGACCGTGGTGGGCAGGGTAGGCCACGGCCGTGGTGGCTGGGGCACGGTCGTGGGAATTAAATTGCACAGTTACATGGTTTTTGTCAAAATAGCCACGGTCGTGGTGGGTCAGCACGGCCGTGGTGGAGGTGGTGTGCCACGGCCATGGTGGGCCTGGTTGATGTGGTCGTGGTACTGCTGCACGACCGTTTTGCTCTGCTGCGCCACGGCCGTTTTGTGGGGCACGGCCGTGGTGCTATGCTGTGCCACGGCCGTTTTGTGCTGCACGGCCGTGGTGGGTTCTGCTTGATTTGGAGGTTGAACCTGTCGATTTCTAAGTGACCTAGCACGGCCGTTCTGTGGTACCACGGCCGTGCTGGGTCCTGGGGCAACACTTTGACTTGGATCTTTGGATTTTCTTGGACATCTTTGCTTCAAATGATCTTCGACCACTAAGGGTAGGTTGAGGGAGCCTTGGACTTCACTTTGGGCCTCTCCAAGGGCATAGGAACCCTAGGATCACTCCTTCTCTCTCTCTTCCATCAAGTGTGGTCCAAATGCCTGAAAAACACGCAAATGATGTCCATAAGTGCATTTTATACAAATAAGCATATTAGGGGGAATGACATGCAATCTAACAGGTATAGATGTGATTGAAGAGCAAAATAACACAAGATGAAGCCCTAAAATAGCGCTGCATCACTCAACACATCAAATCATGACAAAACTGTCTCTTTTTAGGTACCCCTAGCACATGCGAAGATCCAAAAGACTTGACTCAAGATTGTTTTTTTATTCTTAAATTGAGAGAACCCTCAGGAGGCTTCACAAGGAAAAATACATGGCAGACACAACTTCTACAAAAGTAGCTATCCCAACACGAATTGAAAAGGATATTGCTTCCCAACAAGAATTACTCGCCACAGAAGCTAGGGAGCAAGAAAAAGCTGAATTCAAGACCAACCTACAAGCCACCCAAGCCGTAGAACGTGCCAAAGAATTGTGAGATTTTTCTATCCCTAAAGGCACTGACTTGACTCATTCATTCCAACCTCTAGGTGTTCTGACTAAGATCAGGTCCCAGTGGGTAATCCTACTGTAAAACTTTACATTTACAAGAAGGATTGGAGATGATTATCGAGAACATCTCCTCAAATTCATCAACCTTTTCCCGATGATGAAACCATCCGACGCCACTAATGGTGCCATTCAACTGCAACTCTTCAAATATTACCTGACAAACAAGGCTAGAGCATGGTACATTGCTCTTCGAGGGGACTCGATCACAACGTGAGAGGCCCTAGAAAATAAGTTTCTAGAGAAATTCTACCCCCAACGATGACATATTTGATTAGGGGGACAGACCATGAGGTGTAATCAAGTGCCTAAAGAATCTCTATATGAAGCATGTGAATGATTCAATGAACTCCTATGCAAGTGCCCACATCATGGCATCCTTGAGAATTAAATCATCAAATTTCTCTATTGGGGGGTTGACGATGAGACAAAGAAGTTCCTTGACTCTTCCCCTAATGGAAACTTCATGTGACAAAGATTTGACAACACTCTAAAGATAATCAACTTTTCGACAGAGAATCAATCTCACTGGAACAAACCCTCAGGAAAGGGCGTTATTAAAGTATCCATGGTGGAGGATCATTTAGAACTCAAATCTATCTCTGAAACACTAAAAGCTCTATTTCTCTCTAAAAGGGTAATCTCAATGCATATGAGAGTAAGAACCAGACACCTCAAGTGTGAATCATTGAACCTTCTTGCGAGTTATGCAATGCAGTGGACCACATCACGATCCATTGTTAACAATTGTATGTTGCATTCCATGAGCACTAGGTTGAGAAATAGTATATATTCACCCAAGCCGAGAACATGAAGTCAATACATAATATCCCAGGGCAAGATTACTATGATCCAAACCAAGCTTGTAGTCATCATGGTTTCCAGTATAGGAACCCCACTGGAGCTGAGAGTCCAAATTATTAGACCTCAACACAACCCACTTAGGCTAGAGAACCTTTGAATTATACTAGCCCATGAGACCAGGGAAATTTCAAATTTAATTTTCTTAGTAGGAACTACCAGCAATCGAAGCAGTACGAAAATCCAAATCAGGTCCCACTATTGTAAATAGAGGCAACACTGGTGCATGACCCAATGAAAACACTCCAAGAGATGATGCCATTGTACCTGACTCAACTAGCCAATTTCACAGCTAATAAAAAGGCGTTAGACTCTTAGATCTCCCGTTTGGTAGCTAATCAACATCCCCCATCGGGAACAATCACTGGTCAACTCGAAAATAATCCCAAGCATCTGGAGCAGCCAGACTAGCTAAATGTCATAATGACTAGGTCATGAAACATGTACTCCAAACCTCCTAACTCCACTCCCGCCTCTACTCTTCCTAGCAGAAATGAGGGTACTTGTATTGTGATCCTAAGTCATCCAAATAACCATCCACCGATCAATCCAGTAGAAGTCCAAATAGCAAATCCACCTGTGACATTGATCCAACCAGACAACAGTGAGAATTCAACTTTTGTGACACAGGCAGTCAAGCCTAGACCACCGACGAAACCTGAAGCACATGTGTATAAGCCTCATGTACCATATGCAGCCTCAAGCAGACCAAGTTGGATGATCGGTTCACTAATTCAAAGACACCTAGAAGAAACTCCATGCTAACATCATGTTCCTCGATGTCACTACTATAGTTTTAGTCAATAACGTCGCTTCACAAAGCATCCATTTTATTATAAAAACTGATCTAATAGGCTATGGCATCAATTATTTGAAGAGAACCAAAGCTAAAAGTCGTCATGAAAAAACTCAAGTATCGGTTGAGGTACAACGTCGGTTTTGCAAAATTTAACCATCGCTAAAAAAGCCCCGCCAAATAAAATTTCACACCAAAAATTCATATACATTGACACAACGCCAATTTTTAATAAAAACTAACCTTACATGTTTTCTGCCAAAAAAATAGCTTATTTTGCCTTCCCTCCAAAATCATATATCATCCGTTTTGATAAATTGAATCGAGTCTATAAACTTGGACTTTTAGGGTCAGTTTTTTCTTGTGAACCGACCTAGTAGTTGAACTCTAAGGTCGGTTTTTTCTTGTGAACCGACCTAGTAGGTGCTCATGTATGAGCTTGTAAAATCCGATGACTATAGACTGTAGGGTCGATTTTTTGCTTAATAATCGACCTTGTAGCTTGTTTGATTCCAAAGTTCAGGCTACAATTTCTCTATTGGGTCAGTTTTGACCATAGAACTGACCCTAAAGGTCTTAATAACTGCTCACACTATATTTTGGTTTATGCTCTCGCCTTTTGGTTTCTACTCTCACTTTCCATGGTTTCATTTGTGTTTTGGGTTTTCGCTCTCCATCGACAATGGTGGCGACGACGACAACACCATCGACTAGCCATTAGCCTTCAAATGACGACGATGTCGCCATCCACTAGTCCTCCACTGATGACCGTGCCGCCATCCGCCAACGCTCCAACGATGACCGCGTGATGAGATCCACCTCCGTGCTGACATGATGAGGTCCACCCTCACATCCTAAAGCTTCCATCCTTCCACGGTGGGGATACTAGCGGCTTCTACTTCCTTGCTCACCACTCTCGCATCTCTGGTGCCTCCCTTATTCCCTCCTTCGACTACGACAACCCTCCGTGCCAAGGTGCCTCCTCCTCTAATAGTCATTCATGCCCACACCCCCCATGTACCTCTGTGCCGTCATCCCCTACCCATCCACCAAGGACAAAAAATTTCAACCTCTGCATTGGCGTGTTGTGCTCCACCTCTACACCACACCAATGTCTTGCTTCCACGCTTCCTTGGAGGAGCCACTATCAGATCCAATAGTTGTTGCCTTGGTCTGGCCACATCGTCTTGCTTCTGCCCTTCCTCTTACTCACAGAAGTCAACACTCTGATGCTCGGCGGTCATCCTCTTGCTCCTTGCCACCTACATGCCTTCCACTACCCATGGTCTTCTCTCATTTTCATCTCGGTGGCTCACCTCAGTTACATTGTTTTTCCATTTTATTTGACTAGCAACCCAACCAATAATAAAAACATGTATTCTTTCACATCTAAATTTTATTATTAGTCACATATGTAATCATTGTATACATTCTAGAAGTATGAGAGCATACATCGTGTAGTCCCAGATTGACACTTTAGGGTTTATAGATGAGATCATCGATGCATGATGTTTAACTTAATATATAAATATGACAATAATACATTTATATATTAACTTAGAAACCCATTCAAGATTTACTCATTTGGATAGTCCCCGGTCTGGGACTATTTTTGGATATTGAATCTCACTTAGGATGTAAGTGTATTTTTATGTTTAGTTTTGAAGAAAATTTAGTAGTATTTCCTCATTTGTTCTCTGGGTACATATGTGGGTCGTTATTTGCCATTTACATCGATGTACTTGGAGAACTTAGGGGAAATGCTGCTGAAATTTTCTTAAAAACTAAACATACATTATACATTTACTAGTGAGAATAAATATTCAAAAATGGGATAGTTGGTACACTTTAGTATAAAAGTAATTAACTTCCTATCAATAAAAACTTACAACTTATAGTATCAATATTAAATGCTCAATTTTATAATTAATTTTAATGTGATCTAGAAAATGGATCGAAGTTGGATGTCTATCAAGAACCGTTGAAGTCCAGAGTTTGCCAAAGGTCTTGATGAATTTATCAGATTTGCTGAGGAACATAGGAAACTACCTACAGATAGGTTCTATTTTCCATGTAGAAATTATGGTAACAATTTGAAAGTTGATACCTTTGAGGAAATTAAGAATCATGTCATATGCAATGGGATCATGCAAGGTTATAATGAATGGTATTGGCATGGAGAGAAATTTAATTATGGATCAGAAAATGTCGATATTAATAGTTGTGGCATAGAAGATATAGATCGCGATGATAATGTCAATGATGGACCGATTCAAGATGATATGGTTGATGAGATGCTACGTAGTTGTTGGGACAATGTCATTGATCCACCTTATTTATTTGCAAACATTGTCCATCATGTTGAAAGACCGTTATATAAGGGTTGTACTAAGTTCATGAGGTTGAGTGCTGTGATGCAATCATATACTCTCAAAGCTCAAAATAGGTGGAGCGATAAGAGTTTCACTTCACTGTTATCTTTATTAAAGGAAATTCTTCCTGAAGGCAACGATCTTCCAATCTCAACATATCAAGCAAAGAAAATAATGTTCCCAATGGGAATGAAGGCTAAGAAGATTCATGCATGTCCAAATGATTGTGTTATTTCAAATGGACTATTGTAATTTGATAAATTGTCCAAAATGTGGTGCGTCACGGTACGAGACCACAAATTCAGGTAAGGCTAAGAATGGCTCTTCTTCCAAGGTGATGTGGTATCTACCAATAATGTAAAGACATCATCTTTACTAAATAATCATGGCAAACAAAAACACCAATGTGTGGCAGCGGAATTTTAAACTTTGACTATATTCAATTGTATAAAGAGTACTTTCCAATTTTTCCCAATGAGGATGTACAACTTTATACACAACAACATGAACTAGGTAGAGGAAGACTAAAACCAAATCAACTTGTCTCCAAACAAAACAACTTCTAATATATAGGTAGGTATGTCCAAGCTCGATGGTTGAACTCCTTCCTATCCTTAGGCAGGTTCACCAAGGTTCAACTGCACACTCTGATCCTATATCTGGATGGTTGGGATCATCCAACAAGAGAGAGATAAAAGTATGTGTTATTTAAAAGGAAAAGGACAAATAATAAAGCTCAACATTGCATAATAAAATGATTCACTACACTAAGAGTTTCCAAGAGTATGAGGCAAGTAAAATAAATGAGAAATGGAAATCTGCCATAGTAAATCAATCCACAATAATCAACATAGCATGAATAATATTATGACTCAAAATCATACCAATGCAGGGTGAGGCACCTACCGGACCTACACCAAGAGGAGAGGGGAAATTCACATCCTAAACCTCAATAATGCGAGGGGAAATTCACATCCCTCAAAAATATGTAAAACGGGGAGAAACTCATTCCCCTGGGCTCATGCCCACTATGGGTGGTTTGTACTCATGTACACTACATTGTCATTTGGCCAAAAATACATCATGCTAAATAATTCACTTGGAAATAGTGACAATATAAATGACATTGCATCATAGCAAATAGGGAATAAAATCCATGAAATAAATCACATAAAGAGTGAGCCAACATTGGCAATAGAATTATTCAAGCATTTCATGTAAATGAGCCAACATGAGAAAAAGAAGAATCTAATTGAATAACAGCCAAATAAGGCAGTAGAAAGATATCAAGGCTAGCACATTAGAAATGTGGGGTTGGATAGAAGACCAACTGAAGAGTAGGTTAATTGCACATTCACATTCATCATTCATAAGTAGAATAGGGCTCACATACATAAATGGGTTTCACATACCTTATTGTAGATTCACATCCATCATTATCATTTATTAGATTGAATCCAAGATCATTTTCCCTAATTACAAATATTTCACATGAATTAGTATGTATTAATGCATAATGTATAAAGAAATACCACATTTAGACCTTTTTTGAAAGACACTAATTTAGGACTCAAAACCTAGACCAAAATCTCACTTAGGTTTCACTAATTAAGAAAACATGTCTTATTACTCAATTTGAAGTTAAAAAGACTTAATTACTAATTTTAGAACATTAAACATACTCAAAATGGCATTCAAAGAAAACTGAAAAAGGAAATAGAATTACGACTCAAAAACCACAAAATTGGATTCTACTAGAAAAATCCTTTCCAATGAATAGTTATTTGCATTTTTCTGAGCAAAGACAAATTTACTATGAATTAAAGAAAATCAGCCAATCAGAATGCAAGAAAACCATATTGTGACAGTCATTTAAATGAAAATGTACATCGATGTAAATAGTAGGTCAAATGACCAAACCACACATGCATTTAAAATGAAATCAATTAACATATAGGGGGCACAAGGGACATTAGAAAATCAAATATTCTCGTCTGTGAAAAAAAATGACAAAAAGACAGCAATGCCCATGGCAGTTAATGCATTAGATCAAAAGGGCATGGGCTCTAGGGTCAAAGCACGACCCTGCTTCTTCTACTCACATCAATGGCAAGGGAGAAGTAGGTCAGTGCCTTCGCAAGGCTCGAACTGGGGATATGATCCCCATTTTCAAAATCTAACAATCCAGTTGAAACCGCCAAGGTCCGACGAAGTGATCTCTCAAGGGCGGGGGATCACAGAAACACCAAACAAGCCAAAAATGGCTAGGGATCAGGGGAGCACAACACACAGATAAAACCAAAGGAAACAAAGGAGAAAACCTCAGATAAGGCATTGAAAATGCTCGTGGAAGTCCGGTGAACCGAATGCTTGTGTTCACGAGGACTGAGGAGCACTAGAAACTCAAAACGACAAGGTGGTGGCAGAGCTCAACAGTGAGCTCATAGGACCGAGCAACTAGGGGTGCACCGAGCCAAAGTAAGGAAGGGGAAAAGGAGGATAGGTGTCGAGGATACTCACCCAGACTCCAATTGAACTGAGGTGGCCGAAGTAGGGTGCTCCAGGCTGAGGTCGCTGGAGAAGCACTTTGAGTAGGTCGAGGAGGAAGAGGCCAACTGGGAACAAATTGAGAGAGGAGGAGGAAAGGTCGAGGACTAAGGGTTCTTTCACGGCCCTTAAATAGGCATGAGGAGCACTAACGATCCCTCAACAATTCACGACAGAGATGATAGGGAAGCCCTGATTGGGCTTTTCATGCACACGATGAGAGGGGAAATGAACCAGGGCTCGTACGAAGCATCTTGATGAGACGAATCCATCGAAACCAGAAACACATGAATCAGTGAAGTAGAGAGGGAGAATGAGATCGAGGAGTCAGGAGGCTAGGCTGTTCATGCGGCTGGAGGAGGGAGATGACTCTCCAGCTGTCAGATCGAGATCCAAGGGAAACCAAGCGCGTGATAGAGTAATTGAAGCAACCTTAGCGTGACAATGAAATAAATGCAAAAATTGATTCATCTACTGTAGTTTTACTATATTAAAACTCATAAAATCAGTTTGAGGGGTCAATTAAAGTTCAAAAGCCACCAAGATTTAACAATACGTTAATTACGACTCCTAGAACAATTCTATGACTTTTGTTTCTCATTTTACACACATTTTGGCCCTTAAATGCTATATTGGCTATTAATGCATATTTGAATGTATAAAATGAATGATTAATTGTGAAAATAGTCTTTTAATGACATAAGTGAGTGAAATTCGAGATATTAGATACATATCAATATTGGGAGTCATATATCACCATATTATCCCTTATTAATGCAATATTCCCCCTTTTCGAGGAGAGAGGAAGTAAAAGGTTAATTACATTCATTTCTTACTCAATTCCATTTAATTGCTCATATCTTTATCCAAAAGGATATAAAAACTCTGAATTAGCATTATCCACTTATATTCTCTCATTAAAGGCCACATTGCATTATTAGTCCTCAAAATCATATTAAGTGGGTTATTTGTGCAAAACCCCCTACATTATCATAAATGTGGGTAGATTGTGGATTACATCCTTAAGAAAGGCTCAATTTCAATATTGAGGCCAAAGAAGACTCAAAAGGATGGGAAATTTATGAAAAAGGTCCAAAAGGACTAGAAAGCAAATAAAAGCTCAAAAGTGGGTAAATTGCAGAAAGGACCCTGAGATTCAGTCTGTTACAAATAATACCACGATTTCAACGCTTATTTGCTAATACTGAAGATGCACAAAATTTGTGTTGGCGTGGGGAGTTAAAGGCCAATGATGATGACATCCTATGACACACATCTGATTCACCACAATGGAAGAAAATTGATTTATTATACCCTCAATTTGGTAAAGAAACAAGGAACTCAAGACTTGGACTCTGTACTGATGGAATGAATCCTTATGGTACATTAAGCAGCCAACATAGCACTTGGCATGTTATGATTGTTATATACAATCTTCCTCCTTGGTTGTGTATGAAAAATAAGTATGTCATGTTGTCAATATTGATACCAGGGCCCAAGCAACCTGGAAATGACATTGATGTTTACCTTCATCCTTTAATTGATGACCTAATGAAACTATGGGAAGAAGGTGTTATGACATATGATGCTTCATGTGAAGAGATCTTTAGTTTGCGTGCTATGTTGTTTTGAACAATTAATGACTTTATAGCTTATGGAAATTTGTCTGGATATGGCACAAAAGGATACAAAGCATGTCCTATTTGTGAGGAAAATACTGATTCAATCCGACTAAAACATGGTGGTAAAATTATATATCTTAGTCATCAAAAATTTCTCCCACAAGGGCATCCTTATCGAAGGCAACACAAAACCTTTAATGGATCAACTGAGAAATGAAGTGCTCCTAAACCTATATTAAGAAATGTTGTATATGAAAGGGTGAAAGATATTATCAATGAATTTGGAAAGAGATCAAGTAGTCCTACTCTCGCATGTGGCAAATCTTTATACAAGAAGAGGTCAATATTCTGGGATCTTTCTTATTGGAGATTCTTGTCAATTAGACACTGAATTGATGTCATGCATGTTGAAAAAAATATTTGTGATAGCATCATTGGTACATTATTGAATATACCAGGAAAGACTAAAGACGACATCAAATACAGAAAAGATTTAGAATTAATGGGTATACAAAAATATTTATCAGTGGAGATCAGGGGTCGCCACGCATATTTACCACCAACTTGTTACACTTTGTCAAAGTAGGAGAAAAAGACTTTCAGTGAGTGCTTGTATAATATTAAGGTTCCACAAAGATACTCTTCTAATATTCATAGATTGGTATCAAAGAAGGATCTAAAGTTGATAGGTCTCAAATCTCATGATTGTCACACCTTAATGCAACAAATTTTACTTGTGGTCATTTGATCTATGTTGTCGAAGCATGTAAGGTTTGCAATCACAAGACTTTGTTTCTTCTTCAATGAAATAGGCAACAAAGTAATACATCTGTGAGTTGAAGTGATGTTATTTTACTAATTTTTTTTTGGCAATAGATATAGAAAATGGCATGATGTTTCTATTGCCTTAAAAGACCTCCTATGGAAAGATATATTTGTGAGTTGAAGTGATATTATTTTACTAAGTTTTTTGTTTTTTGATTCTAATTTAGTTTTCTTAGAAAGACATATCCTTGTTGAAATAACATTTTTTATTTTGTATGTATAGGTTGTTTTTCATCTAAATGAAAAAGATCACAAGAAAAAAAGTGCTACAACGCTGTGGTGTATGATGGAGGGCTTTTAAGACCTATCTCAAAAGGGATTATATAGATAATCCTAATCAAAAGAACAAAACAACCAATCAATATATTTTGATAGATCCTGAGGCGAGGGAAAGATTTGTTGCATCTAGGAATTCAGATGAGTGTTAGGTAATAAAGATTGTGATGTATTGTATGAATATTTTTATACAATTAATATATATATATATATATATATATATATATATATATATAGGGATTGTACTCATTGCCCGCGCGGATAGTTTGTTTATAATATCCGTGTCTTGAAAACACAGTGCCTTGTATTGTAAATAAACAGAAAATCAGCACCACCCAGTCAGACTCCCATCTCCGCGATACGTACAGTTGCAAGTCCGTAGCATCTCCATCGTTCATCCTCAACGGCCCGACCATCTCCTCCATTGTCTACGAAGACTCTCGTGTGGCCTGTTGGTTGCCCCCCACACACCTGGCGGCCCCTGCTTTGCTTTGCTGCTACGGAGGAGAGAATGGCAGTACACCACTGAAACATGCAGAGAAGACCGACCACTACTATCACCACTACAACTGCTGTGACCACGACCGATGCAGCCCGCTAGAGTGACATCCCACTTCTTTCGCCTTCTACATCCACTTCTACCACACTAACTTTTACCGTCGTCTTCACCCACCATTGAACTGATCCTTAATGTGTGCCATTCCCCGTCAGCATCATCATCACCCTGTCTGTGCCACCGGCACACACACGTAAAAAGCACAACGTCCTCCATCGATGACTGAACCACTTGCCATTTTCTACTCCTCTTAAACCCCCCCCTTCCTCCACCACAGTGGTGCCGCTCCCTATGTCGTCACACACCATCTGCTAAACTAAACCCACTTCCAGAATGGGCCTCGTCTTCTTCTTCCTCCACTTCCTCGTCCTATTCCTACCCCTATCCACCGCCATAGCCGTCCTGCCGGCCCCGCTCCTCACCCTTCTCTCCCTCAAGTCCGCGATCGATGACCCGCTCAACACCCTCAACTCCTGGAAAAGAAGTTGCTGAGAAGCAACGATAAAATGGATTTCAGGCAGTGACACTCCGTCTTGATGATCAGCATCTGCGATACCCTTCGACAAGGTGACAGCCTCCAATCTCATCTGACGCAAGTCCGCTTCAAGTACTACAACGCCGATGTAAGGACAAAGCCATAAGCACCACCTCAAATCCTTAGTCCCTAATGAGCTAGATAGTTTATCAGAACAAATGGAGTTGAGGAATGGAGACTTACATTGCAAATGGGACTTGATCGGTGTTTCACAAAATTGTGCTTGTTTAGGTTGCTCTCATAATTGGATAAATCCACAAATATTCATATATGTGGAAAATCCTCATTGTCATAGCTACTGCGGCTGCTGCCGAACCTGCCGCTGCTAGACCAAGATGAAGAGGATTCCAAATCCTCATCGTCAGCCGTAGGAATGCTTTCTTGGTCTGGTTCTATCTCTCCTGCAAACATGGCTGTTGTTGGTAGGGGAAGGGGATGCCCTTTATGATAGTTGGACTAAGCTAGTCCATATTGTAGGTTCATAGGAATGCAAGAACAAGCATTGAAAGTTGTAGCAAGGTGTTCAGTAGCATTGCACATTACGTGCTTTGACGAAATGACCTTGTGTACTGGATCCTAGCACAATCTAGTATCTTCTTTAAATATTTCACGTTTGACCTGCTAATCGTGTGCATGTAGCGTTTTAATTGTATACATTGTTTACCATATTAATAATTTGGAATAGACATAATAACATCACTGCTATTTAATTTTTGGTTCAAAAATTAGATCTACATCAAATGACAACTATTTTACATCCTCATTATCCTATTTTGGTTCACCCACCTTTGACCATGTACTTTCTATCTTAATTCATGATTGCTCACTTTGCCTCAAAATTCTTCATCAATACGTCGTTAATAGGCAAGAGCCAACTGTAATGTATGTCACCATTTTGTAATATATATAGTCATATTATAATAAGCAAGTGTTATATATAATATGGACAGTTACATTGTAATAGGAAAGAGCCAACTGTAATGCTGGTGACTATTTTTTAATATGGATACTCATATTGTAATAAGCAAGTGTCATCTGTAATATAGACAGTCACATTGTAATAGGAAAGAGCCAACCATAATGTAGGTGACAGTTTGTAATATGGATAGTCATATTGTAATAAAGAAGTATCATCTGTAATATGGACAGTCACGTTGTAATAGGCAAGAGTCAACTATAACGTAGGTAACAGTTTTGTTATTTGGATAGTCATATAGTAATAAGCAAGGGACATATGTCATATGGACAATCGCATTATAATATACAAGAGCCAACCGTAATGTAGGAAACAATTTTACAATATGGATACTCATATAGTAATAAGCAAGTGTCATCTGTAATATGGACGGTCATATTGTAATAGGCAAGAGAAAATCATAATGTAGGAGATAGTTTTACAATACGCATACTCGTATTGTAATAAGCAAGCTCCATCTGTAATATGGACAGTCACATTGTAATAGTCAAGAGCCAACCATAATGCAGGTGATAGTTTTGTAATAGGGATACTCATATGGTAATAAGCAAGTGTCATCTATAATATGGACAGTCACATTGTAATAGGCAACAACCAACCGTAATGTAGGTGACAGTTTTGTAATATGGACACTCATATTGTAATAAGCAAGTGTCATCTGTAATATGGACATTCACATTATAATAGGCAAGAACCAACTGTAATGTAGGTGATAGTTTTGTAATATGGATAGTCATATTGTAATAAGCAAATGTCATTTGTCATATGGACAATCAAATGTAATATGGAAGAGTCAACCGTAATGTAGGTGACCGTTTGTAATACAGATAGTTATGTTGTAATAAGCAAGTGTCATTTGTAATATGGACAGTCACATTGTAATAGGTAAGAGCCAATAGTCATGTGAGTGACTCTTTTATAATACGGATACTCATGTTGTAATAATCAAGTGTCATCTGTAATATGGACTTATTATTCTATCATGCCTTGAAACTTTTGACTTATTCTTAATTTCAAACCTTGATCTGTAAACAATAATTGATGCGTCAATATGAAATATCTTATCCGATACAACTCATGACATCACACTTTTGTCCCCTACACTCTACTTTTGTCGCCTACACTCTCTTCCTTGTCGGTGAAAGGTAAATTAGAATGACTGATTTGCGATCATAGTGGGTGTAGAGTCAATGCCAGAGCCACACTCTGACAACGTACAAAAAGGTCACGCACATCCACACATTGTAGCAACAACAAAACTCGTCCATCTGCAATCAGCCGGTGATGATCGGCTTTCCGAGTGGAGTCAGTTTTCTAAGCCAGCGTCTAGGTAACACACTCTCCTTTTCTACGTACGGTGCATGGTTGGTGGCGTTGGGGTAACATGCCGTAGTCGGTGCTGGGGGGAACAACAAAGTCATTTACCTCACCGAGAAGGGAGGCGGTAGCACCGTTGTGGACCTCAGCAACCCCACCAGGTCAGTGATCTGCATGGATGGTGGTGGGGTCAAAGACACGTGGCACCACGATGATGCCGCGTTGTGCCCGGGTACCGATCGGCGTGGGGGGAACGAGAAGTTGGAGTACTCTAGAGCTGGCTGTGGCGGCTGCTCGTACGAAGACTGATGCCACTGATGCAAGTATGGTGGCGTCCCAGATCCAGGAGGAAGATGGTTCGACAAACCGCCGTCGTAGCCCGTTTCTGTATAACCCGCCAACTATGGTTGTAAGGATAGTAGCCGCCACTGTAAGGGCTATTTTGGCTGTAGTAGTGGTTCTGGGCAGTGGTGTCATAGTTGTAGTTGTTGCTGTTGTGCTTTTTGGTAGAGGAGCTGGATGTGGTGGTCGTGGTCCTTCCAATGGAGGAGTTGAAGGACTGCTGCTGTTGATCGTGGTGATCTGCAGGGTGGTGGTGGTGGTTGCATTATCCACAGTCACCCGCTGCTCCGGGCTAATAAATCAGCCGGCTATTTACAATTGATGCCACCGTCTCTTTGAATACAATAGTATTGAGCTTATTTACATGTGTGCCACCGTGTTTTCAGCAGCCGGGTAACATTGATTCGGTACCCGCGCGGGCATTGTATAAACTCCCATATATATATATATATATATATATATATATATATATATATATATAATATATGTTTTATCTAAATTGCAATACCTCATTTAAATGATCATGCTATTCACGAGGCCCAAAAGGAAAGGTGGGCCTAAGATGTGCATGACCATCGCTTGGGGCCTGGTGGTTATGCCTTCTGTCACCAACTACAAGAGAAGCAACTTTCTTCTGGAGAAGAGTCTAGTACAACTCAAGTTGAGCATCCGCCCTGACATTTGTTGTGGATTGATGTTAGAAAAAATTGAGCAGGTGAAATTCCTAACCCTACAACTAAGGAGGTGGAACAAAAGATGGTAAGTAAAGAGTAACTCCCACAAACTTTGATTTATTTATATATAATTGATTGTGATTTAATATTTTTATTAACTATGAATAGATTAATCTCCATGAGTAAAGGAAGGAAGGAAAGTTCATCCCAACTGGCTGCATGGATGAACTAACAGTTGCTCTTGGTATGAAGGAGCATCCTGGCCATATTAGGGCATTAGGAGCTGGCGTAAGATACACAGCTTATTTTGGCCCTTCACAAAAGAAATCTAGAAGAGGTCATACATGAGGTCTTACATAAGAGGAAGTTGAAGCATTAGTAGCACATCAGGTAAAAGAAATAATGTCTTCATTTCAGCCTAGTCAACCTTCTCAACCTATTCAAACTGTGTGTCTCTCAGATGATGAGGTACAAGCCCATGATCTAGTTGTAGAAGGTCATGGGAGCACTCCCAATGACCCACCACAACAATCTACAATAAGTTTGTTTTATATGTTGTGTTATTAGTATGATATATATATATATATATATATATGTAGTAGGTATCTGGTTTACTGCTTCATATATAACTTATATTATTTCAATTCTAGGTTGGTATGAACTACAAACTTGTAGTGGAGTTTCCTGAATATAATATTGTGGCAACAAGCAAGGTATACAACCTTGGTGGTACATTGCATTGCCAACCAATTATTGATGATATTTTTTGTGTGTCCATCCATCTTGTATATGATGGAATGGGGAACAAACCACTTCCCATACATAATCATGAATATAGTACAGTTGAAGAAGCAAAGGGTTCTATGGTGGGATGTCCTAGACACTTGGTTCTCAATGACAAGGTATACCTGAATTATATAATTTTTTTCCTATTTGACTACATATATGAACTCGTGTCATATAAGTATGTAATTTAATTAACAAGTTTGTAAACCAAAAAGTCAGAATCCTACTAGTTGTACTCCTATGCCCAAGCAATCTTTCATTCCAGAATCCACATTCGACGAGTTAGGAAGTAAATGTAAATGTTTGTGTCGATACTTAGCCAACCAAAGCTCGGGATCACATATGTTGGTCAATTTAAAAGAAGATGCAACTGAGAGAGACTATGAGAATTATATTTTTCTTGAAGATATTATAGACTTGTTTCGATATGATTGGCTACTTTGATATTAGAAGTACGGATAAGGTAAGGATCTATCAATATAGAAAATTCCAATACACAATTTAAAATAATTTCTATATATGAAATGATTACAAATGTTTTACGAACACATATACTGAGGCCATAAACTTTGAAATAAAGAATGTTGGATTATTAGTTCCTTCAGTCACTAGTCAGGTGGAAACACATATTGAGGATGTAAATGACTAATTCTCTACTGCATTCAAATATTTTGCTAGTGTGGGAAAGGAAATTATTCTAATTCCTTTTAATGACTAGAAAATTTTATTATTCAATATACTTTTAATAATGACTAAATTTATTTATTTTAATGTTTGTTTTATTCTGACTCAGATCTAGACATTGGGAATTAGTGGTGGTCATCCCAAAATTGATGACTCTTTATTATCTTGACCCAATGGGAAAACAACAAGGGGCCACAAACTGAAATTGCCAACTATAGAGTAAGCATAAATTTAGTCTCTACCACATCAATTGTTATGCTTCAACATGATATCTCTATTTAGAATTTCTAATTATCCAACTATCTTAATCATTTAATGAATAGGGGTATAAAGGCTTTTCGTGAAGGTGGAGGATGTCAATGTAGCTACTTTGATGGCTTAGTCTTATGTACAACTCTTATAGTAATGTATTAATGTCAACTCTTATAGTCTCATCTCAACTTTGTTTATAGTAGTTTGCTAACATTAAGTATAATTCCTTATTTGTAGTATCCTTTACAAAATAATGACTGGGCTTGTGGCTACTTTGTAATGAAATATATGCAAACTGTTGTCAAACGAGCAACACATGACATTCAGACTACATATCAGGTAATAAAGAATAACATTATAAATTTAGAAGTGAATTGTAGTCATTTTATAAAATATTAGCATGTGCATTTCTATTGCAGATCTTTACAACTTAGCCTTTTACACCTGAGGATTTAAATAAATTTTGAGAAGTGTGTTTAGATGCTTTTCTAAATGCAGTCACTATGGCATTGGATTGAATGCATATGTTAGCTTCATTTATGTATGTAGTTTGAAACTCTTTCAAATTTACTTTTGTATCTGACGTGAATTTTAATATCATCTCAGACTTGGTTAATGCAATCTATCATTTTATGAATGTTATGATGCGCTATGCATATGAATATATCTCAACTGAATATGTTGAATTAATTTTGTTATGAATGTGTGTGGCTTGGATATTGATATCAATTCAAATAGGATTGAACAGAAAAGCTAGCAAATGACTTTAGAATGAATTTCAGGATTGCATCTTTGCATTTGCAAGTCTTTTTTCTATTACATGTTTTGATCTTTGTAAAGCATATTTTTGTTCTGTAGGTTCTTGTTCTGAAGATTTCTATTCTGTAGATTTTTCTATAAAAAAATTTATACACTACAGGGTTGGTTTTTTAGTAAAACCGACCGTATAGGTTAGTTTCTTTGTACCTCTATTGGGTTAGTTTTTGTTGTACAACTGACCTTACAGACCTTTAGGGTCTTTTCATACAACTGACCTTACAGACCTTCAGGGTTGGTTGTTTTTCATATAACCAACCTGACAGACCTTCAATGTCGGGTTTTTAAGTATAATCGACCTTACATACACCACAAGGTCGGTTTTTTTAGTATAACCGACCTTACAACCTCAGGGTCAGTTTCTTTTAGGTTCAGTTTCTTTGTACCTCTATTGGGTCAGTTTTTGTAGTAAAACCGACCTTACAGACCTTCAGGGTCAAGTTTTTTCATATAACTGACCTTATAGACCTCTAGGGTCGGCTATCTTCTTTGCATTTTCAAAATCATCAATTTTGGCCATAGGGTCAATTTTGTTTGATATAAGTAACGCAACATTGTAACTATTGCCTTGGGTTCTGTTTGTTTCAACCCGACGCTGCTATCTAAGGTCAGTTTTCTTTGGTTGAAAATACTGACCCTATAGTGAAATTTCTATAGCGATGGCCACTTAAGCGTCAGTGAGAAAGTGACATTATAAGCTTAAAAAAACTGACCGACCATTACTGTTTGCTAACTGATATGTCAATCTGGTGCAAATATCTCAAGACACTTCTGTCTGGAAAGCGTTCGACCCAAAATCTAAAACTTTGAAGCTAGCACAAATGAACTTTAGTATAATACAAAAGTTGTTTCTTGAAAAGCAAAAGGACCTAGGATCTTTTTGGATAGAATGTTTCCTAGCATGCCGCAATGGACTTGCTGACTTAAGCATAAGAATATATATCATGCCAAGCCCTTTATGCCAGCATATAGGGTTCACCGACCTCCTACCCACAACTATGACCATTCAACTGGAAGATGCATCCATTACAAAACCTTTGTATATAATAGAAAAATCCCAGTGAAGTTAGAACATGACACCTACATCCCATGTGATTGTGTGGTATTGCAAATCAAAGAGAACAATTGTTTCTCGCTCATCTTGGGGAGACCATTCTTAGCCACTGCAAGAGCCTTAGTAGACGTTGAAGCTGGGAAACTCGTCTTGTGACTGGGAAAGAAGATGATCGAATATCAATTCCTCAAAGATCTAAAGAAGATTCATAATTTGATTGAAGCTTCCAAGATAGAAGGTAATCTGGAACCAAAACAAACAGACCTCCAGGGAGCCAAACAAGGTAATAAGTACTCGTCCCAGATCAAGGTATGTACACCATCTAACCATGATCCAAAGCCTATTGATTTAAAATACAAGGGTCTGGAAACCCTACTCACGTATATTACATGAGAAATGCTTATCATCAATCAGGTCCACGACGTTAAACTAGGACACTTACTGGGAGGCAACCCAACCCTTTTTTATTTTGTTTTGTTTTTTTTGTTTAATTCTTCTTTTCTTTTCACAAAATTATTTCAAAAAGACAATGGAGAGAGATGAGAGAGAAGGAGAAGGGGAGGACCATGCCCTTGACAACCAAATCTGATTGATGGATAAACAACACGATGTATCTAGATCATGATGAAAATATCCATCAAATCCTCAGGTTAGTGGTCTGTTTGACAATAAGAGATTTCGCGATCTTAAGAAATGTTAAGCGGCTACATGGCCCGATGTAGATTGCTCTTTTTATTTTTAATAACAAATTTATTTCCTTCTCTTTGATAAATATGTCTTTATCCCTCACGATAAGTTTGTTTCTTGGAATTAGTAGCCATTTTTATCTCAATCCTATTGTCAGTATTCACTGCCATAATATCTTAACTGGGACTTTCCAGGAAGTGATTGCCATGGACTAGGCATAACACATGCATGGTTTGTAACAACCAACTTTTTGGGCATCCCTAACATCTCTTCTTTGCAGTAATAAAAGGGGCGATGTGTAGGGCTTGGCAACACTTACATCTTCCTTCTGATGATTAGAAACAAGTCCAAGAATCTATATTCGCTCTGCCTCGACATCGCCAATGGAATCAATGACTAACAACATCAACGATAGACTTCGGCGTTCACGTGGTGGCCCCTCAGTGAATGACCAGATACCATCCGACCATCATATTCAACTCTACTACTCCCAAGACACCTATGTCCCTTGGGAGTTACGCTCCATGCACCGACCCATCGACAAAGAATGCCACTAGCCAATACGGGTCCTCTTATCAAATGGCTATATGATCAGCAAGACATCACCCTAGAGGTAAGGCATTGGCTAGATGCAGGTTGTATAGAATGGGTCCCACAACCACAACCACCCTCACCACCACTAAACGAAGATCATGGCAACTGGTGGCCAAGGTGATGTTCAGATCAGAGCATCACCAATGTGAGAGGAACCCATTCTTAGGATTTCTATTGAGTGCTCTTGGATGTCTACTCCCTCCATCTCCAACTACACCACCCTCCCTATACAGTCCCCTCCATATCTAACGTTTTTTTGCCTGAGGATGGGCATAATTTGGAAGTTGGGGGTGGAGGGTGGGTGGTACATTATCTCCACCACCTCAACTCTAAGCCTTCCCTTTCTCATCCTCAAACACTTTTTTTTTATTTTCTCCATCTTTTATTTGCATCTGTCTTGTTTTCTATTTTCTTTCTTATTTTTTGTGTGAGTTGTGGCCTTTACCTAGATGAGAATTTTAATGTAAGCAAAAAATGGAAATATATAAATAACCTATTCCTTTTTTCTTGAGCTAGCCCGTGCAAAAAGAAATTTTAAGGAAGAAACATGTCTTGAATAGATATGAGCCCCGATGACAACAATTGAGCATTCTTTCCCCATGGAAATGACGATAAGTAGAATGAGTCAGAAGGGTCAAGTTGCATGTGCCTTTGATATGACTTGCAAAAAATTTGTAAATTCTTCTATACCTTATATTAACTAAATTAACTAATATAATATGATGATATGATTCTAATGCAATAATAAAATGAAGAAGCACAAGTAAACCTCTTGTTACCACTCATATTCCACCATGTCTTATCACTTTGCCATCCAAAAAATGATATATTCCCCGCTATATGCCAAACCTTAACTTTGGGGTGGCACCCTTTCCATAAACATTCCTCCTTTTCAATTTTTGTCTAAGACATGGCATAAATAAAAGAGGCCAATGTGCCAAAAGAAAACATGCAGTCAATATAACCACAACCAAATAAAAAGTCTCGAGTCAAATAGAGGACAGATAAATAAAATAACTGAATCCCAAATAAGGTCTCAAGTCGAATAGAGGAGATATCAGGGAATCATGTTTGTGCCATGTCATCATCCCCCTTTCGTCCAATTTTTCATACCCAGGGGACTTATCAAAACTCTCCCAAAAATAGCCAAACAACCCTGACTTGTGCTACCTTCTATTTGCACGAACATATCATGAGTATTATTGAGATGAGGTTCAGGAGTAGCGAATGGAGGAACAAACACAAATTGGGGGATTTCCAAGTGTGGCTACCTGACCCCAAAGGACTAGGGTCTCTTGAACATGTTTGGTGTAAGGGGCCCATAAAGTTTTCTCAGTTGGGAGAGGAAATCCTGGATCCTATTATGAATTATTTGACCTCTTTTTTTAGTTTGGTTTACTCAGGACAAGGAAATGATTAAGTTTTGGGTAGTTTGATGAATGTGTTTATACCCATCTTTGCATACTCTTTTATTCACTTTTTACGAGTTGTTTTGCTTCTATTTCCTAGTTTTATCTTTCTATTTATTTTAATGCAATTGTCTCCTCTTTTTTAAAATTTAATGCACTTTATATATTTTAATGCAGAACCAACCAAAAATACTCAATAATGCCTAGATAGACGATCAGGCCTTCCTAATGCTATGCCTTAAGGGAAGGAAGACCCCAAAAGCTTTCCATTGTCCACCTTCCAACTGCCTAGCCTAGCGATCAGCTTCCCTACTCACTCGAATCAAGCCACTCTCTAACATGGAGGCTTCCAAATTCTTCAGATCTGATGCGTGCTCCCATCATTTAGCCTAATTTGATTCATTCCACGCTGGTCCGCTAGAGAACTAAATGTGAGGTCAAATTGTGTAACCCACATGAGTCTCTTGTTGGACCAAGTACGAGCCATTCAATTAGCTGCATTCAATCACAAATATTTAGAATTCGGGTTTCAGTAGCAAGAAATGCATATATAAAAGGATCCCTTATCGTCCATTCTAGGGGGTCTCTAATCATTGATTAGAATCCACATTGTGTAGCGCAAACCCTAGAGAGGAGCGAGGAGGTGGCAGTCATAGTGGAGAGATTAGTCTTCATGTTGTAGGTGTCATGACCTCCTCCATTATTCCTTCTATCTTTTTGTTGTTGTCTCTCAGCATGAGCGAGTAGCCATTTATGCTGGGGAATGAGGACTAGCCTCAACAACCCGTATTTTATCCTAGCTTGTAGCTAAAGTCAACAATACTATTGCTAAATTAATGATCTCTCTTCTTATTTCCTTGAATTGCAAATTGACAACCCGCTTTGCATGTATGTTATAATAATGGAAATGCAGGTTGCTATGAGCATGATTAGAACACCAAAATGATCATGTTATCCCCCCTGAGGTGTCAACCAGGAATAGTGAGGTGATTGGGCTATGATTTGCTAATGTGCCAAGGATGGACGGTCTTAAGTGAGGGAG
This sequence comes from Alisma plantago-aquatica, assembly GCA_963693085.1. Lineage (NCBI taxonomy): Eukaryota > Viridiplantae > Streptophyta > Magnoliopsida > Alismatales > Alismataceae > Alisma > Alisma plantago-aquatica. The sequence goes on along the minus strand of OY856409.1, from coordinate 1,314,719,249 downwards.
TCCAATTGGAATAAACTGGGAACTTGCTACTGAGGATGGTTGGTTCCAAGGGAGTTTAGGCCAACTAATGATCTGTATCTCGTGAGGGTGTAGTAGCTAAGACTCTATTTAGCGACTGTTATTTAAGAGTTAGATCTTGTTAGGATAATTTAGTAGGGTTTGGTAGTGAAACCCCATGCCCGGGTCCTCTTTATTATCATTCATTTACTGCTTAATCTTTATTTCTACTGGAAATAATTTAGTTATTATCAATCAATCAACTTTTTATGTTAAATATTACTCTTAAAACTTCTAAATTTATATAACTGCTTAAAAAGGTTGTCCTTTGGGTTCGTTCCTAAAGTATACTGCAATAAGGCTTCCACTCGTGTGGAGTGGGAAATTAGTGCACTACTTTTGGCTAAACCCAGGAAATATTCTTTTATGGTGTTTCTTGGTGCAACATTTGAAGGCCCATCAATGAACCCATCATCAAATTAAAGGATGGAAATGTAGTCATGGTGTGCAGTTGCAATGTATTTAAGGTTGGAGATGAGGGAAGTCTGTGGAGCAATGAGGTACACAATTTGATGTTCATCAAAGGTACACTTGATAGTTGTTGATCTCATTCTTGGTGGGATAGACTTGTCCCTGTGAGGGTGGAGTAGGTACATCAATGTTTAGAAGCTATCGTCAATGAATTTAGACGTCACTGACCTAGCCTATTTTTAGGTCTGGGCCTTAGAGTCTGGGTAGAGGTGGAGTTTCATTGGGTTTGATGAATTGATGAAATGATCGATAGGAACTAGACGCAAATGTTGAGAATGGAGGCCAACAACTTAGAATCAGAGTAAAGATGATGTCTTGCCATTAATGCAAGATTGATATTTGCAAATGGCTATTAGGGTTGGAGATCAAACTCCCCATATGTGGGAACCTATCTTTTGATCAATATAAATATTAGCCATTAGAGAGAAACCTTGAATCTAAACCCAGATTAAGAAACAAAGGTCAAAATTCTCAACAAACATGATTCATATAGTATACAAGAAACACATGTACATTTTTCATTGTGGGAACCTCTCTTTTGATCAACATAAATGGCAATAGAGAAAAACCCTTAATATAAACCCAGAGTAAGATAAAAATACCAACTCTAGACAAACATGATTAACATAGTTTATGAGAAACACATGCTATTTTTTTTTCTTTCTTCATTAAAACCTCATAAACCAATGCCACATCAAGGACAACATATCCAGTTGTCACAAATTTTATTGCTCTCCATTAAAACTAGATTCAAAACTTATCTATCATACGCATATCAATTTACATTAGTTACATGTACATGTAAGAACAACCTCAATATACTACTCGTCTTAAGAAAGACAGAATACTAGGACATTTTTAATATAGATTGTTCCATTTATATCTTCTTGTCATGACCTATTGGCTAGATGTCTTTATACCTAAAAACATTTGAAATAACCTCATAAGACTCATATACAACCCTAATGAATGGATACCTCCCACACAAGGTAGCACATGCACCGACATAAGAGTAAGTATACTAAACATATAAGAAACTAGCACATAAAACTATGTCAAGTAGATAACTCTAGCATTATTGTATAGCCCTAATTAATCAATCAACAAGTATCTACAAGCCAATTCCAACTTTTAACTATATTTGTAATCTTTTCAATGAACATATCAGTAGATGCTAGTTACTTCAGAATGACAATCCATAACAATAACATCATCTTTGTGAACCCTACCAGCTAGACAATGAACACATTCTATAGTCCTTAAGCTAAAGTACACATAAGACATGTCTACTAAACATGACTACTCAAATTACAAGTAAATCAAAATCATACTAAGAGTAGATATTAAATCACAACATAAACTAGTTGAAAACATTTAAGATCATATTTTATTCATTTCCAATGAAACTAATTGGATCATATCTCACCAATTAGAACTCATCACATCTAATCATCATGCCAATGACTCATCATCATCTTAGGATTTAAATTTAGCTGACCAACCTAAGATATCAACAACAATCCATGGTCCACCACAAGGTTTCTTAAAAAGGCTCATGTCCTCATATCAGATACATGAGATAGGAAATAACACCACAGAATATCATATATCATGATATTTCTCATGTTTTACAATTTTCATTTCATCAAAGTCTATTCCCCATGGGCATAGACTTTCACACCAGAGTATTTAGGGAAAGAATCACAATAGATGACTAACTCCTAAATCTTGGTGGTCTAACTTATAAGGTCTTGATCCACACTCTGGGAATCCTTATCATGATTCTTTGGTTATTACAAGGAGAACCATTTCATTTCCCTAGTGTAGACATCAGGGGAAACTCACACTATTTAAGGCACCTAACTGAGATGTGTCATCATTTCACTTGTTATTTAATCCACTTACTCATCATAAAGAGAATAAAAACCATCACTTATCAAGTGTGTGAATTCTCACAAAACTATAAAGACATGAAATAGATCATGTTTAACAACAAAGACAACTATTAAAACAAAAAACAACAATAAAAACTTTGAAACATATAGGTTTCTTTCCATTTCAACAACATTCATATAAGTCATCATCAATGGGATATCAATTTGAGACATCTCATTATCTAGCATTTACCCTAAACATGGTTTATCAAAGATAAACATTGCATGTTAATTAAAGCCTAACATATTTCTTATTAGTTCATTCTAGATCACATTGTTCATCATTATTCACAAATATATTAGAACCCACAAAAATATAAGAATATAAACCTTTTATGTCATTTATCTTTCTTAGATCACATGCAATATATGACATATACTTATTCCATCTAATTGTAATTGATATAACTAATTCTCAATGCACAAAAATGCATAACACACTTAAAACTCCTCGATTTCTATTTACTATTCTTCAGTTAGTGTTACTATTAAACAAAACATTTGATCTCATTTGAAATCCATAAGAATAGACCATTGTCAGAGTACAAGTATTCTAGTAGACAATTACAAATCAAGAATACATTCTTTTGAAACAATTCACATCTTGAACTTCAAATTTTAATTAAATAAAAATTATACCTATCCACATTCCTTAATCCCCCATTGAAGAGCATTATTAGGTATTAACATATATCTGATCATACTAAGGTTAGAGTTAGGTTCTCTGATCCAACTATTTTTTCATTTTCCTTCAGTTCATAATCATTAGTCATAAATTCTTTCATATCATGTTCACTACTACTCTTGGGATAAATCATTCTATATTTAGTTAGTTGATAAAGTTTCTCTCTCATTGAAATCCTTCATAGTCATATTTCAATGTATTTCATTCAATTTAGTTCATCCCAAATATATCTAAAGTAAACATATGAAAGAATTCCTCATACTTATTTCATTAATATTTTACTCATTACTTATCACCAAAATTCAGTTCATCCCTACCATTTCTTTTCTTTCCTATAGGCACATTTACCATGTCCTTTGACTTCTAACAACATTTTGGTAACTAAAATTAATGCTTTTATTTCTTATAAAACTCTCAATTTAGGAAGTACCATGAATTAAGGTTACATCTTGTTTCCTATTGATCTATATTAATCTTCTCAATTCATTACTATGCTACTTATTTAAAGCCTTGCATTTATGTGGAGTTTACTCAAGATGAATTAGGAATGGACAATCTTAGTAAGACTTATCACCTTCAATTGAAATAATAATATCCATATCAAATCAAGAAGACTTATCACCTTCAATTGAAGTAATAATACCTATAATTTAGCATTTTCTTCACATCAATAAGATTATATACAAGTTTGAGCGTCATCTTTCATACTCATCTTAATATTGAATTTCTAGGGTTATCAAGAGGTTGACTTATTTCATTGCATAATGAGAACCTTATTATTTAGTAACCTCTCCAGGGTGTATAAGGGGTCATTAAGGCTATATCATCACATGAAAACTCTAGTCTTGATTTCCACACAATTATATCATATAAGTATGCATGGATTCATTGAATCATTTGAGTCGATCTGCCAAAACTAACCCTAGACATGGAATACATCCATTTAAAACCCTCATATCGATCCTTATGTACATGCCAAATGTAATTATAACATATATCTAAAAATTCAATGGAGTAACTTATTCTTGTTAAAACATGATTCTATACTTGTCAACTAAATTTGCATGCATATCACTATTAGGCTGATTTTTGGAAATATTCATATAAAACAACATAGTTCTCTATCCATACAATTTTTTATAGTACTTGAATCAATAGGTCGGAACTAGAAAAAAGCAAGTCAATGATAACTAATCTAAATCAGTAGCATGGAATTTCCTGAAGTCTCCCCAATTGAATATCAAAATGAATATAAATGCAGACAAGTACCTTGTTTATTTTTTTTCAGATAAAGTTAAGATTTTGACATGATTATAGAGATTAATGATGAGATAAACTGTGATGACCCGACATCAAATCAAGTCATCACTAGTAACTAATTGCGGAATAACCATAAGCAACGGATTAACAAAATCACTAAAAATTAAAACCATTTTGAAAAGAGATCCATTACTAGGAAACTCTCAATGAAAGATCCAAAACTTTATACATATCATTATTCACATTGTTCATACACTATTTCATCTCATCTTGAGGACAACATATAATAGTTTCTCTAACAAAACATATACGGAAGCAACATAAAACCTTGAGGCATACAAGCCAAAATCTCATATTGTTAATAAAACCATTACGTACTGACTCCAAGGACCTGAGAGTACAGAGACAACACATATGACTTCCATCTACAAGACACGACAGATAGTATACTCAACTTGAGCTGTTACTGTAGCCAAGCTGTTGTTGATCTCCCTCTACAAAAAAGTCTCTACCTCATCGTGCACGTCCACCTAAAAATTGTGGATCCCATGGGGTGAGACAATTGTCCCAGCGAGAGATATAACTCTCCGCCGACAATATTATTATCATAGGTAAGCAGTATAAAACTGGGTAGAGGTTCTTTTATATTAACAAGAAGGATTAATCACTATTAAAAGCAGAACAGAGTAATCTCTTCCCTTAAAGTAATGCATCTATCTATGATAGAACAATAAATCATTTATTCACTTTACAGGGAATATAAAGAAACATGTATACCATCTATCAAATTAAGATGTATAAAAGTAGTGTACATCAACCAATATTTTTCATATTCGATCCTTAAGAAAATACACTACACGGATGATTACATATTACAATCACACTTATGCCCTGAGGAGATGAAGTATACTGTTCATGCTCCAACCGACCATAAACTTCTCACAAGTTGGTACCATACAAGGCCAATGACAGAGCCGGCTGCCAAGACCTCTCCCACCTCAATCAATACGAGACAACTGGTAGTGACATCTCATGTCAAACTACAAAAAGTACATGCCAGGGTATAGTGGCATCTTCACTCAGAGTTACATCCGTAGCATGCACTTTCTTAGGGGAACACAGACCAACAACATTCCCTAGTTATAAAATTATTGAGTCATGGCATATAGCCATACTCTGAGCCAGGAGCCAGTTCACCGTGCTCATTACTGAGACTATGACCACTGTCACACTCATGCCAGGATATGGCATATAGCCAATCCCCAAGATCGTGGACGTAAGGGGATCAGTCAACATATGGCCGTCCAAGCTCACGCCCCCACATATTCAAAAATATGCGCTCTAGGTAATCTCGTGGGAAAAACCTATTTCACCATTTCAGCAAATTCTGATGCTGATGGATCTATGTCAGGGGAACTACATTTTATGGTTTCAAATGATATATTAAGTGCATTACAATATTCTTTTAGCATCAAACAAGTTATGAGCATCAATCATAAACAAATGCTACAAAGAAAGGTGTAATACATCTATCAAGTACTTTTCTGATCTTTGGAACACAATTAGATACATAACACTCAGGATATCAGTCCCTTATCACATTATTGGGAATTCTCATCTTATCATCATCATCATCATGATTACTGGATATGGGTATTCAAACCCTTAGATCATCACTACACATTGTTACCCATGTAATAGGTAACTATTACCTCTAGGTCCTCAGACCAAGGTATTCATCACACATGTTGTACAAGTATTTCACATAGCTCACATGGTTCATTAAATATCTTATCACCTCTCACTAGGCAACAACTATCTTTTCAGATATCAGACTATATAATCATTATACTTTTTGTACAGATATTTAACATGGCTCACAAGGCTCATTTAAAATCTATAACATATAAACATCATAGCGCGCACCTGGGTATGTTCATCATCTCATGTCTCTTGAATAGTTTGCACTTTATGATAAAAACTATTAACAATATATGACATCAATACACAATTTAAGAGAAATACATCCTCCCCATTATTAGGGTTAGGATTTCTCATTTTATCTGAATGGAGTTTCAGGTTCACATCATCACTATGTGATGTAAGAGAAATACATCCTTCCCATAATTAGGATTAGGATTTCCCATTTTAACAGAATGGAGTTTGAGGTTCACATCATCACTATGTGATGTAAGAGAAATACATCCTTCCCATAATTAGGATTATGATTTCCCATTTTATCCGAATGGAGTTTCAAGTTCACATCATTACTATGTGATGTAAGAGAAATACATCCTTCCCATAATTAGGGTTAGGGTTTCTCAATCTAGATGATTAGGCTTTTAAGTGCATGCCATCACCGTTCCTTAAGGTTAGGGTTTTCCCCTTATCAACAAATTAAGGATTCAAGATCATATTATCACTCATCTTTTAAGATTTACCTTTATTAACCATTTAGATTTTCAAGATCACATCATAAGAGATTAAACCCTAATTCATACTCCATTCATACTAGGTATATCAACATATACTCATTACACGATTGTTATTCAAATATAAGTTTCTCTTTCATCCTCACTAGGATGTTGATTGCACCATAATTTTATTAAGTTGGCTCAATTCCCCTCTTAAGGTGCATTAGCTTATCACTATCTAATTGCATTACACTCCTTGCATCTTAATGTTTCATTTAACACAATACACAACATATGTCACTCAATCAAATACATATGATTGAAGCATACCTACCATATCGAGCATCATGGTGTATATATGCTATCATAGTGTTTTTGAGATACAGTCTTCACATCATATCATGTACTATATCGGGCATGTGGTGTAACCACATCATCATATCGTTTAGGGTGTATCCCCCAACACCATAACATGTAACCATCTCAGATTGGCTATCACTTAGTTCTTATCATCTCAAGTTAACCTCATATCATATTTGAGCTAGATGCTTGACCTCATATCGAGTATAATAGATGTACTTTCTACCATATCATGCACAATATGTGCACCATATCGGGCATAGGGTGTATGCCTCATCATGGTATCGTTCAAGTGGTATATACACAATACCATATCAGGTTTCAATGTTGGATTATCATATCGGGCTACCATGTTGGGTAACATATTGGGTATACTATTATGCTCGTATCCTTTCATTCCTTCCAAGGATCAGTACCATAAAATATTTGAACAACAAAGTAGATATCTGATTGAATTCTTTCATAGAGAACCCTTTACACAAAAGGATAAGGGTATGGGTTCAAAAGCATGTCGGGTTTCACTTCCTTATCTAAGGTTTTAACACCATATCAATTTAGAATGTACCATATCGTGCATGAGGTATGAAATTGACCTTATGTCATGTATAAGGTGCATGTAGGTAGCACTCCTATAACCCATGAGATATTACTCACATCGTTCATGTGGTATCACTTACCACTATATCACATTACCTATTATCTTGGGTTTCATACCACCATCTAGGGTTTCAACCCATATCGGGTTAGGATACAAACCTAACACCATATCTTGTATAAGGTGAATACATGACCCTATATTGTGCTCAAGGGTTGCATATGTATTAATAATATTGCCCATGAGATATACACTACTCACCATATCATGTTTATGATATGTTCATATCAACATGTTGGGTTACTTATCCTCTAGGGTTTACTATATCGGGTTGGAAAATATGCTTGACTCCATGTCGTGCATAGGGTGTATAACTTGATCTCATATTGTGCACATAGTTTTTTCTTAACAATATATAATGCATGAGGTATGCAATTCACTATCATAACGTGCAAGAGGTACCTACTCATCACCATATCATGCTAGTGATATATTCACCTCACCATATCGGGTTAGAGGGGCTTTCAACCCAATATCGGGTTGGGACCATGATGATGTCATCATCATAAACATCTAGATTCTTGTTATTACTATTCTAGATTATGGAAAATAGTCCTAAGATACTTTTGGAACTAAAAGGATCATCAATTTATCAAAGGAATTCGAAATTGAAAGTAGATCAACAAGTTTAATAATATTGACGGTGAATAATTACATAGTTGGGTTCAAGTTATATAACCCGCCTTATGAACAACTTCAAAGCTCCAAGATCCAAAGCTTCACGATACTAAGGTTGAAGATGAGCTTATACAAGGTCCAAGGCTCTTTCACAACTCCTCCATAAACAAGTAATCACCATAGTTAAGAACTTGGTGAAGAAGAAAAGAGAGGAATATCTATAACCCAAAAATCATGCTTCAACCCAGGTTGAAAATGACCATGGCCTTACCTTAAGCTTGGTGCTCGAGATCCCCTTGCTCCTTAAGATACTATTCACGATATATAAGAGGGTATGCATGATATCTCAAAGAAAGAGAGTTATGGGGTTCGTAAACCTCCATTAGTAGGTGAAAGGAGAGGCATATATACTTGGGTTTCATGAGAGAAGGTGTGTAAGAGGTGTCTTCACCATATGCTACTAGGTGAAACGTGTATATGCATGGTTAAAACATGTCCATGCATGCACACATGTATATAATTACATGAAAAAGTCTAGAGGACAATCTAGATATGATATTTCGGCCATCACTTACCTTGTTGGATAAGATATCTCATCTTTATATCACAAGTTATGCAAACTGATACACTTTTTACAAGGAGCATCTAACTCATCATGGATCACATCCTTGAGGTGATTAGGCCATCATGGCCTTTGCCAAGAGTTCACAAACCGATATGGGATCCCCTCCATGGCTCCTTGGACGATAGGCACTCCCATCTCAAGTCTTCAACTCGATACAACTCAAGTAAGGGCTTCAACTATACATCATCTCTTGGTCTTTTATCACCAAGAGTACCACCACTCATAAATGATTCAAAAATGGTGTATCCTTATTTCTCTCTCCTGTAAATGATACATATAGGAATTATAGACGCTCTATAGGTGATAATTTACATATCAACCCTACATTTTGGGTAAATTACAATTTGTACCAAAATTGGTGCACAAGGCACTAGCATTATTCAAACAAGTTCAAACTTGGAATTTAGGTTTTCCACAAGCCACCACTTATCATCATTATCTCTCTTTGATATTACAACACTTAAGGTACATTCAACATGTGACATATTTCAATGTAACCCCTCATCTTGGGTAAATTGCACTTTGCACTCAGACTATCATATAATGCACAAATAGTTTGCAATTAAGCTCACACTTGAAAATAAACTTCACAAAGAGTCTTAATTACTTTTCAAAAGAATTAGAAAAAGTTTGTAAATAACTTACTTAAGCAAAAATTCTAGGGTTAATCCATAACCCAGGTCAGGGATGTTACATAAACACTCACCTCAGGTGCCAAGCACCTTAAAAACGTCCCTTATAGTCTAAATTTTTAGAAACCAAACCAACTTGAGTTTTGAATCCACTTCTTGATCTTTTTAGGTTAGAATCCCTAGGAAAAGGGAATAAGAGATAAAGAAAGAGAAAATAGGTTGGTTTGATGACTTTTTTATCCAAACAAGAGGAGGGGAAAATTTCGACATGAAATAGAAGATTCACCATGTTTGCCTATCTAAAAAAGGTAATCTTACTTGCTTTCATCACTCCTTGAAAGATAAAACTCTAGATCAACCTCTCTACCTCCTTCCTCACTCAAAACCTAATTCTCTATCTCTCTCAAGGATTTCATTTCTTTAGAAAGAATCACAAAATATGAGAGCTACTAGAGTATTAGGTTACTCATATAGAATTGTTCGATTATATTATTAGCCTATGTAGTTAATAGGTTGGTTATTTAGTGGGTTTAAGTGTGTCATCCCATATAGTCATCCTTGAGTCCCATGTCTATAATCTCTCCACTCTTTATCATATATATGACATGTGTGTTCCATCTATTATATAATAACACAAGTGAGTTTTCCCCTCACACCTTTCAACATGGTATCAGTGCATGTCCTAAGAACTTAATACTAGCACCCACCTCTACTTCCCTCTCCTTTATGTTTAACCCACTTCCCTAGCCACCACCTCTCTCTCTTAGTGATAGAAATAAAGAGAGAGCCCACCTATGAGTGGTCTGCATCTCTCCATGGATTAAGTCATCTGCCTGCCAAACATCTCTCGACCACCATGGTTGCTTCTCTTCCTTTTTTCATATAGATCTTTATCTATGTACTGGCACCATCCTTCCTGGAAATCTACACTTCCTTGAGTCTGTTAATCATATAGACAATACTAACTCATCTCCATATCTGGTCATCATGTCTTCCTTGAGTTTGTCCTCTCAGTCATGTGCATGCGTGGTTCATCCCAACCATCATCAATCATCATTTACCACGTCGTCATCCTAGACATCTTATACTCTTATGAAGAAATAAAGATAGACATATAATCAAGGGACCCACCTAGTTCTCCCCTTGAACCTCTTGGTTTTGGATGGTGCTAATTCCATTTCAGATCTATTTTTGGTTTAGAAAGGAAGCCATCATCATCTCCCTATGGCCATTAGTATCCTCGAAACCTCCATCAATTCCCAAACATCTTTCTCTAGACGATGCTAATTCTCATCCAGATCTATTCTGATCTTGTAAGTGGTGTTTTTAACTCCAATTTGCATGATCTAGTGTCACAAGTGATGGTGCTAATTTTTGTCACCCTTCAGCATGTCTTCCCAGAGTTGTGTTCTCTTTGATGATGCCAATTACTATCAAAATTTTACATAAAAGACCATCAACATAGTGTGTCACACTCCATAAATTGTCCTAATTGTGCATGGTTTCATTTAGATTGCAATCTACACAAAATGTCATCTTCAAACATGGTTGTTTCTAAACATCTATTTCACGCCACCAAAAATTCTACACCGCATATTATCTTCAAACACATCATGTTTGTAAGGCCCCTAACTTGGGTTTTGGGATAACCCTATTTGTTTTGAATTTATTAAGTTCTTATAATCTAAATATAATCCTTTGGAATGTTTTAGATCTTGGGGAGACCTTAAGTTTCCAGTTTGATCTTGTATGGTTGATGTTTGTGCTTTATGTGCTTATTATTGGACCAAATTGCAATTTAACCAAGTTGAGGGGTTATCTTGAAATTTCTCAAATATATAGTGTTCCCTTAGTACTTTGGAGTCTTGGGAAAGATAATGATTCATAGGGATGCCCGGTTTGGACCTTGGTCAAGGAAGTAGCACCATGTGGTGATGTAAGGGTTTCTAGGGTTTCTATGATGATGACCTTGATGAGCAAGTTTGAGTGTCGTGACCCATGTCTCAACCATCTTGGTGAGTTTTGGATGTGTCGCAATCGAGAAAATTCCCTTGGGTGTGGAGTTTGTGACCATGATGGTCTTGGGTCGAGCCAGTTGTCCTTTTATGGAGTGTTTTGACCTAGTTTGATGGTGGTGCTTTTGTCTCGACCAAGGTGAGGTTTTGTGCTTGTCTCGACCATCCATGGAGTGTCTCGACCGAAACCCATATGTTGGTGACCTTGAGAGGTTGAGACACAACATAGGTTGTTTCACCACCTCATGCATGTAAGGTTTAAGTGGTTGCATGTTAGTTTCTTGGGTGGACAAGTGTCCCTTTGATAACTTTACATGTTGACACCTCATCTCCACCCTACCTCCCTCCTCCTTTGATATATAAAGACTCTTCTCTCCTTGCAAGTGAACCTTTCGACCCTCCTTCTTCCTCCCTCTCTTTTTCTTGTCCTTGTAGCTTGGTGGAGCAAAGAAGGGCTGATCCTTGAAGCTTTGGTGATTGGATCCTTGCATGTGGTGATCCTTTCTCGTTTGCAACCTTGGTAAGTGATTATCTTTCTTTAATGTGGTTTCCTTGGATCTTCTACCCCATCTTCTTCTTCTTTTATTGGCCCTAGACTACAAATCATCCATGGTGGTCGTATTGGGGAGAAACCCCTCATCACAAGGGTCAAAGACCATGTTTTGACAAGGTAGTACCCAAGTGAGAAGAAGTTTCATTTCTCTTTTCTCCCTTCTTCTTTTGGTTCAGCCTAGGGATGTTTGTCTATTTCCTTGAACAACCTTTGACCTTGGTAGATTCTTCTATTTGAGATTTTGTTGTGACCAAAAGTGGAGCCTTTTTTGGAGCTTCATAATCCTTGTTTATCATGTTCTTGGAGCTTGTGAACCTTGGAGTTGATCTTACTTAAGGTAGGTTTTATAACTCTCTACCCTCCTTTATTATTAGCACTCTTAATCTTATTTGCATGTTGATATTTCTCCCTCTAAAATGTGCCCTTAATATTTTAGTGGATGATATCATGACCTAGATCTTAAGTGATGGTATATCATGCTTGAGATGCTTAAAATCTGAAACCCTAATGTTAAGTACCTGATTTTGGAATGGATGTGTTAGAGTGGTTTACCTCCTCTGACTTAATCTTGGTTTTTGGTCACATACATAAGGTTCGTGCACCATGATAAATTATGGATTTTAGATTCTATTTTGGGTGTTTTAATGCATGTTTATCTCTCTTACTTGAGGTACCTTTGTAATGGTTTCATGGCACATGTCTTACAGTTTTTGGTGATCGGTCTTGTGTGAGGTTTTTCCCCTTAGAGACTATGGGCTTATCCTAAAATAATCTGCTATTTTAGCCTCTATATATGATTTTAATGAGTTAGATGATGTTATCATTAATTTATGGTTCAAGGATTTGAAGTGTTCTTGCAAAAATTACTCTTTTTCTTAAACCCTAAATTCATGTATTTGATTTGTTATGTGTTGATTGAGGAGATCTTGATACATGCAAAATAAGCTTTGGTTTTATTACTATGACTGAGGTGTGTCCCTTGTGTTTTCTATGGTGTCTTGTATGTTTTCCTCATGGGTTAAGGTTTAGATTTCTCTCTCCTAAGTGTTGTTGCTAGATGTATCTCTATAGTGTTGTTCTAGGGTTTGATGACCTTAAATCCACGAGCTTTGATCCCGTTGATGGTTGGGTTTCTTGCTATTTGATCTTATCTTGGTTTGAGATCTATATGCCTTGTTGTCTTGGGTCAATACAAATGTTTAGTCTTCCTATTTTTGGTCAAGACTCTTAGATTTTTAGTGTTGTTCGAGTTGCATGTTTTGTGTTAGACGTGATACATGTTGAGATGGATGATCGCAACGCTTAGGCATAATGGTTGCTGCAATGTTGTACCTATTGTGGTTTTGATCATAACAACCGTCCCTTAGCTGATACGTCGTAGGTGCAACATTGCTGGTCAAGACGTTTGCTTTCAGTTTTCATGGTCGTGACATTGCTTTGTGGCTAGCATTCATGATGCTACCTTAACTCGTGGTTGAGGTGCTGTGTTGAAGTTTTGGTCACGATATCACATTACTAATGAGGTTGCAATGCATCGTCTTGATGTTTTGATTGCAAGACTTGCTTGTTTTGGTGGAGACGCCTTGATGTAGAAAGGTGATAATGCTTGTATGTGTAGTCGGGACACCTAGCTAAGATGTGTCAGGGTCATGACCTGGATGATGATGCGTCATGGTCGTGACCTAGCATAGGTGTGTGGTGGTCACGACCAGGTAAGGGTGTGTTGGGGTCATGACCATGTGCTAGACTGTTGGGGCCATGACCATATGTAAGGGTGATGTCTATTCCAGTGTAGTTGCAACACACATGTGATGGATAGTTGACATACATATGTGATGCATGGTTGCTACCTAGGTGCAACATAGTGGGATGGGTATATATATACATATGAATGATGTTAATACTTGGTGATGTTGATTAAAAACCCAATCATGTCCCCAACCCTAATATACTCCATTGAAGTGGGAAGTTGTGTACCTAGGGTTTGGTGGTTAGGTACAACTCTAAAACCCTAATCGACTATGAATGGAAACCCTAGCCCTAAATGTGGATAATATGATGTGTTTACTTATCTTCTGTGGAGTGGATGCTATGTTATGCAATTTTTTCTCTCCTATATATTTACCTCTAACCTTGTAGGTGAAAAGCATGCCATGGCTTGTGTATGCTGTGGTGATGATCATACGATAGAGAATGGTGACTATGCACTTTGATGAGGCAAATGTGGTGATGTACATGCAAGGTTATGTGTTAGGGTCTGATGACCTGGTGGTGTCTTAGTGCCTATTGTGAGGTGATAGCATCTAGTGATGTTACTGAGGGATTTATGTCTGACAGTAATGTGACATTAATGTCATCCTTGTGTATTTCAGTGTTAAACGTATTATGTGGTGATAGTGTGACAAGTTCACACCTTATACATTTTATATCTTCTAAAGTTGTACCTTACTCTTAATTTTTTAGAATTTATTTAGGGTTAATATGTTGTGAATTGATTGATGAATTAAAAGATACCCAATTGGAATATCTAATAAAGTGAAATCCTAATCATGTAGTTTCCTTGTACCATAGATCCATCTTTAGTTCAACATTTAGTTGGATGGTGAAATGAGTAACTCCTGTGGGAAACTTGGACCGCATATTATTGAATATGCGGGGTATCAGTGGAGGTAACTCCATATATCCTTAAATTGTTGTTTTAATGATATAATACCTTATTTTAGAACAACCAAATGTGGGTCTATTCTCTAGTGTTGTGCCATGTACCAAGGCAGACTCATTGTTTTACAGGACCATAGCTTGTCTATTAGTTTTTGTCTCTATAAAAGAGTGAAATCACCCCTTTACTAAAAATTTGAAGAATAAAACATCCATCCCAAACATACTCAAAAGGTATGTTGGAACATGTGTAAAATTTTTCAAATCTTTATATAATGGTATACAAAAGACCAAAGCATATAGTAATGGAATAAAAATCATGACTATATTCAATTTTCATAAAAGATTACAAAATTCCATCATATCTCACATATAGGATTTACAAAAACAAAAGGATCTAGATAGAGGGAAATCTAAACTACTTCAAGTATTGTCTCCGAAGCAACATCTCCAATGGCTAGGTCCAAGCCAAAAACTATGTTCTCCTTGATCTTGTTCAACACCTTATCCAATAACTGGGTGATTGGGAAGGAACCAAGCAAAAGAGGAATATAAGGTATGTGCCAACACTATGAACAAGAAACAAAGATAAGAAAAACAATGAAACATAAGGATATAGATTCATCATAAGATGAGAGGCCAAGAGAATGAGGCATATAATAAAAGATTCTTTCCAAAACCAATAAATAATAATGAATTGCATGAATGATTAATATTAGACTAAATTAACTAAGTAGGGTTGAGGCACCTACCGGGCCCCAACCAAATAGATGAGGGGAGAGTAATCACATTCCCAATAACCTATCAAATACTTTATATTGGTGAGAAATAACACATTCCCCAGGGGGAGAGTAAACACATTCCCCAAGGAAAAATAACACATGCCCTAACTATGGGTGGTTGTACATAAGTACCGCTACTATAGATAAATAATCAAACAACCATCATGCTCAAGAAATAGTGAAGTGGAAATATAAATCATCATATAATTGAAACATGGCAGTGGGGTTCTAAGACCTGAGAAATAATATATCAAATCTGATTTTGGAGCAATTAGAGCAAGAGAAACAATAACAAAGGAAATAGGGTTCTTTTCATGCCACATTATAAAATAATAGGGTTGGTTCACAAATATCCCAACTTAAGGGTAAGATTTGCACATGCCTCTCTTAAAAAAATCAGTTACTCGCTTTCACAAATTTTATTGAGTCCAAGGTCCACTTTTCCTATTTTCAATGTATAATCATGTATTAGGGTTTTTAGTATGCATTAATGTAAAGAAAACCCTAGTTTTGGACTTTTCACAAGAAAACTCCGATTTAGACTCCGAAATTATCACCATTGATCTGTTTAGGTTTTCTTAACTAAGAAAACATATAATTTTGTCTATCTTGGAGTGATGATGATTAAAGTGTATTTTTGGTGATTTTTATGTATTAAAATCATTTTTAGAAAACACCTCTTGAAAAAACTCATGACCAAGACTTGAAATTATTTTGATTAGGAGGATCATATTTTTTTTATTCCAAAACATATTTATTTTTAATTTTTGGACAAACAAGTCAAAAGATACGATTTTTCTAAAATTGACCAATCAGAAATTACCACATAAGTAAATAATTGAGAAAAAGCAAAAGAGAGGGAAAGAGGGTCCGGGTCCGCGTGACTTGGCCCAATCATAGGTGGCCAAGTCACGGGTCAAAGGTCATGTTAAAACTTGTCTAAAACAAAAGAAAACCAGTCCAAAAGACCTTTGTACCCTTACGTAAGAAATAAAGGAAAGAAGAGAGAAGAAGAGGCAAATCAGATACTCCAAGAGGGGGTATCATCTCCTTCCTCAATCACAACATGAGTGATGAGCTACAAGCAACACCTTGCAGAGGAAAAAGAGATGAAATCACAAATCTCGATCATTTGCCAAAACAAAGGTATGAAAATGAAGCCCAAGGTCTCACAAACTAACCTGTAAACAAGATCAAAATATTGGCATCGCCGCATGTGTGTGAGAAGTGCCACACACTTCAAACTAAATCTTGAATGTCGACGGCCATGCGAGGAAGTTGGGAGAAAATTGACAAGAGAAGAGAATAGAACAGGTGCTTGTAGAGGTTGGGGAACTCGTATGTATAGGTGAGGGTACATGGAACGTGGAAGAGGTAGGCAACTGTAAAACTTGAAGCTCAAGGTTTTGGGCATTTCTCAAATACACCACTAAACCACACGAGTAGGGGCTTGTTGGATGCAGAATTGAGAGAGAAATCTGTGGGCAAAGAAATCTCAGAAAAAGATGGATTGTGGAGGGAAAAATAGGAAATAAAAAATCACCAAGAGAGGCACATGTTTCTGATTTGGTGCAAGGAAGAAGATGGACACGAGCCGTTGGATCGATCCTGCTCACACGCGCCCACTAATACATGCATGACATTTAATTAAAACAAAAACCTTGTCCAAATGGAATTCCATTTAAATTGATGCATTAATTTATTTCACTTTTTCTCTCCCCTCTTTTGAGGGCACAAACGAATGCCAAATTAGATGAAAATTCACGCCTATCTATTTTTGATATGAGGGATTTGAATATGCAAATAGATTTGCCTTTTGAGAATTTTTGATGTGTTAAACAAATCAAATCTTATTTTTGTTTCCTCCATCATTTATGGTTATAAGATTCTCCAAATTTGATGAAACTTCACCCACAAGTCATATTAAGTGCCTTGGATATGAATTTTCTATCAATTTTACATGTTGGAGTTGTTTGTATATTTATTTAATATTTGAAGGTTCTACACACTTTCTCTCTCCTAATTTCACATGTATATTAAAGATTATCCAAATTACATGTAAATTCACAAAAAGGATAATTTTAATGTGTAGATCACGAATCTAAGATTATTTTCCCCTTTTAAGTCATTTAATATTTTATTTCTTATTATTGAGGAAAATCACCTTTTCTTTTCTAAATTAATTGATATAGTTAATATTATCCAAAAATTGTGAAACATGGATTCCAATCCAAACCAAACCCAAGGAAAATGAATCTCAAGTTATATTTAACTAATTATTCTTCCTTTCATGAATTTTAGTCCATTATCCATTATTACCATTATTTTCAATATTAACTAATTCAGTATCAAATTAACATATTTAAAGCAATATTATTCATCCCTTTTTCCCTTCCTTGCTCCAAAAGGCTAATGAATGATCTAGAATGAGTTTATTTTATCATTATCTCACATATATGGTAAATTTGCATATTAAACCCTGATTAGCGCATTCACTGAGGTATTTGTTCATAAACCCATTTGTTGGCATAAATAATGAACAAATGTTCACCAAACCACTATAATTTCCAAAAATTACATATCAAAGACAAAAAGGATAGAAATGAAAGAAAAAGCATGGCAAAAGGGTCAAAAAGAGAATATGTCTAAGTTTCAATATGTTATAGCACTCCACCCCTTAAATAGGATTTCATCCCTGAAATCACAGGCAAAGAGGGAAGAGTGAGTGTGCAACATCTCAACACTAACTTCACGTTGTTCCTCCAACCATGAATCTTCCACCAAAACTTTCAATAACAACTCCTCATAGGCTAGGTTCTCAAGGATCACCTAGGGTTTCACTTTTGAGATTTTCTTTTTATTAGATATCACACAATTAACATTTTCAAATTATTAACATTATATTCATTATTATATCACATTATCATTATTATTGTATTACTAGTATCCACTTATATTCTCTTTATTTCCAAAAGAATTATATTTCATTATTATGCATGAAACCCCATATATCTCTTATTTATCTCATTAGGAATTTTGAGAACAAAAAGGATTTTCTAAATTATCTCAATATGCTTAATCATTATTCTTAATAATTTGGATTTAGGCTCCTTTATTCTATCAAATTATTTACATGAAATAAGATATTTTATCCAATTTGTTATTAAGTCTATAATTAACAAAATTAATGTCACATTAATTACTTTTATCTATATCAAACATTGTCACATTCCATTCTTACTCGTATTAATGTCAACATTAATAATTTTCTCATATTTATTCACTGCTTATTAATGATTATGCATATTTGTGTGAATCCAATTACGTCTTATCCATATTGAAGTCATTATATGTATTTTAGTGAACAAGGTTGAACATATTACATAATTATGACATAATTCACATACCAAGTCATGATTAGGTGATTAACTAGGTGTATATCAGAGAACAAGGTAATATGCAATGCATATTGATAAGTTGATTAATCTATGATTAGGTGTATATATACCATTTATGTGTATCAAAGTATATTATATGATTATATAACCTAATGTCACTAATGTATCATGAAAGGGATTAAGGATTTATATGTTAAGATTAGATGATTACATCTTAGGGTTTAGGTCAACATCATCATCATACTTTACTTATACCTTCTTAGCATTGATTATGTTACATTTACCTTGATCATCATATCATTAAGGTTTATTGGTTGATGACATGGTCAACATCATGCATATCAATTATTAATATTAATATGTGAGTTACTCTTATGATGTAAATTAAATATTCATTAGGGTTCAAACATATGAACTATTCATTAGATGACCATTATATGTTCATTAGTATATAAACAAGCATGTTAGGGTCACAACTATATCTTTGTTTGGTCAAAACTAAGGATCCAAGCATACTAACCTCCTAGTCATGGGGGTAGTCTATCTAAAGTCACGTAGATAGATATTGGTATGGCACAAGGCTCCATCCCTCATAAAAAGGATTTCGTCCTTGTAATCTAACCACCCAAGAATCAACAACCAACTACTCTCCACCCCTTCAAAGGTTTGACCTACCAAGACAAACTAAACCATAGGTAAAAGAGTAAGTCTGCTAAACCATGTAAAAGATCCATCACGCTTCCATTGTGCACTCTGATGGCTTAACAAACTTCAAGTCTAGGTTCTAGGGTTAGGATGACCAAACATGTGGTCCTAAGGGACATAAGGGAACTATATACGTATCTATCATCAAACAAGTCACAAGGTCAAAATATTAATGTTATCAAAGATATCCAACATAGATGTCTAAGCTTACTATTTCCTAAAAGCATGCTATTTCAGGCAATTTGTATCAGCTCAGGCCAGGTAGGAATCATATGGATCTGAGAGTCCTTATAAACCAAGCTAGTGGTATGGAGGAAAATATTTCCAGCCCCCAAACCCTGATCCTTTTGAGACACATTTTCTTTCAACTTCATGTCCAAGTAACTACCTAAATACAAACTAAAAAACCTCAAGTTACTATGGTTACTTACATCTTTCAACTATAAATATTTTAAGGGAGTTTAGATAACATGATTCTAATGTGGAACTCATATGATCCTACATCAACCTTTCATCATCTCAAGGGTTGCATAGATGGATTAGGAAAACATATAACTTAAGGGGAACTATGTAAGGAAAATATTATAATTAGGGAGACAAAATTGAAATAGTTAGATTCCAACTACCATGGGATCTGATACCATACTATAAAAGAGTGAAATCACCCCTTTACTAAAAAACTGAAGAATAAAACATTCATCCCAAACATACTCAAAAGGTATGTTGGAACATGTGTAAACTTTTTCAAATCTTTATATAATGGTATGTAAAAGACCAAAGTATATAGCAGCATAATAAATTTCATGACTATATTCATTTTTCATAAAAGATTACAAAATTCTATTATATCTACCATATAGGGTTTATAACAACAAAAGGATCTGGATAGAGGAAAATCTAAACTACTTTAAGTCTTGTCTCCAAATAAACATCTCCAAGAGCTAGATCCAAGTCAAAATCTATGTTATCCTTGATCTTGTTCAACACCTTGTCCAATACTTGGATGGTTGGGAAGGCACCCAACAAAGGAGAAAAACAAGGTATGTGTCAAAAATATGATCAAGTAACAAAGATAAGAACAACAATGAAAACATAAGGATATCTATTCATCATAAGATGAGAGGCCAAGAGAATGAGGCATATAACAAAAGAATCTTGCCAAAACTAATAAACAATAATGAATTGCATGAATGATTAATATTAGACTAAATTAACTAATTAGGGTTGAGGCACCTAGCAATCCTCAAACAAATAGATGAGGGGAGAGTAATCACATTCCTAGTCACCTATCAAATATTTTACATTGGGGAGAAATGACGTATTCCCCTGGGGGAGAGTAAAGACATTCCCCAGGGAGAAATAACACATGCCCTAACTATGTGTGGTTGTACATAAGTACCACTATTGTAGATAAATAGTCAAATAAACCATGGTGCTCAAGAAATAGTAAAGTGGCAAAATAAATCATTATATAATCGCAAAATGGTAGTGGGGTTCCAAGACCCGAGAAATAATAAATCAAATCTGATTTTGAGGCAATTAGAGAAAGAGAAGCAATAATAAAGGAAGTAAGATTCTTTTCATACCTTATTATGGAAAACAAGGTTGGTTCACAAATATCCCAACTTAAGGGTAAGATTTGCACATACCTCTCTTAACAAATTCAATTACTCACTTTCACCACTTTTATTGAGTACAAGGCCCACTTATCCTATTTTCAATGTATAATCATGTATTAGGGTTTTTCGTATGCTTTAATGTAAAGAAAACCCTAGTTTTGGAATTTTCATAAAAAAACTCTTATATAGGCTCCAAAATCATCATTATTGATCTTATTAGGTTCTCCTGATCAAGAAAAGCATATTATTTTATCTATTTTGGTGTTATGATGATTAAAGTGTATTTTTGGTTATTTTTATGATTTAAAATCATTTTTAGAAAACACCTCTCGACAAAACTCAAAACCAAGCCTTGAAAGTATTTTTATTAGAAATTTCATTTTTTTTCAATTCCAAAACATATTTATTTTAATTTTTGGAGAAGTGAGTCAAAAGAAACAATTTTTCTAAAATCGACCAATTAGAAATCGACACATAAGCAAATAATCGAGAAAACGCAAAAGAGAGGGAAAGATGGGTTGGGTCTATTTGACTTGGCCAAATCATAGGAGGCAAAGTCATGGGTCGAAGGCCATGTCAAAACTCATCTAAAATAAAAGAAAACCTAGCCAAAAGATCTTCGTACCCTTGCCTGAGAAACAAAGGAAAGAAGAGAGAAGAAGGGGCAAATCAGGGAATCCACGAGGGGGTGTCATCCCATTCCTCATCCATAGCATAAGCAATGAGCTACAACTAGCAGCTTGCGGAGGAAAAAGAGGTGAAATCACAAATCTCAATCATTTGCCAAAATAAAGGTACGAAAATGATGCCCAAGGTCTCACGAACTAACCTGTAAACATGATCGAAAATCTGCACCGCCGCGTGTGTGTGAGAAGTGCCACAAACTTCAAACAAGATCTTAAATGTTGAAGGCCATGCGAGGAAGTTGGGAGAAAATTGACAAGATAGGAGAATAGAATGAGTGCTTGCAGAGGTTGGGGAACTAGTATTTATAGGTGAGGGTACATGGAATGTGTAAGAGGGACGTAGCCATAAAGCTTGAAGCCCAAGGTTTTGGGCACTTTCTAAATACGCCATGAAACTAAGTGAGTAAGGGCGTGTTGGTTGCAGAATCGAGAGAGCAATCTGTGGGCAAAGAAATCTTATAAAAAGATGGATTGTGGAGGGAGAAATCCGAAATAAAAAAATCCCCAAGAGAGGCGCATGTTTCCAATTTGGTGCAAGGAAGAAGATGGACGCGAGCCATTAGATCCAATGGTCCTACTCATGCACACTCACTAATACCTACCTCACATTTAATTGAAATAAAAACCTTATCCAAATTGAATTCCAATTAAAGTGATGCATTAATTTATTTCACTTTTTCTCTCTCCTCTTTTGAGGGTAAAATGAATCCCAAATTAGATGAAAATTGACATCTATCTTACTTTTGATATGAGGAATCCAAATATGCAATTAGATTTTTCTTTTGAGAGCTTTTGATGTGTTAAATAAATCAAATATTATTTTCTCTTTCCTCCATGATTAATGGTTGTATGATTCTCCAAATTTGATGAAACTTCACCCACAAGTCACATTAAGTGCCTTGGATACGAATTTGCCATCAATTTTACTTGTTGGAGTTGTTAGTATATCTATTTAATATTTTGAAGGTTGTACATTCTTTCTCTCTCATAAATTCACATGTATATTAAAGATTCTACAAATCACATGAAAATTCACCCAAAGGATAATTTAATGTGTAGACCACGAATCAAAGATTATTTTCCACTTTTGAAGTCATTTAATATTTTATTTCATATTATTGAGGAAAATCACCTTTTCTTTTCTAAATTAATTGATATAGTTAATATCATCCAAATTTTTTGAAACTTGGCCTCAAAGCCAAACCAAACCCAATGAAAACAAATCTCAAGTTATATTTATCCAATTAGTCCGCCTTTCATGAATTTTAGTCCATTATCCATTATTACCATTATTTCCCATATTGATTAATACAATATCACATTAACATGTTTAAAACAATATTATCCATTCCATTTTCTCTTCCTTGCTCCAAAAGGCTAAGGAATGATCTAGAACTAATTTATATTATCATTATCTCACATATGTGGTCATATTAGACCCTAATTAAAGCATTCATTGAGGTATATGTGCATAAACCCATTTGTTGGCATAAATAATGAATATTTTTTTATCAAACCGCTATTATTTCCACAAATTAAACATCAAATCCAAAAAGGATAGAAATGAAATGAAAATCATGGGAAAAGGGTCAAAAAGAGAATTTCTCTAAGTTTTGGTATGTTGCAGCACTCCATCCCCTAAAGAGGATTTCATCCCCGGAATCACAAGCAAAGAGGGAAGGGTGAGTGTGCAACATCTCAACAGTAACTTCAGGTTGTTCCTCCAACCATGAACTTCCACCAAAACTTTCACTAATAACTCCTCATAGGTCATGTTCTCAAGGATCACTTGGATTTCACTTTTGAGATTTCTTTTTATTAGATATAACACAATTAGCATTCAATTTATTAACATTATATTCATTATGATATCATATTATCATTATTATTCTATTAATTGTATCCAATTATATTCTCTTTGTTGCCAAACGAACTATATTTCATTATTATGAATGAAAACTCATATATTTTTTATTTATCTCATTAGAAATTTTTAGCACAATTTGAATTTACCGAATTATCTCAATATGCTTGATCATTATTCTTGATAATATGTATTTAGGCTCCATTATTCTCTTATTATCACCAGTTTAAATTATATCAGATTTTACATGAAATAAGACATTTTATCCAATTTGTTATTAAGTCTATAATTAACCCATTTAATATCACATTAATTACTTTTATCTATATCAAACATTGTCACATTATCTTTCTTACTCATATTAATGTCATCACTAATCATTTTCTCATACTTATTCACTGCTTATTATTGATTATGCACTTTTATGTGAATCCAATTACTTCTTATCCATATTGAAGTCATTATATGCATTTTAGTGAATAAGGTTGAACATATTACATATTTCTAATATAATTCACATACCAAGTCAGTGATTAAATAGGTGTGTATTAGAGAACAAGGTGATATGCATTGCATATTGATAACTTGATTAGTCTATGATTAGGTGATTATATAGCATTTATGTGTATCAAAGTATATTATGTGATTATGTCACCTAATGTTACTAAAGTATGATGAACGGCATTAAGGATGTATATGTTAAGATTAGATGATTACATCTTAGGGTTTAGGTCAACATGATCATCATACTTTACTTATACCTTATTAGAATGAATTAGGTTACATTTATATTTCTCATCATATCATTAGGGTTTATTGGTTGATGACATGGTCAACATAATGCAAATCCATTATTAATATTAATATGTCAGTTACTCTTATTATGTGCATTAAGTATTCATTAGGGTTCAAACATATGAAATATTCATTAGATGACCATTATATGTTCATTAGTATATAAACAAGCATGTTAGGGTCACAACCACAACTTTATTTGGTCAAAACTAAGGATCCAAGCATACTAACCTCCTAGTCATGCGGTTAGGCTATCTAAAGTCATGTAGCTAGATCTTAGTATGGCACAGGGATCCATCCCCCATAAAAAGAATTTTGTCCTCAAAATCTAACCACCCAAGCATCAACAACCAACTACTCTCCACCCCTTAAAAGGTTTAACCTACCAAGCCAAACTAAACTATAGGTAAAAGAGTAAGTCTACTAAACTATGTATAAGATCCATCACGCTTTGACTGTGCACTCTGATGGCTTAAAAAACTTTAGGTGTAGGTTTTAGGGTTAGGCTGGCCAAACGTGTGGTCCTAAGGGACATAAGGGAACTATATAGGTATCCATCATCAAACAAGTCACAAGGTCAACATATTAATGTTAACAAAGATATCCAACATAGATATATAAGCTTACTATTTCCTAAAAGCATGCTATTTCAGTCAATCCGTATCAACTCAGACCAGGCAAAAATCATATGGATCTAGGAGTCCTTGTAAACCAAGCTAGTGGTATGGATGAAAATATTGCCAGACCCCAAATCCTGATCCTTTTGAGACACCTTTGCTTTCAGCTTCATGTACTAGTAACTGCCTAAATACAACCTAAACAATCTCAAGTTACTATGGTTACTTACATCTTTTAACTGTAAATATTTTAACAAAGTTTAGATAACATGATTCTAATGTGAAACTCATAGGATCCTACATCAACCTTTCATCATCTCAAGGGTTGCATAGATGAATTAGGCAAACATATAACTTAAGGGGAACTATGTAAGACAAGGATTATAATTAGGGAGACAAAATTGAAATAGTCAGATTTTGACTACCATGGGCTCTGATACAATACTGTAAAAGAGTGAAATCACCCCTGTATTAAAAATTTGAAGAGTAAAACATCCATCCCAAACATACTCAAAAGGTATGTTGGAACATGCGTAAAATTTTTCAAATCTTTATATAATGGTATATAAAAGACCAAAGTATATATCAACAGAATAAAAATCATGACTATATTCAATTTTCATAAAAGATTACAAAATTCCATTATATCTCCTATGTAGGGTTTACAACAACAAAAGGATCTGCATAGAGGAAAATCTAAACTACTTTAAGTCTTGTCTCCAAAGCAACATCTCCAAGAGCTAGATCCAAGTCAAAAGCTATGTTATCCTTGATCCTGTTCAACACCTTCTCCAATACCTGGGTGGTTGGGAAGGCACCCAACAAAGGAGAAAAATAAGGTATGTGTCAACAATATGATCAAGAAACAAAGATAAGAACAATAATGAAAACATAAGGATATAGATTCATCATAAGATGAGAGGCCAAGATAATGAGGCATATAGCAAAAGAATCTTGCCAAAACCAATAAATAATAATGACTTGCATGAATGATTAATATTAGACTAAATTAACTAAGTAGGGTTGAGGCACCTACCAATCCTCAACCAAATAGATGAGGGGAGAGTAATCACATTCCCAGTCACCTATCAAATATTTTATATTGGGGAGAAATAACACATTCCCCAGGGAGAAATTACGCATGCCCTAAGGGTGGTTGTACATAAGTACCACTATTGCAGCTAAATAGTAAAAAAAAATCATCATGCTAAAGAAATAGTAAAGTGGCAAGATAAATCATCATATAATTTCAAAATGGTAGTGGGGTTCCAAGACACGAGAAATAATATATCTAATCTGATTTTGAGGCAATTAGAGAAAGAGAAGCAATAATAAAGGATAAATGGGTCTTTTCATACCTCATTATGGAAAATAGGGTTGGTTCACAAATATCCCAACTTAAGGGTAATATTTGCACATACCTCTCTTAACAAATTCAATTACTCACTTTCACCACTTTTATTGAGTCCAAGGTCCACATATTCTATTTTCAATATATAATCATGTATTAGGGTTTTTCGTATGCATTAATGTAAAGAGAACCCTAGTTTTGAAATTTTCATACAAAACTCCGATATAGGCTCCGAAATCATCACCATTGATCTTATTAGGTTCTCCTAGTTAAGAAAAACATAGTATTTTGTCTATTTTGGAGTTATGATGATTAAAGTGTATTTTTGGTTATTTTTAAGAATTAAAATCATTTTTAGAAAACACCTCTTGAAAAAACTCAAAAGCAAGCCTTGAAAGTATTTTTATTAGAAATTTCATATTTTTTCAATTCCAAAACATATTTATTTTTAATTTTTGGACAAGCGAGTCAAAAGATATAATTTTTCTAAAATCGACCAATCAGAAATTGCCAAATAAGCAAATAATTGAGAAAAAGCAAAAGAGAGGGAAATATGAGCCGGGTCTACGTGACTTGGCCAAATTATAGGAGGAAAAGTCATGATCAAAGGCCATGTCAAAACTCATCTAAAATAAAAGAAAACCAGGCCAAAAGATCTTCGTACCCTTGCATGAGAAACAAAGGAAAGATAAGAGAAGAAGGGGCAAATTGGGGAATCCACGAGGGGGTGCCATCCCCTTCCTCAGCTGCAACATAAGTGATGAGCTGCAACCAGTAGCTTACGGAGGAAAAAGGGAAGAAATCACAAATCTTAATCATTTGCCAAAATAAAGGTACGAAAATGATGCCCAAGGTCTCACGAACTAACCTGTAAACATGATCAAAAATGTACGCCACCACGTGTGTGTGAGAAGTACTACAAATTTCAAACAACATCTTGAATGTCAAAGGCCATGCAAGGAAGTTGGGAACAAATTGACAAGAGATGATAATAGAATGAGTGCTTGTAGAGGTTGGGGAACTAGTATTTATAGGTGAGGGTACATGGAATGTGGAAGAGGGAGGTAGCCATAAAGCTTGAAGCCTAAGGTTTTGGGCATTTTTTGAATACATCATGAAACTACGTGAGTAAGGGCTTGTTGGTTACAAAATCGAGAGAGCAATCCGTGGGCGAAGAAATCTCAGAAAAAGATGGATTGTGGATGGAGAAATCAGAAATAAAAAAATCACCAAGAGTGGCGCCTGTTTCTGATTTGGTGCAAGGAAGAAGATGGACGCAAGCCATTGGATCCAATTGTCCTACTCATGCACACTCACTAATACCTACCTCACATTTAATTGAAACAAAAACCTTATCGTACCACACATTTAATTGAAACAAAAACCTTATCCAAATTGAATTCCAATTAAAGTGATGCATTAATTTATTTCACTTTTTCTCTCACCTCTTTTGAGGGTAAAATAAATCCCAAATTTGATGAAAATTGACACCAATCCTACTTTTGATATGAGGAATCTGAATATGAAATTAGATTTGCCTTTTGAGAGCTTTTTATGTGTTTAATAAATCAAATATTATTTTCTCTTTCATCCATCATTAACGGTTATATGATTCTCCAAATTTGATGAAACTTCACCCACAAGTCACATTAAGTGCCTTGGATACAAATTTACCATCAATTTTATATGTTGGAGTTGTTAGTATATCTATTTAATATTTTAAGGTTTGACACTCTTTCTCTCTCGTAAATTCACATGTATATTAAAGATTATACAAATTACATGAAAATTCACCCAAAGGATCATTTTAATGTGTAGACCATGAATCAAAGATTATTTTCTACTTTTGGAGTAATTTAATATTTTATTTCATATTATTGAGGAAAATCACCTTTTCTTTTCTAAATTAATTGATATAGTTAATATTATCCAAAAATTATGAAACTTGGCCTCAAAAACAAACCAAACCCAATGAAAAAAAATCACAAGTTATATTTAACCAATTAGTATTCTTTTCATGAATTTTAGTCCATTATCCATTATTACCATTATTTCCCATATTGATTAATTCAATATCACATTAACATGTTTAATGAAATATTATTCATTCTGTTTTCTCTTCCTTGCTCCAAAAGGCTAAGGAATAATGTATAACGAATTTATAGTATCATTATCTCACATATGTGGCAAATTTTCATATTAGACCCGAATTAAAGCATTCATTGAGGTATTTGTGCATAAACACATTTGTTGGCATCAATAATGAACAATTGTTCACCAACCACTATTATTTCCACAAATTAAACATCAAAGCCAAAAAGGATAGAAATGAAAGGAAAATCATGGGAAAAGGGTCAAAAATAGAATATCTCTAAGTTTTGGTATGTTGCAGCACACCACCACTTAAAGAGAATTTCATCCCCAGAATCACAAACAAAGAGGGAAGGGTGAGGGTACAACATCTCAACAGTAATTTTAGGTTGTTCCTCCAACCATGAACTTCCACCAAAACTTTCACTAACAAATCCTCATAGGTCAGGTTCTCAAGGATCAACTGGATTTCACTTTTGAGATTTCTTTTTATTAGATATAACACAATTAGCATTTCAATTTATTAACATTATATTCATTATGATATAACATTATCATTATTATTCTATTAATTGTATCCAATTATATTCTCTTTGTTGCCAAAAGAATTATATTTCATTATTATGAATGAAACCTCATATATTTCTTATTTATCTCATTAGGAATTTTAAGCACAATTTGGGTTTACTGAATTATCTGAATATGCTCGATCATTATTCTTAATAATTTATATTTAGGCTCCATTTTTATCTTATTATCACCATATTAAATTATATCTGATTTTACATGAAATAAGACATTTTATTTAATTTTTTATTAATTCTATAATTAACCCATTTAATGTCACATTTATTACTTTTATCTATATCAAACATTGTCACAATACCTTTCTTACTCATATTAATGTCATCATTAATCATTTTCTCGTAATTATTCACTACTTATTAATAATTATGCACATTTGTGTGAATCTAATTACTTCTTATCCATATTGAAGTCATTATATGCATTTTAGTGAATAGGGTTGAACATATTACATATTTCTAATATAATTCACATACCAAGTCAGTAGTTAACTAGGTGTGTATTAGAGAACAAGATGATATGCATTTTATATTGATAACTTGATTAGTCTATGATTAGGTGATTATATACCATTTATGTGTATCAAAGTGTATTATGTGATTATATCACCTAATGTCACTAAAGTATGATGAACGACATTAAGGATGTATATGTTAAGATTAGATTATTACATCTTAGGGTTTAGGTCAACATGATCATCATACTTTATACCTTCTTAGCATGAATTAGGTTACATTTATATTGCTCATCATATCATTAGGGTTTATTAGTTGATGACATGGCCAACATCATGCATATCCATTATTAATATTAATATGTGAGTTACTCTTAGTATATGCATTAAGTATTCATTATGGTTCAAACATATGAACTATTCATTAGATGACCACTATATGTTCATTAGTATATAAATAATCATGTTAGGGTCACAACTACAACTTTTTTGGTCAAAAATAATGATCCAATCATACTAACCTCCTAGACATGGGGATAGGCTATCTAAAGTCACATAGCTAGATCTTGGTATGGCACAGGGCTCCATCCCCCATAAAAAGAATTTTGTCCTCGAAATCTAACCACCCATGCATCAACAACCAACTACTCTCCACCTCTTAAAAGGTTTGACCTACCAAGCCAAACTAAACTACAGGTAAAAGAGTAAGTCTACTAAACCATGTACAAGATCCATCACGCTTTGAATGCACACTCTAATGGCTTAAGAAACTTCAACTCTAGGTTCTAGGGTTGGGCTGAGCAAACATGTGGTCCTAAGGGACATAAGGGAACTATATAGGTATCCATCATCAAACAAGTCACAAGGTCAACATATTAATGTTATCAAAGATATCCAACATACATGTCTAAGCTTACTATTTACTAAAAGCATGCTATTTTAGGCAATCCACATTTAGGCCAAGAAAAAATCATATGGATCTAGGAGTCCTTATAAACCAAGCTAGTGGTATGGAGGAAAATATTGCCAGCCCCCAAACCCTGATCCTTTTGAGACACCTTTGATTTCAACTTCATGTCCTAGTAACTGCCTAAATACAAACTAAACAACCTAAAGTTACTATGGTTACTTACATCTTTTAACTGTAAATATTTTAAGAGAGTTTAGACAACATGATTCTAATGTGAAACTCATAGGATCCTACATCAACCTTTCATCATCTCAAGGGTTGCATGGATGGATTTGGCAAACATATAACTTAAGGGTAATTATGTAAGGCAAGGATTATAATTAAGGAGACAAAATTGAAATAGTCAGATTCCGACTACCATGGGCTCCGATACCATACTATAAAAGAGTGAAATCACCCCTTTACTAAAAATTTGAAGAATAAAAAATCCATCCCAAACATACTCAAAAGGTATGTTTGAACATGTGTAAACTTTTTCAAATCTTTATATAATGGTATATAAAAGACCAAAATATATAGTAGCAGAATAAAAATAATGACTATATTCAATTTTAATAAAAGATTACAAAATTCCATTATATCTTCCATATAGGGTTTACAACAACAAAATGATCAGGATAGAGGGAAATCTAAACTATTTTAAGTCTTGTCTCCAAATAAACATCTCCAAAAGCTAGATCCAAGTCAAAAGCTATGTTATCCTTGAGCTTGTTCAACACCTTGTCCAATACCTGGGGGGCTGGGAAGGCACCCAACAAAGAAGAAAAATAAGGTATGTGTCAACAATATGATCAAGAAACAAAGATAAGAACAAAAATAAAAACATAAGGATATAGATTCATCATAAGATGAGAGGCCAAGAGAATGAGGCATATAACAAAAGAATCTTTCCAAAACCAATAAATAATAATGAATTGCATGAATGATTAATATTAAACTAAATTAACTAAGTAGGGTTGAGGCACCTACCAATCCTCAACCAAATAGATGAGGGGAGAGTAATCACATTCCCAGTCACCTATCAAATATTTTATACTGGGGAGAAATAACACATTCCCCAGGGGGAGAGTAAAGACATTCCCCAGGGCGAAATAACACATGCCCTAACTGTGGGTGGTTGTACATAAGTACCACTATTGTAGATAAATAGTCATATAAACCAACATGCTCAAGAAATAGTAAAGTGGCAAGATAAATCATCATATAATTGCAAAATGGTTGTGGGGTTCCAACACCTAAGAAATAATATATCAAATCTTATTTTGAGGCAATTAGAGAAAGAGAAGCAATAATAAAGGAAATTGGGTTCTTTTTATACATCATTATGGAAAAAAGGGTTGGTTCACAAATATCCCAACTTAAGGGTAATATTTTCACATAGCTCTCTTAAAAAATTCAATTACTCACTTTCACCACTTTTATTGAGTCCAAGGTCCACTTATCCTATTTTCAATGTATAATCATCTATTAGGGTTTTTTTGTATGCATTAATGTAAAGAAAACCCTAGTTTTGGAATTTTCATACGAAACTCTGATATAGGCTCTGAAATCATCACCATTGATCTTATTAGGTTCTCCTGATTAAGATAAACATATTACTTTGTCTATTTTGGAGTTATGATGATTAAAGTGTATTTTTGGTTACTTTTATGAATTAAAATCATTTTTAGAAAACACCTCTCAACAAAACTAAAAACCAAGCCTTGAAAGTATTTTTATTAGATATGTCATATTTTTTGGATTCCAAAACATATGAATTATTAATTTTTGGACAAGCGAGTCAAAAGGTATGTTTTTTCTAAATTCGACCAATAAGAAATTGCCACATGAGCAATTAATCGAGAAAAAGCAAAAGAGAGGGAAAGATGGGCCGGGCCTACATGACTTGGCCAAATCACAGGAGGCAAAGTCATGGGTCAAAGGCCATTTCAAAACTCATCTAAAATAAAAGAAAACCAGGCCAAAAGATCTTGGTACCCTTACGTGAGAAACAAAGGAAAGAAGACAGAAGGGGCAAATCGGGGAATCCATGAGGGGGTATCATCCCGTTCCTCATCCGCAGCATAAGTGATGAGCTACAACCCACACCTTGCGGAGGAAAAAGTGGTGAAATCACAAATCTCAATCATTTGCCAAAATAAAGGTACGAAAACGATGCCCAAGGTCTCACAAACTAACCTATAAACATGATCAAAAATCAGCATGGCCACATGTGTGTGAGAAGTGCCACAAACTTCCAACAAGATCTTGAATGTCGAAGGCCATGCGAGGAAGTTGGGAGAAAATTGCCAAGAGAGGAGAATAGAACGAGTGCTTGCAGAGGTTGGGGAACTAGTATTTATAGGTGAGGTACATGGAATGTGGAAGAGGGAGGTAGCAATAAAGCTTGAAGCCCAAGGTGTTGGGCATTTTTTGAATACACCATGAACTACGTGAGTAAGGGCTTGTTGGTTGCAGAATCGAGAGAGCAAACTGTGGGCGAAGAAATCTTGGAAAAATATGGATTGTGGAGGGAGAAATCAGAAATAAATAAATCACCAAGAGAGGCACCTGTTTCCAATTTGGCACAAGGAAGAAGATGGACACGAGCCATTGGATCTAATGGTCCTACTCATGCACACTCACTAATACCTGCCTCACATTTAATTGAAACAAAAACCTTATCAAAATCGAAATCCAATTAAAGTGATGCATTAATTTATTTCACTTTTTCTCTCTCCTCTTTTTAGGGTAAACTGAATCTCAAATTAGATGAAAATTGACACCTATCCCACTTTTGATATGACATATCCAAATATGCATTAGATTTGCCTTTTGATAACTTTTAATGTATTAAATAAATCAAATCTTATTTTCTCTTTCCTCCATCACTAATGGTTATAAGATTCTCCAAATTTGATGAAAATTCACCTACAAGTCACATTAAGTGCCTTGGATACGAATATGTCATCAAAATTATATGTTAGAGTTGTTAATATATTTATTGAATATTTTGAACGTTCCACACACTTTCTGTGTCCTGATTTCACATGTATATTAAAGATTATCCAAATTACATGAAAATATATCAAAATTCTAATTTAATGTGTAGATCACGAATCTAAGACAGTTTTCCACTTTTAGAGTCATTTAATATATTATTTCATATTATTGGGGAAAACTCACCTTTTTTTCTAAATTAATTGATATAGTTAATATTATTCAAAAATTATGAAACTTGGCCTCCAAGCCAAACCAAATCCAAAGAAAATGAATCTTAAGTTATGTTTAACCAACTAGTCTTTCTTTAATGAATTTTAGTCCATTATCCATTATTACCATTATTTCACATATTAATTAATTCAATATCACATTAACATGTCTAAAGCAATATTATTCATTCCTTTTTCTCTTCCTTGCTCCAAAAGGCTAAGGAATGATCTAGAACGAATTTATTTTATTATTATCTCACATATGTGGTACATTTACATATTAGGCCCTGATTAAAGCATTCACCGAGGTATTTGTGCATAAACCCAGTTGTTGGCATAAATAATGAACAAATGTTCATAAAACCACTATTATTTACACAAATTAAACATCATAGCCAAAAAGGATAGAAATTAAAGGAAAAGAATGGGTAAAGGGTCAAAAAGAGAATCAATATGTTACAATATCTACAACACTATAGCCATGACTACATGTTGTTGTCTTTAGCTGTTTGACTAATGTGTCATTGCATTGCAGACTTGAACTGACCAAGTAGTGCTGGTGATGATCATGGAGTCTGAATCTTCCATTCATCTTGTATGATATTGATTTTGAGTTAGCAAGTGGTCGGTTGGATTTGGGTGGAACGACTCAAATCCTCGGGGCATAATAAAAGACGTAACACATCCGTGTAATGTATTTGCATAGGTTCAAATACAAATAATATTGGTTTATCCCTTTGCCTTTTTCTTATACTGATTTCTTGAATTATAAGATAGTAAGAGAAGTCAACTATTATAAATGTTTTTTATTTTCCTTTTTAGAATATAACTTGATCTACTATTCAGTGGTAACTGCCTAGTCTTACTTAATTACTTTATCTATTGATTATATATCATTTAGTTGAATCCGCTCAACCTACGTGGTATGTTATTTGCTGCTTAGCTTATTTTTTCTTTCAATAGACATTGGCCGAGAGTTATATCTCTTTCTGGGACATTTGGTCTCACCCCGTGGGTTTCCACACCTTTTAGGTGGTCGTGCATGTTGAGATAGAGATCATGTTGCTTACATAGATATCAGAGGATTTATAGCTATTAGATTGTGGATATCCTTGGGGTTTTTTATATACGTTGTACTTTGGTTTGAGTTTTTGATCTATACGATGATAGTACAAAGATGGTTTGTTACATGAGCAGGTTATCACATGTACTAGGTTGTGACTAGTTATCCATTGAATAATGATATGTAACTTATTTTGATAAGAATGAAATTCAAGTGGCTCCAGCTTATGTCTTTATATATGTTGTGTTTCACTTGATGAGTGGTTAAGAAATCAATTTTAATTTTTACCCTATTTTGTGGTAATATTGTTGATAGTGTTAATTCCACACTTTGATTTGAGTAATCTCACTTTACGTGACAAAAGGTGTCACATTTGGTGGTATTAGAGCTATAGGTTCACTGAGTCAATAGAGATACTAGGACTATGATTAGGATAATGTCTAAGTCAAGAACACGACATAAAATATGGTGCATACTACCTAATATCAGTACTTGAGTGCCTTGGCTAGGCATTCAAATATTGAAGAAAAGGGAAGTACGAAACTCATAGGTTTCTTTCTTCCTGATTACTCTGATGAAATAGTCACTTTGAAACAACCAAAAGAGCATAATTAAACATGAATCATGGTAATAATACCTTCATCTGGCACTAAAGAAGAAAAGAACTACACCATAACCTACTAAAACCCTAGATACTTGGTAATTAAAAGAGCGAGATACAACACCATGGAACCTAAACTTGAACACAGATAAGCTATAAGCGGTTCTAAAAGTTGTAATTTCAAGAAGCTTCTAAAGTAAAATATAGATAAACCTATACTAATGATGTAGGATAGGGTGTAAAATCCATATATGGTGGAAATAACTCCTGAGATAAGCATGAAATAAGAAAAACAAATAAGAACAAATGATGAAGGAATAAAGAGGAATATGAGATAACCTCAGACCAATGTGAATAAGGAAGGGCTAAATAAGAATCTTCATTACATGATAGAATTATAAACTTAATGAAGAAAATGTGAAATATGATGGTATACCTATGGATAAGTGATTGGAAAATTAGATAAAACAAGAAAACATACATGGGAATGGGGAATAATAACTAGAAAAGAAGTAATGAGATGCTTTAACCTTAATAATTCCTATGCTGAAGCAATGAAGGCAAGGAAAAAAAGGTAAAATGACACATAAGAAGTTGTAAATTTGTATAATAACAAAAGAGAGTCAGTAATCCTTCTCCTTTGTTGTAACCCCTGGGTGATGTTGTGATGCCAAGGGAAGTTTACTCCCTTTTTGTACCTCCACAACATTCAAGTGAACCGTGTACCACTTGATGTGCATAATTTTGATGAGATATTGGTGGTGGATACTTTGAGAAGTATCGAGTGACCTTGGAATGTAGTTCCAAGATGGTAATGTCTGTGAATAACAATGTTTCTTAGATCTTCTAAGATGACAGGAAGACCTTCCCAATGTGTTTGGTATCAATAAGGACAACTGATAGGTTTGTTGGGATAGTAATGTGATGTGTTTTGACACACTTGATGGATACCAAGGTGAGGAGTCCTAGTATCTAGGAAAGATTAGGTGTCCGTGAGTTGAGGACAGTTCTCAGATAAGTACCTAAGTGTTTTGTATCTCAGAAGGATTGACCTTGAGAGCACTCTGGTTACAGGTATCCAAGCTATAGTACATACACCGTATGTTAGGGGTTTATATACTATACAGAATGGCACTAGCATGAGATGGTAGAGTTGATGATAAAGTTGTAAGATCTGGTTGGGAAGAATTCATCAAGCCTGAATACATATTCTTGAAATGTTTTCATTTGATTCATGAATAGAAGAAAGGATGTATGAAATTGTGATCTGACTATAGATAAATCCAGGGGTGAGTCCTCAGATCAGAATAGAATAATGAAAGCATGGTGGTTTCCATGAGTTAGAGGATCAAGCAGTTGAAGAGAAGGGGCATGGTGTTGGTGAATGGATCTATGACATCACCATGGTGATGAGTAAGTCACGTGGGAGCCTGAAGAAGAGATGCATAGGAAGTACCCATCTCTTTTTGCTTAGGATTTCAAGGGTGAAATCCCAGTAACGGGGTTATGGCCTGTAAGGTCCCTGACCTAGGTTTTGGGCTAACCCTATTTTTTGACTTGATTAAGTGCTTATAATCTTAAATTAATCATTCGGAATGTTTTTAGATCTTGTAGAGAGCTTAAGTTTCCAGTTTGAGCTTGTTTGGATGATTGTGTGCATTATGTGCTTGTTTTGGACCAAATTGTAATTTACCCAAGTTGAGGGGTTATCTTATAATTTTTTACATGTAGAGTGTACCCTTAGTGCTTTGTCATCATGGGAGAGAGAATGATGCATAGGGATGCCTGGTTTGGACCTTGGTAAATGAAGTGGCACCACATGGTGATGTTAGGGTTTATAGGGTTTGCATGATGTTGATCTTGATGAGCAAGTTTGAGTGTCGTG
This sequence comes from Alisma plantago-aquatica, assembly GCA_963693085.1. NCBI lineage: Eukaryota > Viridiplantae > Streptophyta > Magnoliopsida > Alismatales > Alismataceae > Alisma > Alisma plantago-aquatica. The sequence goes on along the minus strand of OY856409.1, from coordinate 1,314,681,655 downwards.
ACCCATGTATTGACCATCTTTGTGAGTTTCAGATGTGTATCGACCAAGTCACTTCCTTTGATTGTGGAGGTCACGACCATGATGGTCTCGGGTTGAGACAGTTGTCCTTTTGTGGAGTGTTTCGACCTAGTTTGATGGTAGTGCTTTTGTCTCAACCAAGGTGAGGTTTTGTTCTTATCTTGACCATCCTTGGAGTGTCTTGACCGAAACCCATATGTTGGTGACCTTGAGAGGTCAAGAGACAACATAGGTTGTATCACCACCTCATCCATGCAAGTTTTAAGTGGTTGCATGTTAGATTCTTGGGTGGACAAGTGCCCCTTTGATTACTTTAGGTGTTGGCACTTCATCTCCACCCTACCTCCATCCTCCTTTGGTATATAAACCCTCTTATCTCCTTTTCCTTGGAGCTTGGTGGAGCAAAGAAGGGCTGGTCCTTGAAGCTTTGGTGATCGGAGCCCTTGCATGTGGTGATCCTTGCTCATCTTCAACCTTGGTAAGCAATTATCTTTCTTTAATGGCGTTCCCTTGGATCTTCTACCTCATCTTATTCTTCTTTTCTCGGCCCTAGACCATGGATCCTCCATGATGGTCATCTTGGAGAGAAACCCCTCATCACAAGGGTCAAAGACAATGTTTTGACAAGGTAGTACCCAAGTGAGAGGAAGTTTCTTCTCTCTTTTCTCTCTTCTTATTTTGATTTGGTCTAGGGATCTTTGCTCTATTTTCTTGAACAACCTTTTACCTTGATACCTTGTTTTGTTTGAGGTGTTCTGGTGGCTGAAAGTGGAGCCTTTGATGGAACTTCATTATCCTTGTTGATCGTGTTCTTAGAGCTTGTGAACCTTGGAGTTGATCTTCCTTAAGGTGGGTTTTATAACTCTCTACCCTCCTCTATTATTAGCACTCTTAATCTTACTTGCATGTTGCTATTTCTCCCTATAAAACGTGCCATTAATATGCTAGTGGATGATATCATGACCTAGAGCTTAACTTCTTGTGGGTATCATGCTTGAGATGCTAAAAATCCAAAACCCTAATGTTAAGTACCTAATTTTAGAGATGGACGTGTTAGAGTGGTTTACCTCCTATGACTTGATATTAGTTTTTGGTCACATACATAAGGTTCATGCACCATGATAATGTATGGAGTTTATATTTTATTTTGGGTGTATTAAATGCAAGTTTATCTCTCTTACTTGAGGTTCTTTCATAATGGTTTCATGGCACATGTCTTAGGCTTTTTGGTGATCGATCATGTGTGAGGTTTTCCCCTTGGAGACTATGGGTTTCTCCAGGAGTAATATGTTGTTTTGGCCTCTATATATGATGTTAATGAGTTATATGATGTTATCATGAATTTAGAGTTCAAGACTTTGAAGTATTCTTATGAAGATTACTCTTTTTGTTAAAACCCTAAATTGATGTATTTGATTTGTTATGTGTCAATTGAGGATATCTTCATACATGTAAAATAAGCTTTGGTTTTATCACTATGACTTAAGTTTGGCCCTTGTGTTTTCCTTGGTGTTTTGGATGTTCTCCTCATGGGTTAAGGTTTAGATTTCCCTCTCATAGGTGGTGTGGCTAGATGTTTCTCTATGGTGTTGTTCTAGGGTTTGATGACCTTGAACCCATGAGCTTTGATCCTGTTGATAGTTGGTTTTCCTGCCGTTTGATCTTATCTCTGGTCAAAATCTATGTGCCTTGTTGTCTTGGGTCAAAACACATGTGCTCTCTTGTTGTTTGGGGTCAAGACTCTTATATTTCCAGTGTTGGTTGAGTTGCATGTTTTGTGTTGGCTGTGAAACCTGTTCAGATAGATAATCGCAACACCTAGGTATAATGGTTAGCTGTGAAGTTGTGCCTGTTGTGGTTCTAATTGTAACAAAAATCCCTTAGTTGATGTGTAGCGGGTGAAACACCGCTAGTCAAGACGTATGCTTTCTGTTGTCGCGGTCGCGATGTTGCTTTGTGGCTGGCTGTCACGACACTACCTTATAGCTGGTGGTTGAGGGGCTGCATTGAAGTTTTGGTCACGATATCACGTTACTAATGAGGTTGCAATGCCTCGTCTTGATGTTTTGATTGCAACAGTTGCTTGTTTCGATGGAGACGCCTTGCTGTAGAAAGGTGATAATGCATATATGTGTAGTCGTGATGCTGAGTTGAGATGTGTCGCAGTCGCGACCTGGATGATGATGTGTCACAGTCATGACCTGGCATAGGTTTGTGGTGGTTGTGACCAAGTGAGGGTGTGTTGGGGTCATGACGATGTGCTGGAGTGTTGGGGACATAACCATATGTAGGGGTGATGTCTGTTCTAGCGTAGTTGCAATACACATGTGATGGATAGTTGACATACATACATGATGAATGGTTGCTTCCTAGGTGCAACATAGTGGGATGGGTTCATATATACATATGAATGATGTTAATACTTGGTGATGTTGATTAACAATCTAATCATTTCCTCTAACCCTAATATATTCCATGGAAGTGGGAAGTTGTGTACCTAGGGTTTGGTGGTTATATACAACTCTAAAACCCTAATTGAGTATGACTAGAAACCCTAACCCTAAATGCAGACAATATGATGTGTTTACTTATCTACCATGGAATGGCTGCTATGTTATGCTATTTTCTCTCCTATATATAAGCCTCTAACCTTACAAGTGAAAATCATGCCATGGCTTGTGTATGTTGTGGTAATGATAATACGATATAGCATGGTGACTATGCACTTTGATTCGGCAAAATGTGGTGATGTACATCCATGGTTATGTGTTAGGCTCTGATGACCTGCTTGGAATTTTCAAACTTTTGGGACTTAAATGATGAAGAACCAACCAAAGTTTGTGTTGATGCTCAATAGAGGAAAGGGCAAGTCAAAGGGCAAAGGAAAAGAAAAGAGGAGTTCTAAATCTAGATAAAATCCCAATTCTTATGAACTTAAAGATAAAGGAGGAGTAGGCGAGGAAAGCAATTCTAATCATTTTCACCAAGCTGGACATTGGAAAATAAATTTCCTTTTTTACCTTGAGGAACTAAAGAATAAGAAGGAGGGTATAGATATCTACACTTTAAGTATATATGTTACAAGGATAAACTTATTTTCTTCTTAATCTTGGGCACTTAATACTATATGTGAATCTCACATATACTCTAATATGCAGGATGTGAAAATAAGTAAAACCTTATTGAAGGGAGAAGTATATCTACATGTAGCTAATGGTGCAAGATTTGCTACCATGGTTATAGGCACCTATAGTTTATCTCTCTCCAGTGGCCTTATAATAGAGTTAGAAACTTACTTTATGTACCTATAATAAATCAAAACAATATTTATGTATATTTCTTGGAAAAGAAAGATCTTGAATTTCAATTAAATAATGTTCAAATTCCTATTTCAATGTATGAGATATTATACAGCAGTGGCCTAGTGGTATTATGGTCTTTATTTGTTGGATCTTGAGACGAGTGTGTATAATATAAATACCAAGAATTTAAAACTCAGTGACAGAACAAATCGTACCTATGGTAGTGTCGTCCAAGGCACAAAAATGAGATATACATTTCAAGATGCCATAAAGATGGTAATATGCAATTATTTGATTTTGTATCAATGAAGACATGTGTATCTTTTTTATTGGGAAATATGACTAAAGCACCCTTCACTAGTAATAGTGAGATGGAAAGTAACTTATTAGGACTCATACATAATGATATGTGTATTCTGTTTAGCACAAGTTCTAAAAGGTGGATACTACAACATCAAATTTATTCATGATTTCAATAGATATAGATATGTGTATCAAATGAAATACAAATCAGAATCTCTTTAAAAGTCCATGAAATTCTTGAATTAAGTCTAGAATGAACTTGATGAGAATATAAAGCACTTAGAAATGATCATGGTGGAAACTATCTAAGCCAAGAGTTTGGGACCCTTACGAGAAATTGTGGTATTGTATCATAGTTGAATCCATCCAGAACACCAAATTGTAATGGTGTGTTAGAAAGAAGGAATCTGGCCTTGTTGGACATGGTATGATAAATGATGACTTGAGATAATCTTTTGAGTTACTTATGGGGATATGCTCTTGAAACCACCATGATTACACTTATACACCTACCTTCTAAATTGGTTCAAAGACATCATATTGGATATTGAATGGGAAATGTCCCAATATGTCTTTTATGATGATTTGGGGTTGTGAAGCTTTTTTCAAAATACAATTCTCTAAAAGACTTGGATCCAATTAAGATAAATGTTTCTTTGTTGAAACCCTAATGAAACTAAGGGTTATTACTTCTACATTCCATTTGACAACAAAGTGTTTGTTTCCATAATTGCTATATTCCTTCAAAATGAATTCATTTCCAAAGGAATCTATAGGAGTAAGGTAGATCTTCTTGAATTATAAGACAGTAAGAGAAGTCAACCGTTATAAATGTTCTTCATATTCATTTTTAAAATATAACTTGATCTATTGTTCAGTGGTAACTGCCTAGTCTTTCTTAATTGCTTTATCTATTGATTACATATCATTTAGCTGAATCTGCTCCACATGTGTGGTATGTTATTTGCTTCTTAGCTTATATGTGCTTTCAATAGACGTTGGTGGAGAGTTATATCTCTCGATGGGATGTTTGGTCTCCCCCCATCAGTTTTCACACCTGCTAGGTGGACGTGCATGTTGAGATAGAGATCATGTTGTTGAGACAGATATCTGGAGGAGTTGTGGATAATGGATCATGGATATGCAAATCGTGTCTAGTAATAGAGTCCTATGTGTCGTCCTTGTACACTCTGGTCCTTGGGGTTGTTTAGTAGATGTTGTACTTTGGTTTGAGTGTTTGGATCTATACGATGAGAGTACAAAGATTTTTGTGTATGTGAGCATGTTATCACATGTACCGAGTTGTGGCTAGTTAGATAGTGAACAATGATATGTAACTTATTTTGATAAGAACAAAATACAAGTGGCTCATGCTTATGGATTTATATATGACGTGTTCTGCTTGATGCATGGTTATGAAATTGGTTTTAATTTTTACCTTGGTTGTGGTAATATTGTTGATAGTTTTAATTCTGTGCTTTGTTTTGATTAATCTTGTTTTGTGTGACAAAGGGTGTCACAATGTTTTTGAAGAACTGTTCCACACCTCCAACAATTCTACACAACATGTCAAATCTCCACATAGTGTGTTGTAGGGAGCTTATCATCTTTGACCAATAGAGCTACACAACATGTTAGGTCTTCACCTAACATGTCAAAAGTAGTATGTTAATTTCTAGTTCAAGTTATGACATCCTCTAATAGTCTTTTTCTCCTCCAATACCTAATGATAATCAGATCCTATTATTTTTTGACCTTGTCCATTTTTTTTCTACCACGTACATATCCCTTTATTTTTCCTATCTAGATCTTGTATTGGTTATTTTGCATATTGGATCTAATTTTAAGTTTTGACTATCTACGTGCCCACCTCTCATTTTCTATTTTCCCTCTCCCACCCTCCTTTCCATCATGTATATGTCTTCCACGTGCGAGGAGGTCATGTGTCTCTTTTCCACACCAACTACTAAATATATTCATATTTTTTGTGGGGGGGATAAAAAGAAGAGAGAGAGAGGGAGGAGGGTATGAGGAGAATATGAGAGAGAGAATATGAGGAGAGAGATAAAGATACAAGAGTGATATATTCTAGGCTATATTCATGGAGCTTCATATTGTTTAGCACATATGCTCTTTTGATGTCTTTCTAGTGTGTCATTCTTACTAAGCATCAGTTTACATGTGGGTTGGTTATCTAATCTAATACCATATTGGACACCATGTTAAATCCATGTTGAAGGATCTCAACTGTAGGGTTGAAACTGAGATCTTCACATTTGTACCACATTATATATGTCATGAAAATAGATTGATGTGCTAATTTTGACCTCTTGTTCCCCTTTATGGTATTAATGAGTTTCAATTGATCATTCTCGATGCATAAATGGTTGCTTGTTCATCAGAATTTTTCGAAGGTCATCATCTTCTAGACTGTGCATTCTGTATCTACAAGGATTCATCCAGATTTATCTTCATCAAGCTACTTCTATTACATCCTCTCCGAGCTAAATCTTATGTCGATCTTCTTGGGCTTCTCCTTTATGGTTCCTTCATTACTATCAAGCCTGCAAGATTCATGCACTAGATTTTTGGAACCAATATGCTAGCCATCAACCCCTCATCTAGCTTGTGCTCATGCCATGTTAAGTACTTTTATGCTTGTGCCATGGAAATTTCAAGATACCTACTATTGCTTCATTGACATTATGCCGCTGCATTCATTTCATGTTATGTACACATGATGTGTTGGTTGTGTGCTTATACCACTCACACATTGCTCTCTAGTACATACTACATAGTGATGGTGCTTCTGATCATTTTCAGATTGATTGTGATGAGTTTCTATTATGATGTTCAAATTCCATATATAATATCTTCTTTATTCCATATGTACTTCAAAAAACCTTCTTCAAAGATCGAGCATTTCCAGCCTATAGACCTCAACTCAAAAGAGGCATCATAATATGTTTTAGTTAGGAAGTATTGTTTAGGAGGGTGACACTTTTTGTATGGGGAGTGATATTGTTATCTTCATTGTCTAATCAAGTCTTGTAAGTCCAAGATTAGACATGAGTTTCATCCATACTGCTTGCGAGGGAGTGTTAGAATATATTATTATCCTATTTAGTTAATAGGTTAATTAGTTAATGAGATTAGGTTTCAGAGCCCATGTAGTCTTCCTTGAGTTTGTAATATCTCCACAATTTATCCTATATATAAGACATGCGTGTGTCACCTAATATTTTCCTCCTAACGCCTTTCAACAAGAGCTATTTAGTTGTTTGGGACAATCACAACTAAGTCCCACATTACATTCTATTTTATTTCAAGAGATTCTGTTGTCATAAAACTTTACGAAAATGTTATCAGTCATCAATCAAAACTCCTACAAAATTGTGAAAATTAGTATATAGTCTGAAATGAAGTTTCAAAGCACATTTAAAATTTCATCTCATTTTGAGTTACCGATAAATAACTAAAAATCAAACACCACACTGCTATACTAAAATCTATAGAATGGCTGGTTGAATTTGAGTTTAACCGCCCAACAGGTTCAAAGAACATCCATATATTCTGAAAATTTGCACTAACATGATATTTGAGTTATCCAAATTATATCAAAAAATCAAATAAATGAAATTTACCTATAAATTACTTACACTAATTTACGATACCACCGATTTATCAAATTATGTCTTCATATGCTTTCAAAATCCTATTTTTCAAACGATTACGGTATTCACTTGGAAACCCTAATTATTCAAATTATAATGTTTTAAATCGTCTCATGAAGTTCAAAATATCATAACTAACTATCATCATCAATCCATCTTAAACAATGACCAATCTAGTAAATAATGTAATCATTCGAGTAAACCCTAAATAAGTGTCTAAAATGAAAATTGTTCATTACAAATTCTCCCCATTTTTAGGATTTTGTCTCAAAATCAAAGAAAATTTGACAACAAATCATGAATCTCTCTTGATGTTTTCTCTATATAAATACAAAGTATCTTTATACCTTAAGATATCATTTTCTTTCTTCTTAGATCTTCTATATTGAAATTCCAAAAAAATTCATTTAGCATGGTCATTTTCATCACCTATAATCATACTACCTCAATTTTTAGTATAACATGATTTAATTCAAAAATATTACTGATAAATCATTTCCAAGATGTGGCTCACATTTCATTTCATGTTCTTTATCAAATAACCAGCTTATATATCACATGAATCAATATTATAATTTATCATATTTTATCATTGGTTCCTTTCATAAAGAAAATTATTTATTAAGGTGTTATTCTTAGTTCTCATCTTTTCTTGCAATTTTCAAATTCATACTTAGATTCAAAACCATTACTAATTATCTTTCATGATCCTTTAGCTGCAATCATCTTTTCCATATGAAGTTTTTAACTTGTCTTAGGTTCCATATTCAATAATATGTTCCTTTATCTTTCACAGATTTATGCTTTCATTTCCATAATACTTCTTATTACACTCCCAAACTATTTTCATCTAGATGCATGGTCAGGGAATGAAAAATAAGTGTAGTAAGAAACTCCATACTAGCTTATCTCAATAATCGGTTATTTGACCAAACCAATTGACTACTGAATTCACTCAATATGTACATTATTCAGGTTAAGTTCAACATCTAAATTATCATTAGACCTAGATGTTATTGTCCTTGCAGACTCATCTAACCTAGGATCTAATACCATGTAGTAGAACCTCCCTTTTGATTAGCATAAAAGACAGCCATTAGAGTGAAACCCTAAATGTAAACCCAGATTAAGAAACAAAAAACCAATGTCTCTTCAAACATGATTAACAAAGTATACAAGAAACATAAGTCAATTTCCTTTTATTCATTAAATATCATAGATCGAAGTCACATCAAGGACAACATATTAGTTGTCATAAATCTTATTCCACTCCATTTGAACTATAATAAAATCCTATATGTCATATGCATATAAGTTTACATAAGTTACATGTAAATGAAAGAAGAAGCTCAATAGACTGCCCATCCCCACAAAAGAGAGAGTACAAGGACATTCTAATCTATATTTTTCTATTTGCATATTTTTTACATGACTTCTGTAATGGATGTGTTATACCTAAAAATATTTTAAACAACCTAATGAGACTCATCCAAATCCCTAGTAAGTGGGTACCTCCCACTCAATCTAAGTACATGCATCATCATCAACATCAAATTAAGTATACTAAACTTATAACAAATATGCATATATTACCAAGCTTAAAAAAATTCTATCATTTAGCACATCAATTTTATGATAGTAATCTAATAAATTAGATAAGGTATCTACTAGGCCAATTACATCTTTAAAAAATCACATGGAAATCCTAGTTTCCATTTTCACACAATTTATCCATAAGTATTCATCCATTCGTAAAGTCATTTGAGTCAATCAGGTAAAACCAACACTAGACACAAAATACCTCCATTTCAAACCCTCTACTGATCCTTATGTACATCCCAGATGTAATTCTAGAAATTATATAAAAATACAATGGAGGAGCTCATTCTTATTAAGTTCAAACATGATTTTATACTTGTCAACTCAATTTTTAAGCATATCATTCATTATGTTGATTTTTGGCAGTATTCATGTTGAACAACATAGTACTCTATCCATACAGTTTTTTTATAGTAATTGTATCAATAGATCATGTACTGGAGAAAATCAAGTCAATCATAAACAATCTAAATTAGTAGCATTTCATTCCCAAACTCTTCCCAATTGATTACTGAATGGCATATAAATGCAAGCAAGGATCATATTTATTTTAGTCAGATAAAGTTATACTTTCAACTTGATTATAGAGCATAAGAGGTAGATAAACACTCACATCAGGTGCCAAGCACCTTACAAATTTCCCATATAATCTGAAATTTCTAGAATTATGACCAACTTGCAATGATTGAATCCAATTATTTCTCTTTTCATCTAAAAAACACTAGAAAAGGGGAATTAGAGAGAAAGAAAGAGAAAATTGGTTGATTTAATATACTTTTGATCAAAATCATAGGATGGACATAATTTAGACATGAGTGAGAAGATTCACCTTGAAAGCCTATCTAAAGAAGTAAACTTATTGCTTCCTTCACTTCTCAGAAGACAAAACTATAGATCAACATCTCTACCTCCTTCCTCACTCAAACCCCAATTCTCCATCTCTCTCTAGGATTTCATTTCTCAAAAATGAAACATGAAATATGAGAAATACTAGAGTGTTATTTTACTCATATAGAGCAATTAAGGTGCTTGGACAATTGCAAATAAGTCCTACATTATATTTTGTTTTATTTGAGCAAGATTTTTTTGTCAAAAACTCTACTAAAAACATTTTCTATGATCAATGATAACTCCTCCTAAAATTGTGGAAATTGATTTATTTTCTGAAAGGGAGTTTTAGAGCTATAGTTAAAATTCCATCTCAATCAAAATTACCAATAAATAAACAAAAATCAAGACTACACTGCTATATTATAGTTTGTAGCATGGTAGGTCGAGTTGGGATTCGAATGACCAACATTTTTAAAGAGCATCCAAGATTTCTAAAAATTTTCAACTAGCACATAAGTTTGATTTATCTAAATTATAAAAAATTAAATAAATTCAATATACATATAAAATAATAAAATTATTTCTACACTATTGTATTTACTAAATTCCTTATTCATATACTTTCAAATTCCTAATTTTTCAGGTCTCAAGTTAGTGGTAGATAGTTGAGGAAACCGATTTGGGTCAAGTCCATTGTAGTGGGCCACTATGCCACGTTTCCAATATAGCATCAACCTGGTGATCCGAGGACATGTGTAGGATGGGACATGAAACCTAGGCCCAACCCATTCTGTCTTGCAGGGATCTATATGGTCTGTACACATACTTGTCGTATCGCTTCCAATCCTCAATCTAGGTGGATATGCATCTCTAGTTTTCATTGGGAAAATAATGTGGGATTATATAGGAGATGGAGAGATCTTCTTTGTGGCGGCACCCAGTTGATGCTGGCATGTGTCAAATCTCAAAGTAAAATTGGAGATCGCCTTCTTTGGTAAAGGCTATGGTGTCGGGGTTATCAGCCTACATAATGATGATGGTGTGTCCATCTGATAATTTAGTTTCTGATGCAGTGATGAGGAACCACCAATTTATGATGAATCCATGGTTTTCCTAGGAGGTGGTTAAAGGAAGGAGTCAACTCTATGACCAGGAATGTGACGGCAAAAATATGTGGCCCAATTTGCAGCTTAAGAATAATTTCTTCTAGGGCATCTTTGATTACTTCATTGAAAGAAGTCACTTTCTTTGTTGTCAAGTGTATGTTGGAGGGACCCTTTACCTAGGATGATGAGTGTATTTAGGGGACACACATTTAGGGAGACATCATTTTTCAATAAAGCATGAATGTATTTTGAGAAGGTTGCATATTGTCGTGATTAGCAATGGGATGTTGTGACTTCCTCCGATGGGTATCTCATCTTCAGAAAATTAGATTGGGTGTAGGGTCATGATCAACTCAATAGAGGCTACAAGAGCTTCTGGTCTCATGTCTAAGGGGACACAAGCCCCGCCTAGTGTTTTCATGACTGCTTTTTAGTGTGTAGGGAAACTTTGCATCACTTAATCTAGTGGCATTTCCCTTTTAGGTTCGTTTAGGAACTGGATTATTTCTAAGACTTCCATATTAGTTTCCCTATATATCTTAGGCATTAGTGGTACCTTCTTTGTGTCTATAGGTGGAATGGAGACCTTGGTTGTCTCCTCCTTTATCATGCTAGTACAAAATCCTACATATGCAATTATTGTTTCCTTTCCCTCACGCGGGGCAAGGGTACTTTTTGTAGAATGGAGTGTTGGTCCCTCTTTGGTGTGGCTGGCTTGGATATAATAACTTGTACCATGATGATGAGGTGAGGACCTATCTTATGATGGTATTTTCCTAGGAATGGTGCCTTAGGGTCCTATATCTTCTATATTTTCTTCCCCTGGTGAACTCCTGGTATGTGATCCAATTTCTTATTTTGGATAGAGGTGACAATCTATGTACTTCATGAGAAATTTTTCATGGCTTGTTCTAGAAGGAGAATAAGTCGATGCACTAGATCTTCCGATGATGAGATGACAAGTACAATATTGGAAGATGAAGGCATCTCCTTTGTTGGGACTATGTTGAGTTCATTAGACTCTATCAAATCCTACAATGTGTTCTTGAGCATGATACATGAACCAATCTTGTTATCTTTAGCCTAATGGAAATAAAAATTGGCATTGTTGTTTGATTTTCTACAAGATTTCAAGTAGTAGGGGGTTTGTATTCAGTGGGCTCTAGAACTACATCTTCCTTTAGGGCAGGCACCAATGGTATCACTGGCAGTCTGAGAGTCATTTGTGTCACCATGTCTAACATTGGTGGGAATCCATACGCTGCTCATGTGTACATATTGTGCCAGGAATGGGGTGGCGGATAAAGAGAATGCAAGGCAGGACCAGGTCCTTGGGAATTTAGGTGTTGTCCTTGAATCATCATTATAGTTTTTTCTTTCTCAGCCTCCTTAGGGTTCTCATTTGCAGTTGCAACTTCTTCCTCCTTCTTTTTCCCTTTGGTTTATCTCAAGATTCAAGATGGATGGTGTTTCCTCATGTGTCACTAGGATTGCTCCAACATTCTTGACTTATTGATCCTGGTATAACCCTAGCTAGAATGATTTTGGTTGAGGCGGGTGGGAACCCCACACATTGTATGGGAATAATGGCATTGAAGAACCAACATATGAAGCTCCCTATCCGGTGAATCTTGGACAATGCCATCCTCTTGTGTATCCTTAGTGTGATGGAGTTGTAAAGGGAATGTTTGTCATCTACTCTGGCATGAATTGCACATGAATCTATAGAGAGATAGGAATCTCTCACATGAATGTGTCTTCTTTGTGCTTCTCACCTCCCCCTTCTTTTTCTTGCTTGTTGTTTCCAACATCTCCCTTGGTATTTCTATTATATTGATGGTCCACACCACTACTTCTGACCATATGGTATGTTTGTCATCAAGATCGGGTGAGGTACGAGCTCCTTAAACTTCCCGTGACATCATTAAATTCATGTTAGTGGGATTTACTCATTTACATGTAGGGTTTAATATTATATGAGAAGACATTTATTTATTGGTCACAGGTCCTTCCACACATATTATATAAGTTAAGAAAATCAAAGACTTCCCATTCAGTCTGGGAAGTTTATAAAAAGGGTGTTCATGGATTTCTTGAAATCTTCTCTTGGCTAGAGACAATGTGATAGTATGTTTTGTTTTAGAATCAATTTTTTAGTGATGGTACCTACCCCTAATTTGGGCAATATAGAGGAGTTTATTCACTTTTGGTGTGAGATGTACTTTCCAATGTCAACACGAAAAGAAAAATGTAAAGATGATGGTCACAATGTTCCTCAGGAAAGTGTTCTAAAAGAATTATTCAATAGAGGATGGAAGGTGGGGATTCAAGTGGTTGACCAAGATTAAGTTAACATTTGAAGGGCTAGTGACTGGTCTCAGTCAATAACTTTTTCCCCTAGGGTATCCTCATCCAACATGGTTCCTTAACCAAAACCCATGGAAATATCCTTGAAACCCTAGGTTTCCTCCTAGTTTTAGGAGTTTCTCATGGGGGTCCTTGCCCTTTAAGAGAAAAAAAGGTCAATAAGGAGGGAGCAATGGCTTGGCTTGTACATACTTATTATCAGGTTGTGTATGGGTTGCGATCCTTAGGTCATAACCTAGGACCATAAATGTAGGCATGAAGAGCATAGGATGATCTAGTTGCAGGTTGTTGGGTTTTGTGGAGGGGACAAACGCAATAGGAACAAAAAAAGTTTTCTCCACATATCCTACTAGTAGATCTCATCCATAACAATGTATTTGGAAAGAGTGTGCGCTGGATATACCTTGTCTCAGAGAAAGTCTGGTGACGTCTATTTGTGCAATGATGTGCATCGCTCCTCATCAGCACAGATGATCATTGTCAATGCCCTTTTAACACAGGCGCTCAACATTTGTGTCTCTACTTTGTTCATATAGATGAACTGGAACTCCACGTCACAATTCATAATCAGGCATGAAGGAGTAGCCTTCTACTTTGAAGATGTGCTAGCATTGAGTTTTCTCTACTTCTCTTTCTCTTGGGGATGATGACAGCTAGGGTTCATGTACAAGAGAGTGTATATGCATCTTAAAAAATCCGGCCATCACAACCCTATAAAAAGAAGAGGAAAGGAAGTAAGATTTTCCAAAACCCCTAGCAAGACAAAAGGCTACAGTTGTGTTTAAAACAAGCCACTCGTGGACTACAAAAAGAATATTTTAGAATGAATAAATTAATCAATCGATCAAATTTGATTTATTAACTAATTTTTGTCATCCGGCTCTAGTCAATCACTTGAGATTAACTAGCCAACTTAATAATTTAAATATAATTTATTATGTTAAACATTTTAACCAGTTAACTCAGATTATATTCCAATATTATTCTAGTAGATTGATTAAATGTTTTAGTAATCAATTTGATTTGGAATATTTCCAATAATGTCCACAATCATACTCCTATTCCAATACATCCTATGTGTGTCACCGGTAGGCTCCAAATCACATTGGCAAAGATATTCATAATCATATTATGACTTCACAAGTAATGATTGGTATCTAGCATGACTTCATTTCTACCCAAGTAATTTGAAAAGTTGGAGAACAACTTCAACCTACAATCTGTGATTGATGATATAGTGTTACGACCCCATCTGAGCTTAATTGGTAAACTAGGGTTACCAAGATGATTACATGATTAATTGGACTAATCACTCTTGAAATCTAATTAATGACGATAACACAATTAGGATGTTTTAACTATGATAAGAAGTCTAAATGTTCTTTTGTCTTGAGAATTAGGGTTTGAGAAGCATAGACCCTAATCGGCCCAAAATAGGGTTTTAATGACATATGAATACAGAATTTGATAAGTAGAATGTCTCACTAAATGATTTTTAGTATTTTATGTGTAACTCTGATTTACTTCAAATTTGGATATGATTTGGATATATAAAATGTGAATAACATTGGAAAATATCAGAATTTGTGAAGAATGTTCTGACCTGTTTATTGGTCGAGTTTCAAACTCGACCGATCATATTTCCAGATTTATACAGCAGTGTGGTAATTGAATTTTATCTTTTTATTGGTATATCCAATTGATCTCAAATTTTAACTGTGCTTGAAAAACACAGTTTTAGACACTCTGTTAAATTGAAATAATTTTTGGATGACTTTTTGATCTCTACAGTAAGGGTGTCGGTCGAGTTCTGTGCAGGACAAACTCGGCCAAATATTCTGCAGACTGCAATATAGAAGTACACTGTCCGATTTTTAATTAATTATTGGTAACTAGAAATTATCTCAAATTTTTACTGGAGATCTGAAACTCCATTATGCATAACATATAAAATTTCCATAATTTTTGGAGCTTCTGTTAGCTATTCAGTAGGCGCATTACAGAAGCTATTGTGAAACTGAATATTCAGCCAATATAATTAAAGTTGAGTGTTGGGTCAATATGCAATTGACCCAAGCAGCTCAAATTGACTTATATGATCGACCACACACACACACATCTCTCATTATTCGTCATTCATTCCAGAGAAATGAGCTCCTAGAGAGAGAGGGAGAGTTAGGGTTTGAGAGAAGAAAGTGGGGGAATTGCTGAATTAGGGTTTTGCGATTCCAGGAAGGGTGAAATCAAGTAATTTTGGATTCTTTGCATAGACTTTTATGGTGGATCTTCTCTCTCATGTCAAGATTCCATCCATGCTCTGATTTGATCCAAGATGATGTCAAAATTCCCTCTTTTCTCACCCTTTCTTCATAATCCCTCATTTTCAAGGTTCCCGAGTTGAATGGAAGAAGAATTGGGAGATTTTCTAGGGATTTGATGTGAGTTCGAGATTCCCTGAGTTGAGCTACAGTTTTGAGGTGTTTTCACACATTAGGGTGAGTGGGTTCTTCCTTTAAACAGTATAATGCACGAAATTTGATTATAGCATCCAAATCCCTAATTGCTTAGTATGTGATTCTAAACCCTGAAATGTCCGTTTGATTTAAGTTGTTGCAAATTGATATGATATGGATTCCTTCTCTGTTTGAATGACTCTTTGATGGTTTAACTTAATTGAGATATCTCTAGAGTTTCAACCTTATTGAAAAGGACTAGTAAGAATGCTTTTTCAGATTCACATCAGAAACGTATACAACACATCCTAGTAAGAATGCTTTTTCAGATTTATACCATATGATGTAATTTAGGGTTTAACTTAATTGAGATATCTCTAGAGTTTCAACCTTATTGAAAAGGACTAGTAATCTTATAAGTGGTTAGGATGTACCTCATGGATTACCTTATTTGAATTTTATCCTTGGTGCATGATATCTCAGTGAATAGCATGGAAACCTAAATTTAGTTCAATTTCCATGGTTTCATACATATATCGATTGTATATGATTTGTTGAAAACAATCTTTATTTAGTGAATGCTTATATCCTATGAAATCCTTATGAGAGCCATGTGACAAGTGAATGAGGTAAATGAAAAGGTGAATGAGGCAAATGAAACCCTAAGAGTAGGGTGTTGGCATGTGATAAATGAATAAGGAAAATGAAACCCTAAGGATAGGGTGTTCAATGAATCATGTTATGGTGATATGAAAGGTCTCGATATGAGATGTGGTGATGCTTAATTGTTGAATTGTATGTTTCTAGTCCAGTTAACTTTATATGCTTGTTCTCTCTGAGTTGATATCTACATACTGCAGGGCTTCTTATATTTCAATACATATCTCGTAAATTGCAGGTGATGAGATATGACATGCCCTAGAAAGGGATGTTACTGAGACATGGTATATGTTGAATACATGAGCTATGATGTTTTATATGATATGATATGGCAGGCTGTGTGAGCCTTGTGAGAAATGTAAAATGAGTTATGATTTCTGTTTAAAATGTATCTATAATGTTAATGTTAGACTTAGGTGCCCTGAACACCGTAGAACCCCTTTGAGAGGTCTGCACCTTAGGGGTGAAACTCGTATCCAACATCAACCGGTTGAGTAATTCTGGTGGCACGAGGGTTGATAGACAGTGTCCAACACCAACCGATTGAGTAATTTCGGTGGCACTGGGGAAAAATAATAAATAAAGTAAAGGGTTATCCAACACCAACCGGTTGAGTAATTCTGGTGGTAACCCAGTGTTGACTCCCTGCGCATGTGTGCTCAGGTTAGAGGAGGAGTCCAGAGCACTCATGATGAGTGCAGAGGAGGCCAGAGAGCCTGTGGGTCCTGTGCAGACCAGGACGAGAAGTCAGACTTAGCATTTCCCGGGTGTGTCGCTAAGTCTTGTACGGTGTGGTCGTAGTGCACTGCGAGTCTCTATGCAGAGTACACTGCATAGATCACGGCATAAGTTAAAATATGATCATATAGGTTCAAAGAGTTCCTTATGAATGAATGAGCTAAGGAAGACTAGAGCATAGTCTTCTAGTAGTTATTCTTTGGATGCAATATTTACATTCCTTGTTATTTCAATTATATTGTTTTAGAACTGCTCAGTGTAGTATTTATTATTGTTAAATTTCATATTGTTTACTCAAAGTTATATCTGTAATCACATTAGTGCCTTAGACTGTTTCTTTGAAGTACTCATTCACTGTGCGAGTAGGCTCACCCCTCTACTCAAACATTTTAGGGTTAACCGCGTGGACTTGAAGATGGTCAGAGCATCAGTGTAGATCTGCTGCAAGAGTTAAGTACAAGATTAGTTGAGTCAGTCGGTCCTTGTCACTCTAGGTCCTCAATAAGAGATAAGAGAGAGAGTTGTAATTACGATGTGTAATATTGTTCCTCTTTTGATATGTATACTAATTAGCAAGTTTTATGTGCATAAGGTGTGAGAGACATCATGAATGTTTTTACATGTACCTTTACTATTGAAGTCTGATTAGTAAAAGAAAGGTTCAGATTCCTTTGTTAAGATGTTATGTGGTTCAATGCGGGGAAACAAGAGTTTTAAAGAAAAGCAAAAAAAGTTAAGGGTGTTCTTTGTGTTACATATAAGTCCTATCTTATGCCCTAATCTCATGATTTGAGGAAATTGTGAGATCGGGGTGTAACAGCTTGGTATCAGAGCTTAGGGTGAGTTGTCAAGGACCATTAAGTTAGTAAGTTAGAGTCCTAAGTGTGGCAGATAAGAGATGTTTTGATGTTAGCTTTGGGGATTTGAGTATTTGGATATCCTGGCCCGATATCTGAGTACTTGGATCAACCAGTACAAGCTACTCTGTCTATTCTCTCACGTATACCCTGGCCAGGTATACAATGGAAGAATGGGCTAGAGAGGAACCCTAGAAATGTTAGGGTTAGAAAACGAGAAAAGAAACAAGAATTAAAAGCATAAATGTAAAAGGAGATAGAACTTACATTTCATAATGTTGTTTTTGTTGGAAATGTATAGAAAGGGATGATAATCAGATTTTCTGGACAAGTAACCCTAATGAGGTGTAGCTTGTTATACCTAGCTCTAATATAACTGAGTGATGGTAATTGAGTATGATTAATGCTTTAATGACTGATACAATCGTGGATTACCTTATTACTGTTGTTGAAACCCTAAAATGATATAATGCGATGGTTACACTTTATATTGTGTGTGGGCCCATGACCCACAGGTCCCAGGATCGAAACAGGATAGTATGGAATGAGGTGGTAATGCTTCACCTCATGCATCCATGACCCAATGGGGATGCTAAGAGTAGTATTATGCAATTGTTTGTTGAAGTTAGTCTTTTAATTCAAGACTGTTTTGCTATTTGAGTAGCATGTTATTAAAGTTTAAAACAGCATGGTGAACTTACTTTTGTCACTTAAAGGTGATACAGAACAATAGAACTCTCTGAGCAGCATAAGTTGAGATAGTTGTATTAGAGTATCAGAGTTGCGCAGTGAAAGCATGGTGGTTTATCTTTGCATTCTATGTTTGACTGTGGCATAAAGGATTTGCTTGATATCATTGAGAACTATTTAAAATATGTTGTGATTTAGTAAAGAATTAAAAGATCTAATGTTGAAAACTACATTCAGGTATGAAATACAAGAATATAATGACATGGAAGGCTTTAGAAGATTAGAATAACCTTGAATGTATCTTTCTTGTAGGTTTATGTTTCGAGGACGAAACATTCTAAGGGGGGGAGAGTTGTTACGACCCCATCTGAGCTTAATTGGTAAACTAGGGTTACCAAGATGATTACATGATTAATTGGACTAATCACTCTTGAAATCTAATTAATGACGATAACACAATTATGATGTTTTAACTATGATAAGAAGTCTAAATGATGTTCTTTTGTCTTGAGAATTAGGGTTTGATAAGCATAGACCCTAATCGGCCCAAAATAGGGTTTTAATGACATATGAATACAGAATTTGATAAGTCGAATGTCTCACTAAATGATTTTTAGTATTTTATTTGTAACTCTGATTTACTTCAAATTTGGATATGATTTGGATATATAAAATGTGAATAACATTGGAAAATATCAGAAATTTTGAAGAATGTTCTGACCTGTTTATCGGTCGAGTTTCAAACTCGACCGATCATATTTCCAGATTTATACAGCAGTGTGGTAATTGAATTTTATCTTTTTATTGGTATATCCAATTGATCTCAAATTTTAACTGTGCTTGAAAAACACAGTTTTAGACACTCTGTTAAATTGGAATAATTTTTGGATGACTTTTTGATCTCTACAGTAAGGGTGTCGGTCGAGTTCTGTGCAGGACAAACTCGGTCGAATATTCTGCAGACTGCAATATAGCAGTGCACTGTCCGATTTTTAATTAATTATTGGTAAATAGAAATGATCTCAAATTTTTACTGAAGGTCTGAATCCATTATGCATAACATATAAAATTTCCATAATTTTTGGAGCTTCTGTTAGCTATTCAGTAGGCAAATTACAGAAGCTATTGTGAAACTGAATATTCAGCAAATATAATTAAAGTTGAGTGTTGGGTCAATATGCAATTGACCCAAGCAGCTCAAATTGACTTATATGATCGACCACACACTCACACATCTCTCATTATTCGTCATTCATTCTAGAGAAATGAGCTCCTAGAGAGAGAGGGAGAGTTAGGGTTTGAGAGAAGAAAGTGGGGGAATTGCTGAATTAGGGTTTTGCGATTCCAGGAAGGGTGAAATCAAGTAAGTTTGGATTCTTTGCATAGACTTTTATGGTGGATCTTCTCTCTCATGTCAAGATTCCATCCATGCTCTGATTTGATCCAAGATGATGTCAAAATTCCCTCTTTTCTCACCCTTTCTTCATAATCCCTCATTTTCAAGGTTCCCGAGTTGAATGGAAGAAGAATTGGGAGATTTTCTAGGGATTTGATGTGAGTTCGAGATTCCCTGAGTTGAGCTACAGTTTTGAGGTGTTTTCACACATTAGGGTGAGTGGGTTCTTCCTTTAAACAGTATAATGCACGAAATTTGATTATAGCATCCAAATCCCTAATTGCTTAGTATGTGATTCTAAACCCTGAAATGTCCGTTTGATTTAAGTTGTTGCAAATTGATATGATATGGATTCCTTCTCTGTTTGAATGACTCTTTGATGGTAGATTCACATCAGAAATGTATACAACACATCCTAGTAAGAATGCTTTTTCAGATTTATACCATATGATGAAATATAGGGTTTAACTTAATTGAGATATCTCTAGAGTTTCAACCTTATTGAAAAGGACTAGTAATCTTATAAGTGGTTAGGATGTACCTCATGGATTACCTTATTTGAATTTTATCCTTGGTGCATGATATCTCAGTGAATAGCATGGAAACCTAAATTTAGTTCAATTTCCATGGTTTCATACATATATCGATTGTATATGATTTGTTGAAAACAATCTTTATTTAGTGAATGCTTATATCCTATAAAATCCTTATGAGAGCCATGTGACAAGTGAATGAGGTAAATGAAAAGGTGAATGAGGCAAATGAAACCCTAAGAGTAGGGTGTTGGCATGTGATAAATGAATAAGGCAAATGAAACCCTAAGGATAGGGTGTTCAATGAATCATTTTATGGTGATATGAAAGGTCTCGATATGAGATGTGGTGATGCTTAATTGTTGAATTGTATGTTTCTAGTGCAGTTAACTTTATATGCTTGTTCTCTCTGAGTTGATATCTACATACTGCAGGGCTTCTTATATTTCAATACATATCTCGTAAATTGCAGGTGATGAGATATGACATGCCCTAGAAAGGGATGTTACTGAGACATGGTATATGTTGAATACATGAGCTATGATGTTTTATATGATATGATATGGCAGGCCGTGTGAGCCTTGTGAGAAATGTAAAATGAGTTATGATTTCTGTTTAAAATGTATCTATAATGTTAATGTTAGACTTAGGTGCCCTGAACATCGTAGAACCCCTTTGAGAGGTCTGCACCTTAGGGGTGAAACTCGTGTCCAACATCAACCGGTTGAGTAATTCTGGTGGCACGAGGGTTGATAGACAGTGTCCAACACCAACCGATTGAGTAATTTCGGTGGCACTGGGGAAAAATAATAAATAAAGTAAAGGGTTATCCAACACCAACCGGTTGAGTAATTCTGGTGGTAACCCAGTGTTGACTCCCTGCGCCTGTGTGCTCAGGTTAGAGGAGGAGTCCAGAGCACTCATGATGAGTGCAGAGGAGGCCAGAGAGCCTGTGGGTCCTGTGCAGACCAGGACGAGAAGTCAGACTTAGCATTTCCCGGGTGTGTCGCTAAGTCTTGTACGGTGTGGTCGTAGTGCACTGCGAGTCTCTATGCAGAGTACACTGCATAGATCAGGGCATAAGTTAAAATATGATCATATAGGTTCACAGAGTTCCTTATGAATGAATGAGCTAAGGAAGACTAGAGCATAGTCTTCTAGTAGTTATTCTTTGGATGTAATATTTACATTCCTTGTTATTTCAATTATATTGTTTTAGAACTGCTCAGTGTAGTATTTATTATTGTTAAATTTCATATTGTTTACTCAAAGTTATATCTGTAATCACATTAGTGCCTTAGACTGTTTCTTTGAAGTACTCATTCACTGAGCGAGTAGGCTCACCCCTCTACTCAAACATTTTAGGGTTAACCGCGTGGACTTGAAGATGGTCAGAGCATCAGTGTAGATCTGCTGCAAGAGTTAAGTACAAGATTAGTTGAGTCAGTCGGTCCTTGTCACTCTAGGTTCTCAATAAGAGATAAGAGAGAGAGTTGTAATTACGATGTGTAATATTGTTCCTCTTTTGATATGTATACTAATTAGCAAGTTTTATGTGCATAAGGTGTGAGAGACATCATGAATGTTTTTACATGTACCTTTACTATTGAAGTCTGATTAGTAAAAGAAAGGTTCAGATTCCTTTGTTAAGATGTTATGTGGTTCAATGCGGGGAAACAAGAGTTTTAAAGAAAAGCAAAAAAAGTTAAGGGTGTTCTTTGTGTTACATATAAGTCCTATCTTATGCCCTAATCTCATGATTTGAGGAAATTGTGAGATCGGGGTGTAACAGCTTGGTATCAGAGCTTAGGGTGAGTTGTCAAGGACCATTAAGTTAGTAAGTTAGAGTCCTAAGTGTGGCAGATAAGAGATGTTTTGATGTTAGCTTTGGGGATTTGAGTATTTGGATATCCTGGCCCGATATCTGAGTACTTGGATCAACCAGTACAAGCTACTCTGTCTATTCTCTCACGTATACCCTGGCCAGGTATACAGTGGAAGAATGGGCTAGAGAGGAACCCTAGAAATGTTAGGGTTAGAAAACGAGAAAAGAAACAAGAATTAAGAGCATAAATGTAAAAGGAGATAGAACTTACATTTCATAATGTTGTTTTTGTTGGAAATGTATAGAAATGCTCTTATATGTTTGAATTGAAATATTCAATACTTTGAAATATGGGTCTTTAATATCTGTTGTACACTATGCAGTTGTAGCATTTATTGATTTCATTCTTTGTAACAAGTAGACTAGAATTGACCTTTGAATGAGCTTTTGTTTCTATGGTTTTGCCCGCTGATTCAAGTGAAATTGACATCAGCAGGTCTGTTTAGGTTTTCAGTCTGTACGCGATTTGGCCGAGTTGTATGTGATTCGGCCGAGTTTCCTTAATAGGCAATCGAATAGCAAACTGATCGGTCGAGTTGTATGTACTACGGCCGAGTTTCTTTTTTAGGAAATCAAACAGCAAGTTGATCAGTCGAGTTTCAAGCGGATCGGCCGAGTTGTGAAGCAATCGGCCGAGTTTCTGACCAATCGGCCGAGTTTCTGAGCTGTGAGTGGCAGTTCAGGAAGAATGTAATCCTTTGTAGTTCTTGGCTTTAGGACTTCAGGTTTGGCCTGGTCCGGTTGGCAGGATGTGTTACTAGGATCTAATGAATCCTATCAATAGTATAATAAGAATAGAATTTGAATAATTGGACCCACATCAGAGTAAGAATGTACATACAGTAAGATGTTGAAACATATGGGCAAGATCAGAACAACTAAGAATTAGTTGAAACTGATATCTGAGGTTCAATTTTGGGGCCTCATATGAGAAACCCTTAATTGGGAATAAAGGAACATGATATGAGATTCATAATCAGTTTATTGATTAATATTATATGAACTATACATATGAAATATAGAAAAGATATGTGAAATGCATGTATGGTTCAAGATAGCAAGAATCAATCATGAAGAATGAATCATAAAATAGAGTATAATGCTTTTATGAACTCTAAAGCAAAGGCTAAGTAGAGAATAGGGTTGAGCATTCAATAGGTCCATAGAAGTAAAGAGTCTTCAAAAGAGTAAAAGTGAAGAGGATCGTATGAACATGTAATTCATAAGACTAGAACAACAAACTAGTTTCTAAGCAAAGAACATAGGTGTAGTTTAACGAATGAATAAGTCATACAAAGGTAGACTGTATTCAGGAGAGAAAAACTTGATTGAAAGAGAAACTATGTTTGACCCATGCATGATCCACTTGATTTACAAATGAAGAATATGTAATGTATTCAACATGAGGAAAAACTAATAGAAGGGCTATTAATTTAGAACGTTAACTTTGCAATAGTATAAAGATAAAGGAGGAAATATGTGCAACATGG
This sequence comes from Alisma plantago-aquatica, assembly GCA_963693085.1. Lineage (NCBI taxonomy): Eukaryota > Viridiplantae > Streptophyta > Magnoliopsida > Alismatales > Alismataceae > Alisma > Alisma plantago-aquatica. The sequence continues at coordinate 1,314,657,753 of OY856409.1, read as the reverse complement.
TATACATGACCATACATATGAACAAGCAGCATGGACATAAGAGAAAAATTTAGAATTAAAGATGACGGGTTAAAGAGTAGTATATGGTAAGAGGACTATGAAACGTAAGATAGGGTTTGAAATATGACGGAGAAGTTATAAAATAAAGAGGTTGTGAGATTCAAGCAAGTGCTAATTAATCAAATATCTCTGTTGATAACTAAGTAAATCTACATATGAGAATGTATTAAGTGAATGTTTGAATACAAGTATTCCAAGTCTTAAAATCATCTTCTCTTTCATATATTCCTTAATGAGAGCAAGGTGGGAATGAAATGATAAGAGAAAATGAATCATATACGGTGCATAACTACCTTGGTGGGGTCATCTAGTGAATGTAATAGTGACATACATTACGATGAAGTATGATAAGAAATAAATTCTTGTGTGATAGCAAGAATGATGAATAATCTATTCCTATCTTAAATACTTCAATGTTAATGATGTTTATTGTATATAATCATATGAAAAGGATAGGTAGCAAAAAGTAAAGAAGTAATGAATGAGCAGAGAGATGTGGGAAAACACTAGCTTTGTGTAATATGTGAATTTGTTTTTACATGTATGATTTGTTGAAGGCATATTAAGGTATGAAAGTTGGTTCTACATATGATTTCAGTGTATTTGTGCAAGCTATGTGTTAATTAAAGGCGTATGATAGTCGTAGTAATTCATACCTGATATGCATCTTACTATTGTGTATTTGTGATATGGTGATACGGTTTGGATGATGTCAGAACACATGGAGAGATACCCTGAACAAGGTAGTCGTACTTATCCACTCATATTAATAGAAAGGGATGATAATCAGATTTTCTGGACAAGTAACCCTAATGAGGTGTAGCTTGTTATACCTAGCTCTAATATAACTGAGTGATGGTAATTGAGTATGATTAATGCTTGAATGACTGATACAATCATGGATTACCTTATTACTGTTGTTGAAACCCTAAAATGATATAATGCGATGGTTACACTTTATATTGTGTGTGGGCCCATGACCCACAGGTCCCAGGATCGAAACAGGATAGTATGGAATGAGGTGGTAATGCTTCACCTCATGCATCCATGACCCAATGGGGATGCTAAGAGTAGTATTATGCAATTGTTTGTTGAAGTTAGTCTTTTAATTCAAGACTGTTTTGCTATTTGAGTAGCATGTTATTAAAGTTTAAAACAGCATGGTGAACTTACTTTTGTCACTTAAAGGTGATACAGAACAATAGAACTCTCTGAGCAGCATAAGTTGAGATAGTTGTATTAGAGTATCAGAGTTGCACAGTGAAAGCATGGTGGTTTATCTTTGCATTCTATGTTTGACTGTGGCATAAAGGATTTGCTTGATATCATTGAGAACTATTTGAAATATGTTGTGATTTAGTAAAGAATTAAAAGATCTAACGTTGAAAACTACATTCAGGTATGAAATACAAGAATATAATGACATGGAAGGCTTTAGAAGATTAGAATAACCTTGAATGTATCTTTCTTGTAGGTTTATGTTTCGAGGACGAAACATTCTAAGGGGGGGAGAGTTGTTACGACCCCATCTGAGCTTAATTGGTAAACTAGGGTTACCAAGATGATTACATGATTAATTGGACTAATCACTCTTGAAATCTAATTAATGACGATAACACAATTAGGATGTTTTAACTATGATAAGAAGTCTAAATGTTCTTTTGTCTTGAGAATTAGGGTTTGAGAAGCATAGACCCTAATCGGCCCAAAATAGGGTTTTAATGACATATGAATACAGAATTTGATAAGTCGAATGTCTCACTAAATGATTTTTATTATTTTATTTGTAACTCTGATTTACTTCAAATTTGTATATGATTTGGATATATAAAATTTGAATAACATTGGAAAATATCAGAATTTTTGAAGAATGTTCTGACCTGTTTATCGGTCGAGTTTCAAACTCGACCGATCATATTTCCAGATTTATACAGCAGTGTGGTAATTGAATTTTATCTTTTTATTGGTATATCCAATTGATCTCAAATTTTAACTGTGCTTGAAAAACACAGTTTTAGACACTCTGTTAAATTGGAATAATTTTTGGATGACTTTTTGATCTCTACAGTAAGGGTGTCGGTCGAGTTCTGTGCAGGACAAACTCGGCCGAATATTCTGCAGACTGCAATATAGCAGTGCACTGTCCGATTTTTAATTAATTATTGGTAACTAGAAATGATCTCAAATTTTTACTGAAGGTCTGAAACTCCACTATGCATAACATATAAAATTTCCATAATTTTTGGAGCTTCTTTTAGCTATTCAGTAGGCAAATTACAGAAGCTATTGTGAAACTGAATATTCAGCAAATATAATTAAAGTTGAGTGTTGGGTCAATATGCAATTGACCCAAGCAGCTCAAATTGACTTATATGATCGACCACACACACACACATCTCTCATTATTCGTCATTCATTCTAGATAAATGAGCTCCTAGAGAGAGAGGGAGAGTTAGGGTTTGAGAGAAGAAAGTGGGGGAATTGCTGAATTAGGGTTTTGCGATTCCAGGAAGGGTGAAATCAAGTAAGTTTGGATTCTTTGCATAGACTTTTATGGTGGATCTTCTCTCTCATGTCAAGATTCCATCCATGCTCTGATTTGATCCAAGATGATGTCAAAATTCCCTCTTTTCTCACCCTTTCTTCATAATCCCTCATTTTCAAGGTTCCCGAGTTGAATGGAAGAAGAATTGGGAGATTTTCTAGGGATTTGATGTGAGTTCGAGATTCCCTAAGTTGAGCTACAGTTTTGAGGTGTTTTCACACATTAGGGTGAGTGGGTTCTTCCTTTAAACAGTATAATGCACGAAATTTGATTATAGCATCCAAATCCCTAATTGCTTAGTATGTGATTCTAAACCCTGAAATGTCTGTTTGATTTAAGTTGTTGCAAATTGATATGATATGGATTCCTTCTCTGTTTGAATGACTCTTTGATGGTTTAACTTAATTGAGATATCTCTAGAGTTTCAACCTTATTGAAAAGGACTAGTAAGAATGCTTTTTCAGATTCACATCAGAAACGTATACAACACATCCTAGTAAGAATGCTTTTTCAGATTTATACCATATGATGTAATTTAGGGTTTAACTTAATTGAGATATCTCTAGAGTTTCAACCTTATTGAAAAGGACTAGTAATCATATAAGTGGTTAGGATGTACCTCATGGATTACCTTATTTGAATTTTATCCTTGGTGCATGATATCTCAGTGAATAGCATGGAAACCTAAATTTAGTTCAATTTCCATGGTTTCATACATATATCGATTGTATATGATTTGTTGAAAACAATCTTTATTTAGTGAATGCTTATATCCTATGAAATCCTTATGAGAGCCATGTGACAAGTGAATGAGGTAAATGAAAAGGTGAATGAGGCAAATGAAACCCTAAGAGTAGGGTGTTGGCATGTGATAAATGAATAAGGCAAATGAAACCCTAAGGATAGGGTGTTCAATTAATCATGTTATGGTGATATGAAAGGTCTCGATATGAGATGTGGTGATGCTTAATTGTTGAATTGTATGTTTCTAGTGCAGTTAACTTTATATGCTTGTTCTCTCTGAGTTGATATCTACATACTGCAGGGCTTCTTATATTTCAATACATATCTCGTAAATTGCAGGTGATGAGATATGACATGCCCTAGAAAGGGATGTTACTGAGACATGGTATATGTTGAATACATGAGCTATGATGTTTTATATGATATGATATGGCAGGCCGTGTGAGCCTTGTGAGAAATGTAAAATGAGTTATGATTTCTGTTTAAAATGTATCTATAATGTTAATGTTAGACTTAGGTGCCCTGAACACCGTAGAACCCCTTTGAGAGGTCTGCACCTTAGGGGTGAAACTCGTGTCCAACATCAACCGGTTGAGTAATTCTGGTGGCACGAGGGTTGATAGACAGTGTCCAACACCAACCGATTGAGTAATTTCGGTGGCACTGGGGAAAAATAATAAATAAAGTAAAGGGTTATCCAACACCAACCGGTTGAGTAATTCTGGTGGTAACCCAGTGTTGACTCCCTGCGCCTGTGTGCATAGGTTAGAGGAGGAGTCCAGAGCACTCATGATGAGTGCAGAGGAGGCCAGAGAGCCTGTGGGTCCTGTGCAGACCAGGACGAGAAGTCAGACTTAGCATTTCCCGGGTGTGTCGCTAAGTCTTGTACGGTGTGGTCGTAGTGCACTGCGAGTCTCTATGCAGAGTACACTGCATAGATCAGGGCATAAGTTAAAATATGATCATATAGGTTCACAGAGTTCCTTATGAATGAATGTGCTAAGGAAGACTAGAGCATAGTCTTCTAGTAGTTATTCTTTGGATGCAATATTTACATTCCTTGTTATTTCAATTATATTGTTTTAGAACTGCTCAGTGTAGTATTTATTATTGTTAAATTTCATATTGTTTACTCAAAGTTATATCTGTAATCACATTAGTGCCTTAGACTGTTTCTTTGAAGTACTCATTCACTGAGCGAGTAGGCTCACCCCTCTACTCAAACATTTTAGGGTTAACCGCGTGGACTTGAAGATGGTCAGAGCATCAGTGTAGATCTGCTGCAAGAGTTAAGTACAAGATTAGTTGAGTCAGTCGGTCCTTGTCACTCTAGGTCCTCAATAAGAGATAAGAGAGAGAGTTGTAATTACGATGTGTAATATTGTTCCTCTTTTGATATGTATACTAATTAGCAAGTTTTATGTGCATAAGGTGTGAGAGACATCATGAATGTTTTTACATGTACCTTTACTATTGAAGTCTGATTAGTAAAAGAAAGGTTCAGATTCCTTTGTTAAGATGTTATGTGGTTCAATGCGGGGAAACAAGAGTTTTAAAGAAAAGCAAAAAAAGTTAAGGGTGTTCTTTGTGTTACATATAAGTCCTATCTTATGCCCTAATCTCATGATTTGAGGAAATTGTGAGATCGGGGTGTAACATATAGTGACTGTATAGTTCCATTATCTCTAATATCCAGATTGAACTCAAGGCATGCAACCATCATCCTCTTCAATGTTCAATCCATGTTCCTTGAACTAGAGCAGACTTTCTGATATATGTGTAAGCTCAATATCATGTATTGAGACTCACCAACATGGCCATGCATTTCTCAGTCTGGTTTTCAAGTGGTCAGGATATCAAACTCCTATAGTATGGGCAAATTCAATCTACATAATTGACAACCAGCTCTTTGTGTCATAGAGCACCCCAACACCACCTTTATGGCAACCCTTATTCATGATCACAATGCATGATGTCAAATTACAATGAATGACATGTGAGGAGTGTTGTGATTTTAGGTCTAAGAACCAAAATCACCACCATTACTATGAGAAATGACTCTAACTACCAATCATGGTTTCCATGTGTCACACTCAAGGTGGTTCTATTTGATACACTATTCTCTAACAAGTATCAATGTGGTTGGTTTGATATCACATATCATGGATAATGAGATTCTGTCATAAACCAACACACACTCTAGTCTTAAGTGTTATTGCTGTCTATTAGCCTTCCAAAATAACATATTAGGAACATAACAAGAATGAATATACTCTTGACATCCATATGATCTCATCATTCATGTCCTCAACCCGAAGACATATGTCATTGAGTAATATCATTCTTTAGACTTTTATTATGTTACATTATTATTTCATAATGGAATATAACAAAATAAATTGGAAGATGGCCTTTATTATTAATCAAATCATTTACAAGATATGCCATTACACTCATCATATGTTTGGCTCTATGGGCATACATACCAAAAAAGGTCATAATCCAAAACAATAGATTTGAGAATGAAAAGATCTAGGAGGTCCAATTTTAGGTCATAGTCCAAGACCTTGTGTAACAACCCCGCCTCCTGGTAACCCCCAATTAAGGGAGACCAAGCTCGGGAATGAGAAGGTGGTCTATGTTGAATGACTATGGGGCACCATGAGAGGTGACCCCCAGGCACCAAGCTCGGGATTGAGAAGGTGGCCTTAAGTCAATGGCAAAAGAGAAACCCTAGAGGGGTATTCCAGGGTTAGGGCAAAAGTGGTGGATAATGACACATTGAAAATGTAAATTGGTTTGCTAAATTACCATGATTGTGATAATTAAATTGTTAGCCTTATTTGTGAACTTTTATTTTTCCCCACATACCAGCATAATCACGTATGCTGATCACATTTTTGTTTGTCGGCGTTTTAGGTACAACCCTGAAATGAACAAACAGTAAAGTGACACATTGTGAAAATAATAAATAAAGTGTGAGGAGGATTAGATAGAGTAGATTCAAGCTATGGATAGATAGATTTCCAAAGTTTTTTAAAAGGTATGCAAAGTTTTATTTTAATACCAGATTTCAGTTTAGATAGTAGAATTTCATAATTATCATTGATTATTTGTCAAACCTTTGATCCAGTTTATTGGGATAACGGCACTGACCTCTTGGTCTCCCTTAAGTGGGGGTTACAGGGAGGCGGGGTCGTTACAATTGGTATCGGAGCCATAACCCCTCTAGTAGGTGGGGTCTGCATGGGCATGTGGCATGCCAGTCTTGAGTCGTGCGGTCCAGGCATGTAGGAAAGGGTTGTCCATGGTTGACGTACCCACCCTTGTGTTGGTAATCTGTGATCGGGAGTTGGGTGTCCATGGGCCATTGTGGGTCTGCACTGAAATGGGGTCATATTATTAGGCCTTATAGTTGAGCCTTGATGAGAACGTCAAGAGTCTAAGTGGGGGAGATTGTAACATCCCAGGATTTGAGGCCTCAGATAAAACACTCTTAAAAGGAATGATTGGACTACCCATATCACCAAGGTGCACCTCCTTTTCTAGGATCCCATCACTAAGAACACCATAGTTAAGCGTGCTCAACTTGGAGTAGTACTGGGATGGGTGACTTGTCAGGAAGTTGATCCTGGCATGCACGTGAGTGAGGATGAAGTGCACATTTAAGGCTAGTGGTGGTTTGTAGAGCCAGTCGTCATTCCTGAAACTCTACTAGAGCCTTGGGCAGTGGGCCCAGGTGTTACACCTTGGTTTTGGGGGGACCCGTCATTGACAAGTGACATCTCACCCAACATTGAAGCACTTCCTCCCTCAGTTGGGTTTATAAGGTAGGGCTCCCTTTTGGGAAGAAAAAAGCATTTATCCTTTATAGAGAATATGTAGTAGGAAAAACTAGGGTTTTCAAAGGTTATCCCTCTTTTAAAGGATTGTCAACTTTGAAAAACTACTTGATCATTTTGACAAGTGATCTTATTCATTAGGGGATGATTAATCTTTGTGAGACATCATTTAGTTTTAAGTGACAATTGTTCTTTGGAAAATTTTATGATTTTTGAAAAGATTTTTAATCTTTAAAAAGAATGTTGACTTTGAAAAGATTGTTGATATTTTAAAAAGATTACAACATTACAAAAGGACTTTTGGTCTATTAAAAGATTGTAAGGGTTTGAAAAGATCATTAATATTCTAGAAGATTTTTTGGTTTGAAAAAACATTGTTGGATTTGAAAAGATTGTTTGGATTTGGAAAATATTTTTGATCTTTAAGAAGGTTGTTGGATCTGAATAGATTGTTTAACTATGAAAACAATGTTAATAATTTATAAGTTTTGTTTAAATTTGGAAATATTGTTAATTTTATAAAAAAATTATTTTAATTTGGAATATATGTATAAGTTTCTTAAAATATTGTTGAGCCTGCACATGAAAGGGGATAGAAACAATCTCAAACATTCTCAGAATCCCAAGAAAGATATATGTATGGGAAGTAAATAGCCTAACCTTTTAGCCCATGAGTTCATATTAGCATTACATTCTCACTCAAACATGACATGAATAGGAGGAGTTGGTCCTTATCTTCTCTATGGATAAATGGAACTTATCGAGAGGGTAACTTGGGTTTAAGGATGAAGGTACTGCTCCAAATACATCTTGTGACTATGGCATCCGTCATTAGTCTTGAGTTCTAGAAGAGTGGGATATTTTCCAGGCATTTGGATGTCCAGCTTGATGTTGTGCCAACACGTTTACTAACAATCCAAATCACTTGTAAAGATCCAAAATGAGGTTGGCACCCAATCCATGACACATAGGTTTATAAGAGTATAGAGTGCAAGTGATGAGTTTTATAATTTTCAAAAGCAAATCTAAAATGCATGAAAGTCAGCCATATGTATATAGATAAATATGAACAATATTTCTCAAGAAATATCTGCTCTTGTTTCCTACATTTGCTATCCATCTTTTTTTTATTTTTCATTTTTGAAGTAAAAACAAAACAAAATAAAAAATGAGGGAAGTGGGCATGAAACCCTAAAAGGGAAGTGTGGCTAGAAATCTAAATCAATAGAGGATGAAAAATGAGAAAAAAGAAAACATGAAAAGAAATTCGAGAACTACAGTAGGGTGGAGTCGATTGATCACCTCAACCCATGACCTAGAGACTAGAGCATTAGAGGGATGCACCCATAGCTCCCCTAAACTAATCAAAATTTGAAAAATAGAAAAAAAAAGAAAAAGAAGAAAAAATAGGGAAATAAATCCAAATAAAAGCCAAACGGTCCTAAAGAAACTTAAATTTTGTAACAAGATGGTGGGAACTTGATTCAACTTAAATTGGCATCCCCGATGGAGTCTCTAGTCTATCACACCCTGCCCAAAATAGATACAAAGTAATTCCTATCCTCATAGAAGTGATTTTTTGGCAGTCAGCTAGAAAGTAATCGATAGGTGTCCATAGTCATCACCATAATTTATATGGATAATGAGTAAAAACATGATAAATTATTGAAGCCATGGTGTAAAATTATGTTATCATCCGAGTAGGAAACAAAATAAAAAATAAAACCAGAGAAATTAGGTTTGGGGATCTTTTTATGAGTTGAGAAGGATTAGCACCACATTCTCACTCGATAAACCGATATCGATCCGCTTTTAGGTTGTTACATAGAAGAGGAGTGATTCAAGATGATGAAAATAAAAAAATGGAAAATAATAAAAGAAACATTTTTATTAGTGGGTGGGTTTTTAGGGCTAAAGATGTCTGTGTTCTTCCCATCATTGTCTGAAAAGTCCTATTTTTTGGTAAATTGAGGTTCAATTCACCTCAGGACCTCCCACGATGGAAATCCCTCACGCGTGATAAAAATCTATATGTAGGATAAATGACGAATATGTAGAGAATGACAAATAGGGTCATTGGTTGTTTTATCTTTATAGTATAGCAACAACCAATAACTTTGTCTGGCCGAAACATATAGATATGGTGATAGATAAGGTTCAAAATTTCTTTCTGGGTTGGGAATGTCCAAATAAGTTGGCTCTAAAGCTGTCATTGAATGTGTGACCTCGATGACTTTCACTGGCAAGAAGGTTTGAATATGTGGGATAATTATAAGGTCTATTTTTTAGACAAATTAAATATCAATGTAGTATAATAGAACAATAAAATAGAGAAGTTACATAAAGAAATAGATTAGAGGAGAAGATCAGTTATGACAAAGCATATCTATCAGTTATAGTATGCAGATTACCATTTTAACATCATATAGATGCTCATAAAGAAGGAGGTATCAGAGGAAACATCCTCTTATCATGAGTAATGTAAACATATAAGAGAGAGGTAGTTCAATTGTTAGGTTTAAGGGGGTCCAGAAAGGCAACCGGGATCTAGTGTTGACAACACGTTTTTTAGGATGTGCAGACACATCTCAACCGTCCATTCCCAAAAAATATCCCTAGAAATTTGTGTGCATAGTGAAATGCAAATGTGTTTCATTGTGCACACATGTCTCTAGGGGGGGGGTTGGGTCAGACGACTAATATTCTAAGAAAATTTTTGTCAACACTGGATCTTTTTTGCTAGAAAGGGCCCAACAAATACAATGGATATGGGGGGGGGTATTTGTAGGTGGATATTAGTGTTTGGAGTTCTAGATAGAACCTTCTATAATAGGCTCCATATCACCCTGAAGTGTCAGGTCTGTAGGGTGCACAGATCATGGTGATCCTTCATGTAGCATGTGATGGACGGCTTGGATCCATCGGGTGCCTAGTTGGCTGAAAAATGGCTTCTGAATTTTCAAGTATTTTTAGGAATGTTCTGGGAAAATTTGATTTTTTTAGAAAAAGATAATATGGGATTATCTCCCGAACTCACCATTAAACAATTGAATATCCACGGTAAAAAGGAATATTTTTATTTTAGATAATTCAATCGAGCCATTTATGAAAAAGCTTATAAAATAAATAAAATCACTAAAAATTACAATTCTAATCTAAGAAGAAGGTTCTTTATAGAAATTTTTGATTGGAGTAAAAATGGGTGAAAACAGGCTTATGAAATATGTGTAAAAATATAGAAAAATATGGAATATGATAAAGGTAGAAATTGCCTAGAAGGTGGATGCATTCCATCATTAGCCATAGAATCTTCATTAATCATGCATTTCTTCTAAGTGAGCAGAAATGTGGTGTGAACACATTGCATTCCTAGAGCACATATCAGCCTGATATAACACCATAGGTAATTAAATATGCACTTTGGTGTAAAACATGAGGAATATTTTACTATCAATATTAAATTATTTAAATATTGAAAATTTGATTTAATGAGATTCAATGTTTTTCTTATGAAGTTATATGCTAGGATATAAAATGCTTAGTTTCATTTACAAAAGGCTTATGCATAACTCGAACAAGATGTCTGCCTTTACAGAGCAACTAAAAGTTTGAGCCAAAAGACATCGAGTTTAATATTTATATGAAGAGCCATTTATAATAAATCTATTTTTAGTTTACTTTTTATATAAGGACATCTTGAAAATTATGTTTACATTGTCAAGTTATTAAGATGTTAAATTATTGTGACTATATTCATTGACTAGTGACACTCACCAAGTGCATATATGTTATGGATAATATACTTTTGCTTCCACTTATCAACTCTGATGTGTGCCTAGGAGAGGGGTGGGGTGTAAAATAAATGGAACTAGAGTGATATTGTGGACGACCATTATGTAGAAAACATTGTCATGTCATATATCAGACTTCCTTTATTCCTCTTAGGATTAAATTAAGCCAAGAGATAAGATACCATTATTATTGAGGAGTAATATAGAATAAAAATTTGATAGATGGAACTGGTGTTATGGTTTGAATTGTGGTAGGACATATGTTTTACAAATCAAAGCCTATATAAGTTAAATCTAAAATATAATCCAAAACTAGAACGTATCGTTGACTCTACCAATAGTTTGTTTCTTGGAACATAGATAAAATTTCTTATTGTAGATGGATGGTACAAGAATTAAAGATGTGATATGCATTTATTCCCCTAACTAGAGTATGTGATATATGACATATGCACTAATATTGTATTGGGAGTAGTATAATAATATGTTCTATCTTCATTTGTGCTCATGATCAATACAAGTCAATAAAATCCACAAAAAGTGTTGATACATAGGACCTAAGTTATGGTTACTCTAAACTAAATACAATTAGTAAGTAGAAGGCCAAGAGAATATTATTCAAACTTGAATGAATGAGATGAATATTTTTTTGTTGAGGTTGATGAATGAAGTCATATGATTAAGGCATTGTCCTTTTGGGCTTGAAAATTTTGAAGTATAAACTTTTATAGTATTTTCCTTAACATCCACACTTCAAATTTTGACATTATTCTATGTAAATCCCTAATCATGAAAATAAATAACCATAAGCTCCATTACGTTCATTCATATTGAACCATGTAATTAATATTCTGAGATGGTTCATGGTTCATATATTGTTAGCACAATTCTTAAAGTGGGTAACTTCATGGATACCTTATTTGAATTTCAAGAAAAATACCCAATGTGTTTGATAGCTCTATAATGTCCCAAATGTTCAAAAAAATATAAATATGATAAATTGCCTCTAATTTCCTAATTGGACCTAATGAACATTAATGAATATAATTGACTATATTGTGCATTAATTGTGAGACAAATTGCACTCTTTCAGTTATATGAGGTACTGATATAACTAAACCAACATAAAATTCACAATAAATTTTAATATATTTACAAGTGACATATCAGTAGAAAATATTTTTGTTAGAATTTATTTACATTTTCAATTTGAGAAATTAGATGTGAAAAAGGGTCTTAGTGCAATTTGTTGAAAATTTACATTATAATATTTTTATTGATAACCTAGGAAATTTTCTTATGTTTATTATGCCATGATAAGATAAATGTTTAGTCCAACAAAATCAACTTGATTATTTGGAATTTGAGGATGAATAGGGAAGTTCTTGTTTGAGGATATTCTGAGATCTAGAGGTCAGATTGATCCAAACTTTGAAGTGTCATGGATAATGATACAATTGATATTTGAAATTTGTCAGCATTTTTATTGAAATCATTATTATGTTATAGAAGGTAATACATCAATAATCTGTACATAAGTTTCAAGACTTTTCATTTTAGTAATAGATTGGAATTTAATGATTTGTTTCATGTGTTAGAAGAACTATTTATTAAGATCAGAATAAAAGGATAAATCTTAAAAACTTCTATATTGGATACATATATTTTGGAAACTAGCACATTAGTCATGCATTTCAATTTTTGGTAGGATTATTTCTAGGAATCATTAAATGACCATCTGTTTGATATAAGTCCATCTCCTACATCTAGTCATGTATAAAAAGAAATAATAGCATAGTTTATAGTTTATTGGGAGTTTTGAGAGAGGAAATTGGTAATGTGCTGAAGAATCCATTTACTTTAGATAAGAAGGATGATATACAAAGAAAAAGAAGAAGAATAAGAATAAGAAGAAAAGAAGTAAAAAAATAAAAAGAAAGGGAGATTTTAGCATTAGTTTGGTGGTGTTTGAAATTTGCACGTTTTCACTATAATACATGGGGTATTGTTGTTGAGAAAAAAGAGGATGAAGAATAAAATTTGTGGGGCCTTGTTTAATTTTATGCAAATTCCTATTTTCCATCTCTAATTATGTTACTTATTCTTAATTAAATAGAAAAATCACATGTAATAATTTATAGGCTTTCTATATATACTGTGGTTGTGCTTTGTTTAAATTTTAGTGTAGTAGAGTCTTGACACTTTCTACTTCAAATTATAAGTATTTTTTGTGTGGTAGAGGTTCATGGTTATGATCATACTATGGGATCCTGTTATGGGAGAAAATGATGTCATGTGATTTTTGTGTGAGATTGCCATTCTAGGATCACACTGAGTGATCGATGCAACAATCATAATGATGCTTGTGAGCAGGCTTCTACAAGCTATAATTAATTTGTTGCGGTCCCAAGCATACTAATTAAAGACTAGGATTGATCCATTTGGTCCTATGCATGGTCATTGTAGTCCCATTTAGGTTAGTTTTGGATTGGGGAGGTCACATCTATCTGTGTGTCTGTTGAAATATTATTTTTTTTAGAGAAATGGAAATTCCCTCAAACCAATGCTTATATACAGACCCATAGCAACCACCAAGCATATTTGAATTCTAAAGGTGGAGAGAATATTCCTGAGGGGAAAAGTATTTTCATTGGAAGAGCCTTGGTTGTCACTATTTTCTATGATTTTGTGAATATAAAAGCATACAATCACCATACTAAACTAGCAAGACCTAATCTAAGTAAGTTTCTTCCAATATTGTCATATAGTCCTACTTTCTTATATCCTTTGTATCATATTAGTTAGATTTCTTCTTCAACCATTTTCAAATTCTTGGTACTTATAAAAAAACTTCTCTTTTCTCATTTTGAGGTGTAATTGGAGCTCGTAAGTGCAAGGTTGGATGTTGGGAGCTTGTCTAGTGAAGCTTTGTATAGAGTTTTGTTACTCTATGTAATGACCCTAACCTTCATTTTGGGATTATCCTGTTTGCTTTACCTAAACCTTGTGTTTAGTTGCTTGCTAATCACCTTTAGTGGTGATTAGGGTTTGCTTTTGCTTTGTTGATAGTGGAGGTGCTGCTTGCATATAACCTAAGTTTAGGGTTGATGAGCAAGTTTGTCACCTTGAGAGATGTTTTCTCTCTTTTTGCTTCCTCTAGAGTTGAGAGGAAGGTTTGGGCTCGTTGTTTGAGTTGCCTTGGGATTTGTTGAGCTTTGTTGGGCTTCGTTTTGCCTTGTTTGGGCCTTGCTTTGCCTTGTTGGACCTTGTATCGGGCGGGAGTGTCTTGTGTCGGCCATGGGTGTGTCACCCATAGGGCTGTATTGGGAAAGGGAGTGAGTGTGTCGGCCATGGACCATCTTTGACTCTTAGCTTCGTTTGTGTCACCACTCTAGTGGACACTTGGTGCATGATGCTTGCATGTGGCAATTGCCTTGAACATATGTATGAGGTGGCATGAGAAGGTGGCATTGCCCATGGACAAGTGTCCCTAGGTGGGTGACACACTGCCTTGTTTTCTCCTCCACCCTCTTCTATATATGTATCTCCTTTATCTTGCTAAGGATCCCTTTAGTTCCTTAGTTTCTCCTCTTCCTTGGTGAATGACACCTCTCCTTTGCAACCTTGGTGACCGATACCCTTGGGGGAGCTAAGCTTGGTGGTCGGTCCTTCTCTTTGGAGTCTTCTTCTTCTTCCTCTTGTAGTGGCCGAAGGTGTTGCTTGGTGCTAGGAGCTTGGAGCTTGCTTAAGGGGGGTTACATAACTCCTAACCTTATCTATACTACTCCCCTTTCTTGTTGCATAATATGTTTCACCTTGATCGGCCATACTCCTTGCTAGATATGTTTCTTTCTCTAGTTTGCACCTTTGATCTTGTTGGATATATGATCTTGTTGCTATAATGGATGTGTTGGATGTGCTTTGATCTTGGTGGCCGAACCCTATGTGTAGAGTTTCTTGGGCAATACCCCTTTTTTCTCCTTTAGTCTTGAGAAGTGAGTTCGGCTCTAGTGATATAGGAAACACCCCTCTCACTTGGTTGTTGAGAGGTGAGTCTATACTCTAGTTTCTTGAGCAACACTCTACTCTCACCATGGATTTGAGAGGTGAGCCTTGATTGAGCCTTAGGCCGATATGGAAATGATCCATCATGTTGCCCAATTGGTGATGGAGGTTGTGCAAAACCCCTCTCTCTTGGTTGTTGAGAGGTGATCCAATTCTCTTGATCTTTTAGGGTTTTGATGATGGTGATCTTGAGGTTGATGATGACCTCATCGAGATGAGCTTGGTGCCTTTCATGATATACCTTGTAGTAGTGTTGCCCGACACCCCCCTACCTTGGGTTTAGTCTTGGCTGATATGGTCATTTTGAGTGTTGTTGGCTTGATGCCCGATATGGCCCTCTTGACCTTGATGGTGAGGTTGGGTGATATGCTTGGTCTAGATGATCCTTTGACCTAATAGATGTTGCCCCTTGGCCAACAGAGTGCCTAAGTGGATATCCCTGGTTGGAGTCTTGGGAGATACAAGTTGGGTTGGTTTCTTGCCCGACATGGGTTGAGTGATGGACCCTATGGTGACCGATATGGTATGCTTGACTTAGTTGAACGATAGGGTAGTTGTCGCCCGACATAACCCTAACCCTAAACTAAGTGGGCCGATAGGGCTTCGCTCGATTCAGTGGATTCCCATCACCTGGGGCGCACGATATGCCCCATGAACCCAGCTACACGATAGCACCTTTGCTCTCTAGTTGCACGACACACCATGAAGTGGTTGCCCGATATGCTTTGCCCTTGGGTCGGCCGTTATGTGGTCGTTCGTTGTGCTTGGATGACAGGCTTGGGTGAGGGTAGTTACCTTGCTCGATACCGCCTATGGTGAGGGTTTTCCTACCCATCACACTTCTAGTGAGGGTAGCGGGCACCTTTGGTGAGGGTCATGACCAACCCAAAAATCGTAGCTAGTGGTTCTTAATTGTGTTTTTGCACCTTTGATGATTATGGGTTATGGATGATGGTTTGTAAACCAATGCTATGTTTAATGCGTGAAGATGATGCCTATTAAGAAGATAAGATGCTAGTTTATAAGCTCAATTGGATGCCCATGATTTGATAGCTGTAATGTAATTGATACAATATGCCACACATAGTCTTGATCATGACATGTGTAACTGCAAACCCTAATGACATGATAATCAGTAAAGCTCTATGTCTGGTGATTTTAAGTTATCTCTCTTGATGTGTATACTAACCTTGCAGGTGTATAAGATGAATTCATAGCCAAGTAAGAGCTATGAGGCATATGTGTATGAGTCATACTATATCATGATGATAACTCTTGTTGATGAAATAACATGCATCACCAGTATAAGAAGATAAGGGATTGAGAGGCAGTGGCTTTCTGTGATAAGGGATTGAGATCCCAGGACAAGGTGATGATGACAGTAATAAAATAACTCATTGCTTATGTGTTTTACAACTTGGTTGCCTCAACAATCCACTTAGAATATACTAATTAATTATAGTGGAATATATCATGTAGTTTGCCCTGGCCATAGATCCATCATCGTCAGTATCTGGTGATGGTGAAATGGGTTCTCCTGTGGGTTAACCTGGAGCGCATATTGTTGAATATGCGGGGTTTCTCCTAGCCGAAAATAGTAGGATTTGAGTGCAACTGTGGGATATATGGAGCATGGTGAATAGGCCCATGGCTCAGGATATGTAATAGAGCATGAATGCGATCATGGCTCAAAGCACGGTGAATAGGCCCGTGGCTCAAAGTTTACTAGCACTGAGACATGTACCAAGGCGGGCTAGGGTTATGGGTAGCTTGTGGAGCTAACCCTATGGATGAGGCCACTTAAACATGAGATTGCGGTCCTACTTTGGTTTTCGTGCACTAACCACGAGGAGGTGAGGTCATGGAGTCCGGCTCTCCCATTGACCTTGTATGGCACCGGTTTTTGGGCTTCGCAGCCAAAGGTTGGATTTGAACAGGGACAACTCACTTCCTCAGGGCATAACAAAACATAATCCAGATGAATAGTATATACTACTTAGAGCAAAACACAGAACATTGATTGAGGCTTTGCTTATATAGTTGATCTAGTTATACCTTGTAGTTATGTGTACGATCCTTATATTTTGTGATAAGTTCTTATAAAGCTTATCTTGTCAATCATGTTCCATAAAGAAATACTTGGTTATATGCCTCCTGGATATCTTGGTAAGATTGATGGTAATAATAGTCTTGCTCAGTATCCTGCTCTTATTATATGTCTTAACCAGCTATCTGCTTTATCTGCTTTAACCTTCTGAGGTTTTATAGTTTCGGTGGGGAGTTATGTTTCTCACTGGGACTGTGTGTCTCACCCCACTGGTTCATAACTTTTTTAGGTGGTTGCACTAGACGTGGTGGTGGTCGCGAGGTTGTGGCCGAGCAACAAGAGGAAGAGTAGTAGAAGGCAAGAGGGGGACATGTTGTTGTTTTAGTGGTTTTTGTAGTAGAGTCCTAGAGTCATTCATGTACTCTTAAGTCCTCATAGGTGTTTTGACGATGTTTCACGATGACTAGCTGTTGTAATTTGTATATCCTGTTGTTGGCCTTACGTGGCCTGATATGTACATATAAACAAGTGATGAACTATGGTGCTGACAGTATAGATGGTTCCGATAAGCTGTGGACATATATCAAGGCTTGTAATATTTATATAACATGTTTCTCTACAGGATCTAGATGCAAAAATTCTCGTATGTATGCTTTCCAAAATCGGTTTTAATTAACCTGTGTTTTCAGTAATATTTGGTTCTACACATTTTCATGTGTCACCTTATTATCTGTGTGATGGCGGGGTGTCACAATTATTTTTTGGTATCAGAGCTCTAGGTTCGCTGAGTATACAGGGATCTAGGACTAGGCTTGTGTCTGTTCTAGTGAGTTTTCCATATTTTCTTACAATAATCTTCTTCCCTCATTGGAAGAAAAGCTCAAAGATGTCTGGAAACCATGAAGAACATGCTGCCCAGAGCAGCGAGGCTGCATCAATTGATGGAGCTAGATTGCAGGCACATGAAGATCGGGTGCCTGAGGTCCCCCAACTTGACCCGACCATTCTCGAAAACCCTGCCTACCAGCAACTTATGGGGCAGTTGATGGCTACAATGGATCACATGGTGGAGAGATTTCCAGTGCCTCCGCCAAGAGAACAGGATCCCCATGGTGAAACATCGGGTATTGGGAAGACCTTTTAGCGGCATCGCTGAGTCAGAGCTTCGGATTATGTTGGAACGGCTGATCCAGTAGATGCAGATCTGTGGCTGATAGGTCTCGAGAAGGCCTTCTGGATCCTCGACATCCTCGAAGCAGACAAAGTCAAGCACACTGTCTACCTTCTAAAAGGTAGTGCTAGCCACTGGTGGGCCATCGAGGAGGAGAAGCGACCCGATGAGGTGATCAGTTGGGAGGTTTTCCGGTAAGAGTTCGTCAGCATATACTTTCTGAAGACGTATCTAGATGAGAATATCAACTAGTTTGAGCGTCTGCACCAAGAATCAATGAGCATCACTGAGTATGAAGCCAAGTTTATGGACCTGCTGAGGTTTTTTCCTCACATGGCGGCAACAGATGATGAGATAATCATGCGGTTTGAGAAAGGTTTGAGTGCTAAGCTGTCGACACCTGCTGCTACTTTGAAAAATTGGGAGCGGTTTTCCACGTTCGTGGAGTTTGTCCGCAGGATTGAATGGTCTGTCAGGGAGAAAAGGGAGTCCATGACCAGGAAAAGGACTGCTCAGTTCCAGAGACAGAGGTTTGATGGCTTCAAGAAGCCAAGGTATTCAGCACCTTCCGCGATGCAGAGTTCTCGTGTACCATCTCAGTGGTCTCCGAGTAAGTGAAGAGGGTGTGGATTTTTGCCATCCAAAGCTCATAGTACAACTTTTGTAATAGTGACAGGGCCATCTAGGCTGCAGATAGAAGGCAGGTCATGTTACCACTATGGACAGACTGGGCACTTGAGGTCAAATTTCCCAAAGAGAGATGTTGAAGTAACACAAAAGCTGAGGTAGAATCAGCAAGGGTCAGACAGACAGCAGCCCAGTAGTAGCAGAGAGTGAGGACGCGGTCAAGAATCACAAGCGGGATCATCTACTCAAGGAAGCAGAGGACGTGGACCGCAAGCAACGACTCGATTCTATGCTATGAGTCAGCCAGAGGTGATAGTCAACCTACGAGTGGTGGCAGGTCAGATGGAGTTATTTCATTCTGATTTGTCTTCTTCTTGTTTTATATTTGTTATGGTTGACCCGGGTGCTACACACTCTTTTATCGCACAAACTATGATTGAAAACTATATGTTACCTGTTAGATGTAAGAAAGATAGCATGTTGTTGGAAACCCCTCTTGATGGTTCCTTGATGCTTCGAGAAGAGTGTCCATCTTGTGTCTTATCTTTTTTGGGACACAGTATACAAGTGGATCTTATACCACTTGATATGCATGGATTTGATGTGATCCTTGGGATGGATACCTTAGAAAAATATAAGGTTGTGTTGGACTGTGGTTCCAAGCAGGCAGTGTTTGACGATGGTGGAGAGAAGTGGATCTTCCAGGGAGATAGGAAGATTCTCCTGACATGTTTAGTGTCAGCAATGGTGGCAGACAAGTTGTCGCGGAAAGGTTGTAATGCGTTCTTAGCTCACGTTGTGAATACCAAGGCAAAAGGTCCTAGCTTTGAGGAGGTGTCGGTTATCTGAGAGTTTGCGGACGTGTTTCCACATGAGTTTCCCAGTGTTCCCCCACTTGAGAGATTGATTTTGAGATCAATCTGGTACCAGGAACACAACCATTTGCACAGACGCCGTACAAGATGGCTCCAGCTGAGATGGCAGAGCTGAAGAAGCAGTTACAGGAGTTGTTGGATAGGGGTTTCATCCGACCAAGCACATCACCTTGGGGTGCTCCAGTCTTGTTCGTTAAGAAGAAGGACAAGTCGATGCGGTTGTGTATAGATTACCAGTAGTTGAACAAAGTCACGATAAAAAATAAGTACCCGTTGCCGAGGATAGATGATCTATTTGATCAATTGTGTGGCATTGTAGTGTTCTCAAAGATCAATCTACGGTCTGGATATCATCAATTGTGAATTAAGGATGACGACATACCAAAGTCAGAATTTAGGATGAGGTATGGTCACTTCAAGTTTGTGGTTATGTCGTTTGGGCTAACCAACGCGCCTAATGCTTTCATGGATCTGATGAACTGGGTGTTCCATCCGTTTCTAGATCAGTTTGTTATGGTTTTTATAGATGACATCTTGATCTACAGTCAGGACAGTCAAGAGCATGAACAACATCTTCGACAAGCGTTGACTCTTCTTCGCCAACACTAGTTATATGCCAAGTTCAGTAAGTGTGAGTTCTGGTTGAAGGAAGTGAATTTTTTAGGTCACGTGATATCTTCTGAAGGAGTCAGAGTGGACCCCAACAAAGTGGAGTCAGTTGCAGATTGGGAGCAACCAAGGACACCAACAAAAGCCCGTAGTTTTCTGGATCTAGAAGGATACTACCGGAGGTTTATAAGGGACTTCAGCGTGATCACATTGCCGTTAACAAAGTTGACCAGGAAGGATGTACCTTTTGTTTGGGATGATCGTTGTCAGCAAGCTTTCCAAAGATTGAAGGAGAAGCTGACTAGTGCTCCAGTGCTAGTACTTCCAGAGCCTGAGAAAGGCTATGTTGTTTTCTACGATGCTTCCAAGAAGGGCCTAGGATGTGTGCTGATGCAGGAGGATCATGTGGTTTCTTTTGCTTCACGACAGCTTAAGAAGCACGAGGAGAATTACTGGAAACACTATCTTTATGGGGAAGTGTGTCAGATCTTTACAGATCATAA
The DNA here is from genome assembly GCA_963693085.1 of Alisma plantago-aquatica. Lineage (NCBI taxonomy): Eukaryota > Viridiplantae > Streptophyta > Magnoliopsida > Alismatales > Alismataceae > Alisma > Alisma plantago-aquatica. Next base: position 1,314,636,874 of record OY856409.1, on the reverse strand, counting down.
AAACTTGAAGTACATCTTTTCGCAGAGTGAGCTGAACATGCGACAACGTCATTGGATGGAGTTAATCAATAATTATGATTGCACTATTGAGTATCATCCTGGTAAGGCAAATGTGGTAGCTGATGCACTTCGCAGGAAGTCTTCTTCTCTTCCCACGAAGAAGGCACAAATGAGCTTCGTGGTATGCCATTGGTGGGATATGCTTGTCTCTTTACGGCAGATGAATGTGTAGTTGGATGTTTCTTTGTTGGCAGGTTTGTTAGCACATATGCAATTCAAGCCTACACTGAGACAGCAGATCAAAGACGCACATTAGGCATATGATACAGTGCAGTTGATCAGATCAGAGTTCGGCAGCTAAAAGTGTGATGGGTTCCATGAGTCTGAGGATGGACTAGTTTGTTATCATAATAGGATGGCGGTCCCCGATGTTGATGATCTAAGAAAGCTAGTGCTCGAGGAAGCACACACATCGATGTATCCTATGCATCCAGGAGTCACCAAGATGTATCATAATCTGAAGGATCTGTATTGGTGGCCTGGATTGAAGAAGTATGTAGCCGAGTTTGTCGTTAGGTGTGCGGTATGCCAGCAAGTTAAGGCTGAGCATCAGAAGCCAGCAGGTACGTTGCAACCCATGCCGATACCGCAATGGAAATGGGATCATATAACTATGGATTTTGTAGCTGGTCTGCCAAGGACAGCTAGGAATTATGATTCCATTTGGGTGATAGTGGACAGATTGACAAAGTCTGCGCACTTCATACCGGTAAAGACAATGTACACAGCAGAAAAGCTTTCTCAGGTGTATGTAGACGAGATAGTGTGTTTGCACAGTGTACCAGCAATGATAGTTTCCGACAGAGGTCCTCAGTTCATTAGTCATTTCTAGGAACAGTTGCACAAAGCATTGGGAACGCAATTGAGGTTCAATACTGCTTTCCACCCACAGACAGATGGGCAGTCTGAAAGGACTATTCAGAATTTAGAGGATCTTCTCTGAGCTTGTGTTTTGCAGCTCCTAGACAGTTGGGATGTACATCTCAGTTTGATAGAGTTTGCCTACAACAATAGTTACCAGCAGAGCATCGACATGGCTCCTTATGAGACTCTATATGACAGGTAGTGTAGATCTCCTCTATGTTGGTATGAGTCTGGTGAGTATCAGCTTTTGGGTCCTGAGTTAGTGCAGCAGACAACAGAGAAGATCAGAGTGATACAACAAAAGTTGAAAGTGACACAGGACAGACAGAAGTCATACGCAGATCATCGCCGACGACATTTAGAGTTCCAAGTGGGAGACAAAGTGTATCTCAAGGTCTCACCTTGGAAAGGCGTGTTGAGGTTTGGCTGGAAAGGCAAACTGGCACCCAGGTATATGGGGCCATACCCTGTAATAGCATGTGTTGGCAAGGTAGCTTATAAGTTAGAGCTGCTTCGAGAGTTGAATAGGTTACATCCGGTGTTCCATGTCAGCATGCTGAAGAAAAGACATCTAGACACAGGGACAGTGATACATCCAGTTGAGGTTGAGCTCGATGAAGATGTGACCTATGAGGAAGGTCTAGTGACAATCCTTGATACAAGAGTAAAGAAGTTAAAAAGGAAAGACCCGGTTCTTGTGAAAGTTCTTTGCCATCATCGTGGCATTGAGGAAGCCACGTGGGAGCTTGAGGAATAGATGAGGAGGAAGTATCCCTCGCTTTTATCTTTGGATTTCTGGGGCGAAATCCCTTTGTAGAGGTTTATGGCTTGTAAGGACCCTGACCTTCATTTTGGGCTTATCCTGATTGCTTTTCCTAAACCTTGTGTTTAGTTGCTTGCTAATCACCTTTAGTGGTGATTAGGGTTTGCTTTTGCTTTGTTGAGAGTAGAGGTGCTACTTGCATATAATCTAAGTTTAGGGTTGATGAGAAAGTTTGTCACCTCGAGAGATGTTTTCTCTCTTTTTGCTTCCTCTAGAGTTGAGAGGAAGGTTTGGGCTCGTTATTTGAGTTGCCTTGGGCTTTGTTGAGTTTTGTTGGGCTTCGTTTTGCCTTGTTTGGGCCTTGTTTTTCCTTGTTGGACCCTGTATCGGGCAGGAGTGTCTTGTGTCGGCCATGGGTGTGTCACCCATAGGGTTGTATCAGGCAAGCGAGTGAGTGTGTCGGCCATGGACCATCTTTGACTCTTAGCTTCATTTGTGTCACCACTCTAGTGGACACTTGATGCATGATGCTTGCATGTGGCAATTGCCTTGAACATGTATATGAGGTGGGATGAGAAGGTGGCATTGCCCATGGACAAGTGTCCCTAGGTAGGTGACACATTGCCTTGTTTTCTCCTGCACCCTCTTCTATATATGTATCTCCTTTCTCTTGCTAAGGATCCCTTTAGTTCCTTATTTCCCCTCTTCCTTGGTGAATGACACATCTCCTTTGCAACCTTGGTGGTCGATACCCTTGGGGGAGCTAAGCTTGGTGGTCAATCCTTCTCTTTGAAGTCTTCTTCTTCTTCCTCTTGTGGTGGCCAAAGGTGTTTCTTGGTGCTAGGATCTTGGAGCTTGCTTAAGGTGGGTCACATAACTCCTAACCTTATCTATACTACTCCCCTTTCTTGTTTCATAATATGTTTCATCTTGATCAGCCATACTCCTTGCTAGATATGTTTCTTGCTCTAGTTTACACCTTTGATCTTGTTGGATATATGATCTTGTTGCTATAATGGATGTGTTAGATGTGCTTTGATCTTGGTGGCCAAACCCTATGTGTAGAGTTTCTTGGGCAATACCCATTTTCTCTCCTTTGGTCTTGAGAAGTGAGTTCGGCTCTAGTGATATTGGCAACACCCCTCTCACTTGGTTGTTGAGAGGTGAGTCTATACTCTAGTTGCTTGAGCCACACTCTTCTCTCACCATAGATTTGAGAGGTGAGCCTTGGTTGAGCCTTAGGCCGATATGGAAATGATCCATCATGTTGCCCGATTGGTGATGGAGGTTGTACAAAACCCCTCTCTCTTGGTTGTTGAGAGGTGAACCAATTCTCTTGATCTTTTAGGGTTTTGATGATGGTGATCTTGAGGTTAAAGATGACCTTGTCAGGATGAGCTTGGTTCCTTGCACGATATACCTTTTAGTAGTGCTACCTGACACCCCTGCCTTGGGTTTAGTCTTGGCCGATATGGTCATTTTGAGTGTTGTTGGTTGGATGCCCGATATGGCCCTCTTGACCTTGATGGTGAGCTTGGGCGATATGCCTTGGTTTAGATGATCCTTTGACCTAATAGATGTTTCCCCTTGGCCGACAGAGTGCCTTAGTGGATATCCCTGGTTGGAGTTTTGGGTGATACAAGTTGGGTTGGTTTCTTGCCCGACATGGGTTGAGTGATGGACCCTATGGTGACCGATATGGTATGCTTGACTTAGTTGAACGATAGGGTAGTTGTCACCCGACATAACCCTAACCCTAAACTAAGTGGGCCGATAGGACTTTGCCTGATTTAGTGGATAACTGTCACCTTGGGTGCACAATATGCCCCATAAACCCAGCTTCACGATAGAACCTTTACTCTCTAGTTGCACGACACACCATGAAGTGGTTTCCCGATATGCTTTGCCCTTGGGTCGGCCGTTATGTGGTTGTCCGTTGTGCTTGGCCGACAGGCTTGGTGAGGGTAGTTACCCTACCCGATACCGCCTATGGTGAGGGTTGTCCTACCCGTCACACTTCTAGTGAGGGTAGCGGGCACCTTTGGTGAGGGTCATGACCAACCCAAAAACCTTAGCTAGTGGTTCTTTATCGTGTTTTCGCACCTTTGATGATTATGGGTTATGGATGATTGTTTGTAAACCAATGCTATGTTTAATGTGTGAAGATGATGCCTATTTAGAAGATAAGATGCTAGTTTATAAGATCAATTGGATGCCCATGATTTGATAATAGTAATGTAATTGATATAGTATGTCACACATAGTCTTGATCATGACATGTGTAACTGCAAACCCTAATGTCATGATAATCAATAAAGCTCTATGTCTAGTGATTTTAAGTTATCTCTCTTGCTGCGTATACTAACAATGCAGGTGTATAAGATGAATTCATAGCCAGGTAAGAGCTACGAGGCATATGTGTTTGAATAACACTTTATCATGATGATAACTCTTGTGGATGAAATAACATGCATCACCAGTATAAGAAGATAGGTCTAAGAACCTAATGAAGGATGAGTGCCTAGTGAGGTGGTATCCTCTTGATGATGAGATAGGGGATTGTTATCCCTGGTGATGATGTAAGATGGCGATGATGCCTTGAGAGGTAGTGGCTTTCTGTGATAAGGGATTGAGAACCCAGGACAAGGTGATGATGAAAGTAATAATATAACTCATTTGTTGTGTGTTTTACAACTTGGTTGCCTCAACAATCCACTTAGAATATACTAATTAATTATAGTGGAATATATCATGTAGTTTGCCCTGGCCATAGATCCATCATCGTCAGTAACTGGTGATGGTGAAATGGGTTCTCCTGCGGGTTAACCCAGAGCGCATATTGTTGAATATACGGGGTTTCTCTTAGCCAAAAATAGGAGCATTTGCGTGTAACTACATGATATATGGAGCATGGTGAGCATGCCCATGGCTCAGGATATGTGATACAGTATGAATTTGATCATGGTTCAGAGCACAGTGAATAGGCCCGTGGCTCAAAGTTTACTAGCGTCGAGACATGTACCAAGACGGGCTAGGGTTATAGCTTGCAGAGCTAACCCTATGGCTGAGGCCACTTAAGCATGAGTCTACGGTCCTGCTTTGGTTTTCGTGCACTGACCATGAGGAGGTGAGGTCATGGAGTCCGGCTCTCCCATTGACCTTGTATGGCACCGGTTTTTGGGCTTCGCAGCCAAAGGTTGGATTTGAACAGGGACAACTCACTTCCTCAGGGCATAACAAAACATAATCCAGATGAATAGTATATACTACTTAGAGCAAAACACAGAACATTGATTGAGGCTTTGCTTATATAGTTGATCTAGTTATACCTTGTAGTTATGTGTACGATCCTTATATTTTGTGATAAGTTCTTATAAAGCTTATCTTGTCAATCATGTTCCATAAAGAAATACTTGGTTATATGCCTCCTGGATATCTTGGTAAGATTGATGGTAATAATAGTCTTGCTCAGTATGCTACTCTTATTATATGTCTTAACCAGCTATCTGCTTTATCTGCTTTAACCTTCTGAGGTTTTATAGTTTCGGCGGGGAGTTATGTTTCTCGCTGGGACTGTGTGTGTCACCCCGCTGGTTCACAACTTTTTTAGGTGGTCGCACTAGACGTGGTGGTGGTCGTGAGGTTGTGGCTGAGCAGCAAGAGGAAGAGCAGTAGAACACAAGAGGTGGACATGCTTCTATTTTAGTGGTTTTTGTAGTAGAGTCCTAGAGTCATCCCTGTACTGTCAAGTCCTCGGAGGTGTTTTGATGACATTTCACGATGGCTAGCTGTTGTAATTTGTGTATCATGTTGTTGGCCTTATGTGGCCTGATATGTACATATAAATAGGTGATGAACTCTGGTGCTGATAGTACAGCTGGTTCTGATAAGCTATGGACATATATCAAGGCTGGTAATATTTATATAACATGTTTCTCTACAGGATCTGGATGTAAAAGTTCTCTTATGTATGCTTTCCGAAATCAGTTTTAATTAACCCGTGTTTTCAGTAATATGTGGCTTCGCACGTTTTCGTGTGTCACCTTGTTGTCTGTGTGATGGTGGGGTGTCACACTCTATGTATCTATTTTGTTTTATAAAAAATGAGATGATTTGGTTCACGTACAGTAATCTCTATGGTAAAATATATCTAATTAATCTAAATTGCATGTTACATGACCTTAAAATGGGTTTTAGGATGATCTTGTCTGAAATTTTGAGGACTTCCAAATTTTCTTTCTATCTGTAGTAATTTATAAATCCAAAAAAAGGATGAACCTATTACCGTTTTTTTTTAACATATGGTCTTTTTCACAGAACTCCCTAAGTCAGTTTGGATGCTTATAAATGTTATCAAATTGTGCTTAAATGATGGAACCTAAAAGAGAAACCTTTTAAGAATGTTCCTTACTTATATGAGATGTTATTATGATAGTTTAATTTGTCTAGAAAGCCATGTGGTATGTCCTATGAAGGCCAAAATTCTAGAAACTTCAAATTTGATTGGGTATATTTGATTTAAATTAGAATTATACGTCTATAATGATTTTATTTCATTAAAATTTTAGTGCATCCTAAATTTTATCTTCTTTTGTGTGAAATATGAGTAGATAGAATAATTAACAATTGAAATCCTAAGCATGTTCTTGTGTTGCTCACTATATAATTTCCTCAACATGTAAAATTCAAGAAAGAAAAATGGATTTTATTAAGTGATCCATGGATTGTGATAAGATACATGGGTTACTGATAGTCCACATGAGGTATAACCCCACCAATGCCATGAGTTCACATGTGTTTATGAGTCATTTCTCTTGTTGTTTATACGGTAGTTCTACCCATGTTAATGAAAAGATGTGAATCTGATATGATATATGTGATATGTGGAGGTTCCAAGACTAGAGTACCTAGGACAAACATGTTCTTTTATGTCATCATAGGATAATGAACCCCTATTATTTATAGTCAAACCAATAGATGCACGATGGGATCATATTGAGACCATATAGTGCTAAGATCATCGACATGAGATGATGGATTTTAAACTCATTTGACAATAATTTAGATGGTACATTCTAAAGTACCCATTAATATTTTTTTAATCCAGCCATGTAGTTTTAGTTGTGTAATTACCTCATTGCATTTACTCTATACTACCTTTATTGCTCTATTATGTCTTTTAAGTTTTACCCTTTGATATTGGAGTATATCTTTAGATGAATAAAGTATATCTTTCATACTATGATTTCTTTACACGTGTAACGACCAAAAAGAAATCAAACCATCACCAGTGATATAATTGTTGAATAACCATAAGCAGCAGATTAACAAAAATCACTAAAATTTAAAACCATTTTGCAAGGAGATCCTCTTCCGGGAAACTCTTACTAAATGATCTAAAACTTATACGTATCATGATTTACATTATACAACATTGTTTCATCTAAACTCGAGGACAACATATAACAATTGCTCTATCGAAACACATATTGGAGCAACATAAAACCTCGAGGCTTACAAGACAAAAACTTAGATTGTTCGTGAAACCATTATGAACTGACTCCAAGGACCTGAGAGTACAGAGATGACACATATGACTTCTATCTACAAGACACGACAGATAGTACACTCAACCTGAGTTGTTACTATTGTCCCAACTGATGATCCTCCTCTGCAGAAAGGTTTCTACCACCTCGTGCACATCCACCTAAAATTATGGATCCCACTGGGTGATACAATTGTCCTATTGAGAGATATAACTCTCCTTCAACCATATTATTATCACAAATAAGCAATATAAAACTCAGCAGAGGTTCTTTTATATTAACAAGCATGATTAATCACTTGTATGAACAGAACAAAGTAATCTCTTTACTTAAGAAAATGATGCATCTACCCATGGTAGAGTAATAACCCATTTATTTACTTTACAAGGAATGTAAAGAAACATAAATAACATCTATCAATTAAGATGTATAACAAAATTGTGCATCATTCAATGTTTTCCGTATTCGATCCTTAAGAAAATAAGTTATGTGGTTGATTATATTTTACAATCACACTTATGCCCTAAGGATATGAAGTATACCGTTCATGATCCAACCGACCACAAACTTCTCACAAGTCGGTACCATACAAGCTCAATGGAAGAGCCAGCTACCAAGACCTCTCCTTTCCCGGTCAGTACGAGACTACTGGCAGTGACATCTCGTGTCAATCTGCAATAGAGCATGCCAGGGTATAGTGGCATCTTCACTCATAGCTACATCCACAACATGCACTCTCTTAGGGGAACATCTACTAACAACCGTCCCCAGTTAATCAGAATAAGGAATATTACACATCAATTCCTCAACTGTTCGGGAGAATCACATTTCAATCCTTATTCACATAAGATGAAGAAGGATTCTACGCATTAATTCCTCATTTGGTCGGGAGATTCACATCATCTTGTGATAAATAAGAAAGGTGCGACATTAGTTCTTCATCAGGACATCGGGATATTGGTGCCCATCGCACCCACATATTCAAAAATATGTGTTCCAGGAAATCCCATGGGAAGACCTGTTTCACCATTCAGCAGTTATTGACGTTGATGGATCTATGGTCAGGGTACTACATGATGAGATTCCACTTGATTAATTAGGTACATTATAGTATTCTTTTAGCATCAACCAAGTTTTAAACATGAATTATAATAGATACTATAAAGGAAGGAGTGGTACTTTGAAGATCTTTGGAACATTTTGAATGTACATCACTTAGGATCTCAGTCCCTTATCACAATACTGGGAATTCTCATCCCTTCACATCATCGTCATCATGATTACTGGATCTGGGTATTCAAACCCTTAGATCATCACTAAACACTATTACCACTTATTAGGTAACTATTACCTCTAGGTCCTCACACCAAGGTATACATGATACTTGTTGCACAAGCATCTCACATGGCTCACAAGGCCCATTAAACATCTTGTCACCTCTCACTAGGCAACAAATATTCACATGGCTCACAAGGCCCATTAAACATCTTGTCACCTCTCACTAGGCAACAAATATTCACATGGCTCACAAGGCTCATTAAACATCTTATCACCTCTCACTAGGCAACAAATATCTTTTAGGTCATCAGACCACATAAATATTACACTTTTTATACAAGTATTTAACATGTCTCACAAGGCTTATGCAATAATAGAAATACAACCTTCCCATTATTAGGGTTAAGGTTTCCCATTATAGCCGAATAGGGTTTCAAATTCATATTATCAACCCAAACCCTAATTCATTGCTCCACACATCTCGGAGCATACATTGATATCATAAGTATTCAATCATACTTATCTATTCTCATCATTTATCATTAAATGGTTAACAACACAAAGTATGAGTTTCCCTCTCATCCTCACTAGGATATTGATTACATCATACTTTATTATCTTAGCTTAACCCTTTCTCAAGGTATATTAGCCTACACTTATCAAAGTGCATTATCTCATTACATCTCAATGTAACAACTGACATGTCACACTTCATGTGTTACTCATTCAAGAATATTAGATTTAAGGTGCATCAAAGTGTATCAACCTTGAGGTGTTGGATGTGATATTCATCATGCCTTGATGTATCACTTCCCTCATCACTTTTAACTTACTTAATCTCATCAACTTATTTTGTATTAGGGTATTTCCCATCCTAATACTTTATGTACTAACTCATCACATTTATCATGTAGTGTATTGGCCATAAGTCACACACTTGAATTACCTAACTATCATCAAGTGACAAGGACTCATGTCGGGTTAAGGCATTATTGATATAGGGTTGACCATTATCAACCACTATAGGTGTTACATCTATCAAGGTATTAGCCACACCATTACTTGGTGTTCCACTCATCACTCCTAATAGTGTTTTACCCTCACCTTTACAAGGTGTATCAGGTTGAATCATGTATGTCAATTTGAACACATGTATTGGGTTATATTGAGCTAGACATCATCATATCCCTCATACCCTTACCCATCAAGATATCAACCTTACCAATTATATGGTGTATCACCTTCACCATACATGGGTGTAACATCCTCACCTCACTTGAAGATATTTTGCACACCATACTTTAGTGTATTGGCCATTACATGTTCTAGGGTATTAACCAACTTACCACTTTTGTCATCTAGTGTATTGGATTACCCACCATATTGTTCTAGAGATGTGTGCTCAACGCCATACCGTCCAAGAGGTGTATGCTTAACCCAATATCGGTTTAGAGATGTATGCTAATTACCAAACTACTCATGCTCGATATGCCCTTACTTGTGGCCAATATCCCGTTCACTTGCGGCTAATATCACTCCAGTATGGTCGATATTAACTTGCTATGGCAGATATCACTTGCTATGGCCGATATCACTTGCTATGGCTGATACCAAGGCCCTATGCACGATACCACTTCACCTATGCACGATACCAAGACTCTATGCATGATATCTAAGAGCAAGGAGGTGGTAGGATTCTAAAACTTTCACTAAGGGGTGAAAGGAAGGGTATATATACTTGAGGTTCATGGGAGAGAGTGTAAGAGGTGTCATCACCTTACTATTAGTAGGTACCACATGGCCATGCATGGATTGACACATGTACATGCATGCATTCCATCTTTATATTTCCATGAAAAATAAAAACTTAAGGATAATCCAAGGGATAAGGGTCGGCCCCCTTTGGCTATCTTCTAGGACAAGCCACTTCCACTCACATTATTATTATATTCACAATTCAATGCAACATTTCCCAAGGAAAGTTGCAAGCCAATATCCATTCCTTTATTGAGGTGCTTAGCTCATTTTTGCAAGGGAAAATAGTTAAAAACATGATATGGGGGTCTACTTTTTGGCTCCTTGGCCGATAGGGACTCCCATTCAACACTACAACCCGATACACTCAATACAAGCTCAAATTAGGGTTTCCATTCAACCCCTTTCTTGGTCTTTTCATCACCAAGAATACTACCACTCATAAATGATTCAAACATGGTGTATAATTAATTATATCTCCTCTAAATGATACATAGAGTAATTAAGAACACTCTAGAGGTGGTAATTTGCATATTAACCCTACCTTTTGGGTAAATTACAATTTGTACCAAAATTGATGCACAAGGTACTAACATTATTCAAACAAGTTCAAACTTGGCATTTAGGCTTTCCACAAGCCACCACTTAGCATCAGTCTCTCTCTTATGATGCTAAAACACTTAAGGAATACTCAACATGTGACATTTTGCAATATAAACTCTCATCTTGGGTAATTTGCACTTTGGTCCAAAACAAAAGAACATTGCTCAAACAACATTTAATCAGGACCAAACATGAAACATAAGTGTGTCACATGATAACATAACTCCATAGAGGATTATATTAAAGTTCTAAGCAACTTTCTTAGCCAAAACAAAAAGGGTTATCTCATAACCCAGGTCAGGGTCATTACAAGTTATAAAGCCCTAACAAAGATTTCGTCCCCGAAATCCCAGATGAAGGAAGAAATTTGTTATTCATGCGTCATATCATCAAATTTCATAACATCTTGATGTCATGGAGATGCCATAGAACTTTGACCAGCACAAAGTTCTTTCTTACAGGGTTATCATAGAACCTGTCATACATCACACATATTCCACTGTCCTTTTTCCTTAATGAATGTAGTGTCAATCCTATGTCAGGTAATACTTTCTAAATCAAAGAATTACTATATATACTTTGTATAACTCGGTGTCAAACCATATTGCTTTGTCACCCTTTCAACTTATATCTGTATGTAATAAGATCCTTCATCATGGGAGTTTTCCATACCCCCCACTTAGTTTGGCATTTCTCCTCCAAGGAAAGGATAGAGTTACATTCTATTATCCAAAGAAGAATTATCTCAAAGGTATCTCTAGATGTTATACATATAAGATACCTCAACAGATCTAGATAGGGATATTCTAAAGAATTATTTTTATCTTGATAAGCTTTTTCCCAAAACGATTCTACAATTGTTCCTTCAACTCATACGTCCCTACTGATGTCATGTTTATGCGGAGCATTAACCCCTAACATATGATGTCCATACTATTTTATGTAACTAGTCTAATCTCAAAGTTGGCCCTTCTAGGTAACCATACATTATTCATGTTATCAAGAGTCATGTTCTCATTTCTCATATTATTGAAAGTTCTTGGATACTAGGATTCTTTACCTTGGTATCCATTATATTTGCCAAAAACACATCACATCCTCATCATTTCCATCTCTTTGTTGTTATTACCAAAGCCAAACATACAAAATGATCTTTCTTTTATCTTGGGACATTACATATTACACATATCTTTATCTTAGAACCAAAGTCCAAGACTATCTAATACTTTTCTAAGTATCCATCAATAGAACATTTTTAACTCATGCACATCAAGTGTCATAAGACTCACTTGATTACCATGTCCCTGAAAGGAAAGATCACAAGGAAATATATTCCTCTTATCACCCCATCATCACCCAAGGTTGGTTATCAAAGAGAAGAGATTATCATCTCCTCTGATTATTCCATGAAATTTCAACTATTCATGAGTCGTTTACTCTTGTTTCATCCTAGGTTGCTTGACAGCATAGGAATTATAAGAATGATTACATACCATCACTCCTTTCTTTGTTATTGTCTAACATGTTCATGAATGTTTTATGATTTTATCACATTTCCCATTTTCACATTATGAAAAAGATCATTATCCTTCACATATTATTTATTTGAATAGGGATCATCTTCCTTGTTCCCTTTCACTTATCATGAGAATTGTACTTTGTACTTTCTCATACTCACAGGTTAATCTGAGATAATCTCAGATTCCATTTTATTGCACTTAGGATGTAATAGAAATATCCATGCCATGTTTTGAATTTCATTATGCTCTTTAGATTGTATCAAAATGTTTACTTGATCAGATTAATTAGAAAGATAACAACCTAAGAGTTTCATACTTACCCTACTTTCAATAGTTGAATACCTTGCCAGGGTATACAAGTACCGAGATTAGGTAGTATGCACTTTGTTTAATATCATATCCCTTACCTTTCATATCATCAAAAACATAAAACTTAGCATCCCTGGATTTTCTCCATGCATCACCTCTACACCTCATCCTCTTACACATAGATAAGAGAAATTATAAAGCATTTAAAAGAATACTGAACAGAATATAAATTCTAGTTCTCATCATTTCTTTCCTGTGTTCCCATAGGGCAATCAATAGGGAAGTCAATAACAACAATCCTTCTTATTATTATCAGATAAAATCAAGAGAAGGCATATCAAAATGAAAAAGCTCTATCTGATTGTTACCCCTCGCGGTCATCTACCACTTCAGGTTGACTCAACACATAGAGTCTAGTTGTTTCATGTTGTTGCTTTTTCCTTTTTACACTATTGGGTTGTAACTTTAGTAAGCCATGTCGAGTCTACCTCGGTTATTGGGTCATTTCTTCCTTTCTTTTAAACAAAAGAGTTTAGTATGCTCAACTTGTCTGCACCTATAACATGTCTTGTCCTCATACCATGGTCTTATCGTTCTTATTACCGATGTAGAAGTTAAGTCAGAAGTTCTTACAAGTAGAAAGTTAGGACTTTTTCCTTTACTTAATGACTACTGCCCTGGTGTACTAGGCATTTATTGGACTGGTGGTACCAAAAATGTTGGCTTTTTAGAACAACTAGGCAAATGTCCATCGAATAATAGAGACCTTTCCTTAATTCTCAGCTTATTGCCCCTCCTTGGGCATTGCCATCACAGATGTACTATGTCTATACTTATGGTAGAGTCTATTTTCTTGCCATATGCTAATCCTTCTCACATTTTCCACTGTTCTAACATGACTATGTCTTTCAGGAACCCTTTCAGAACCCAAATTTTCTACATTGAGGGTTGGTAACCTAGGTTGTTTTGCTAGTATCCAGTCCACTTTATTCATCATTTTTGTTCTAACCTACCCAACTAGAGCATAAAAAGTAGGATTCTCTATCCTGATTGGGTCAAGATGGGAATTCTCATGCACTTGTTCTTCTCTTTCCTGATCCCTTACACCTTCTCTTGGTGCAACAACATTGCTCTTAGCAACACGTTCCTCATGTTCTCCAGTCATTTTTAAACTTCACCCTTTCTTTTACATAAGAAGAAGTCACTATAGGATATACTGGAGGACACTATAACAGACTCAACACTTTAGTCATATGTCTCTATAGACTCAGTGAACCTTAAGCTCTGATACCAAAACTTTGTGATGACAAAAAACAAATCAAACCATCATCGGTGATATAATTGTTGAATAACCATAAGCAGCATATTAACAAAAATCACTCAAATTTAAAACCATTTTGCAAGGAGATCCTCTTTTGGGAAACTCTACTGAATGATCCAAAACTTATACATATCATGATTTACATTATACAACATTGTTTCATCTCAACTCGAGGACAACATATAACAATTGCTCTATCAAAACACATATTAGAGCAACATAAAATCTTGAGGCTTACAAGCCAATCTTAGATTGTTCATGAAACCATTACAAACTAACTCCAAGGACCTGAGAGTACAGAGACGACACATAGGACTTCTATCTACAAGACACGACAGACAGTACACTCAACCTGATATGTTACTGCTATCCCAGATGATGATCCTCCTCTGCAAAAAGGTTTCTACCATCTCGTGCACGTCTACCTAAAAATTGTGGATCCCACGGGGTGAGACAATTATCCCAGCAAGAGATATAACTCTCTGCCGACCATATTATTATAACAAATAAGCAATATAAAACTGAGAAGAGGTTCTTTTATATTAACAAGCATGATTTATCACTTGTATGAACAGAACAAAGTAATCTCGTTACTTAAGAAAATGATGCATCTACCCAGGGTAGAGTAATAAACCCCATTTATTTACTTTACAAGGAATGTAAAGAAACATAAATAACATCTATCAACTTAGATGTATAACTAAATTGCGCTTCATCCAGTGTTTTCTGTATTCTATCCTTAAGCAAATACGCTACTTGGCTACTTACATTTTACAATCACACTTATGCCCTGAGGAGATGAAGTATACCGTTCATTCTCCAACTGACCACAAACTTCTCACAAGTTAGTACCATACAAGGTCAATGGAAGAGCCGATTGCTAAGACCTCTCCTATCTCGGTCAGTACGAGACTACTGGCAGTGACATCTCATGTCAATCTGCAATAGAGCATGCCAGGGTATAGTGGCATCTTTGCTCAGAGCTACAACCGCAACATGCACTCTCTTAGGGGAACATCTACTAACAACCGTCCCCAATTTATAAGAATAAGGAAGATTACACATCAATCCCTCAACTATTCGGGAGAATCACATTTCAATCCTGATTCACATAAGATGAAGAAGGATTCTACACATCAATTCCTCATTTGGTCGGGAGATTCACATCATCCCATGACAAAATAAGAAAGGTGCGACATCAGTTCTTCATCAAGACGTCAGGATATTGGCGCCCATCGCCCCCACAAATTAAAAAATATGTGTTCCATGAAATCCCATGGAAAGACCTATTTCACCATTCAGCAGCTACTGACACTGATGGATCTATGGTCAGGGCACTACATGATTAGATTCCACTTGATTAACTAGGTACATTATAGTATTCTTTTAGCATCAACCAAGTTTCAAACATGAATTATAATAGATTCTATAAATGAAGGAGTGGTACTTTGAAGATATTTGAAACATTTTGAATGTACATCACTTGGGATCTCAGTCCCTTATCACAATACTAGGAATTCTCATCCCTTCACAACAGCATCATCATGATTACTAGATCTGGGTATTCAAACCCTTAGATCATCACTAAACACGATTACCACTTATCAGATAACTATTACCACTAGGTCCTCAGACCAAGGTATACATGGTACTTGTTGCACAAGCATCTCACATGGCTCACAAGGCCCATTAAACATCTTGTCACCTATCACTAGGCAAAAAATATTCACATGGCTCACAAGGCCCATTAAACATCTTGTCACCTCTCACTAGGCAACAAATATTCACATGGCTCATAAGGCCCATTAAACATTTTGTCACCTCTCACTAGGCAACAAATTTCTTTTAGGTCATCAGACCACATAAATATTATACATTTTATACAAGTATTTAACATGTCTCACAAGGGTTATGCAATAAGAGAAATACAACCTTCCCATCATTAGGGTTAGGGTTTCCCTTTCTAGCCCAATAGGGTTTCAAATCATATTATCAATCCAAACCCTAATTCATTGCTCCACACATCTAGGAGCATACAATGATATCATAAGTATTCAATCATACTTATCTAGTATCATCATTTATCATTAAATGATTAACAACACAAAGTATGAGTTTCCCTCTCATCCTCACTAGGATATTGATTACATCATACTTTATTATCTTGGCTTAACCCTTTGTCAAGTTATGTTAGCCTACACTTATAAAAGTGCATTAAAATCATTACATCTCAATGTAACAATTGACTTGTCAGACTTCATGTGTTACTCGTTCAAGAATTTTGGATTTAAGGTGCATCAAAGTGTATCAACCTTGAGGCGTTGGATGTGATATTCATCATGCCTTGATGACATCACTTTTAACTTACTTAAGTTCATCAACTTATTTTGTATTAGGGTATTTCCCATCCTAATACTTTATGTACTAACTCATCACATTTATCCTGTAGTGTATTGGCCATAAGTCACACACTTGAATTACCCAACTATCATCAAGTGATAAGGACTCATGTCGGGTTAAGGCATTATTGATATAGGGTTGACCATTATCAACCACTATAGGTGTTTCACCTATCAAGGTATTAGCCACACCATTACTAGGTGTTACACTCATCACTCCTAAGAGTGTTTTACCCCCATCTTTACAAGATGTATCAGGTTGAATCATGTATGTCAAGTTGAACACATGTATTGCGTTAGGTATATATTGAGCTAGACATCATCATATCCCTCATACCCTTACACATCAAGATATCAACCTTACCAATCATATGGTGTATCACCTTCACGATACATGGGTGTAACATCCTCACCTCACTTGAAGATATTGGCCACACCATGCTTTAGTGTATTGGCCATTACATGTCCTAGGGTATCAACCACCTTACCACTTTTTTCATCTAGTGTATTGGGTTACCCACCATATTGTTTTAGAGATGTGTGCTCAACACCATATCTTCCAAGAGGTGTATGCTTAACCCAATATCGGTTTAGAGGTGTATGCTTGCTACCCATATCACTTTAGAGGTGTGTGTGCATACCATATCGGGAAAAAGGTGTATGCTTGCTTGCCATATCACTTTAGAGGTGTATGTTTGTTTACCATATCGGGTAAGAGGTGTGTGTGTGCCTCACACCATATCGGGAAAAGAGGTGTGTGTGTGCTTCACACCATATTGGACAAAGAGGTGTGTGTGTGCTTCACACCATATCGGGCAAAGAGGTATGTGTGTTCTTCACACCATATCGGGCAAAGAGGTGTGTGTGTGCTTCACACCGTATCGGGTAAAGAGGTGTCTGCTTGACCTCATATCGTCCAACAAGTGTATACTACATTACCATATCGTGCAAGGAAGTATAAACTCATATCCATATTATTTTAGTGGTGTATGTACATCACCATATCGGGTTAGAGGTGCTTGCTTGTGTGTTTGAACCTGATATCACTTTGTAAGGTGATACCATCATCTTCAAGATCTAGACCTTCATTATACTTGTTCTAGTACAAGGATAATAGATCTAAGAAGCTACTAGAACTCCTATATATATAAAGTATTTAAGAAAATTTCGGAATTGAAAGTAGATCATTAATATAGCAAGAAATATGGTGAGTAATAACATGTTTGGGTTCAAGTTATATAACCCGCCTCAAGAACAACTTCAAAGCTCCAAGCTCCAAAGATTCATGTTCCAAAGGTTGAAGGTGACTTATAAAAAGTCCAAGGCTTTTTCACAACTCCTTCATATACAAGAAATCACCATGGTTAAGAACTTGGTGTAGAAGAAAAGAAAGGGAGATCATAACCCTAGATCCATGCTTCAATCCAAGGTTGAAGATGATCATGGCCTCACCTTAGGGTTAATACTTTAGCTCCTTCTTTCTCTTTAGCACCTTGCACGTTACCTCACTACTCATGCATGATATGCCCTCACTTGTGGCCGATATCCCTTTCACTTGTGGCCAATATCACTCCACTATGGCCGATATCAACTTGCTATGGTCGATATCACTTATTATGGCCGATATCACATGTTATGTTCGATACCAAGGGCATGATACCACTTCACCTATGCATGATACCAAGACTCTATGCGTGATATATAAGAGCAAGGAGGTGGTAGGATTCGAAAATTTTCACTAAGGGGTGAAAAGATCGGTATATATACTTGAGGTTCATGGGAGAGAGTGTTAGAGGTGTCATCACCTTACTACTAGTAGGTGCCACATGGCCATGCATGGATTGACACATGTACTTGCATGCATTACATCTTTATATTTCCATGCAAAATAAAAACTTGAGGATAATCCAAGGGATAAGGGTCGGCCCCCTTTGGTTACCTTCTAGGACTAGCCACTTCCACACACATTATTATTATATTCACAATTCAATGCAACCTTTCCCAAGGAAAGTTGCAAGCTTATATCCATTGCTTTATTGAGGTGCTTAGATCATTTTTGCAAGGTCAAAGAGTTAAAAACATGATATGGGGGTCTCCTCTTTGTCTCCTTGTCTGATAGGGACTCCCATTTGACACTACAACCCGATACACTCAATATAAGCTCAATTTAGGGTTTCCATTCAACCCCTTTCTTGGTCTTTTCATCACCAAGAATACTACCACTCATAAATGATTCAAACATGGTGTATCATTCATTATCTTTCATATAAATAATGCATAGAGGAATTAGAAACACTCTAGAGGTGGTAATTTGCATATTAACCCTACATTTTGGGTAAATTACAATTTGTACCAAAATTGGTGCACAAGGTACTAACATTATTCAAACAAGTTCAAACTTGGCATTTAGGATTTCTACAAGCCACCACTTAGCATCATTCTCTCTATTATGATGCTAAAATCTTAAGGCACATTCAACATGTGACATTTTGCAATATAACCCCTCATCTTGGGTGATTTGCACTTTGGTCCAAAATAAAGGAACATTGCTCAAACAACATTCAATCAGGACCAAACTTGAAACATAAGTGTGTCACATGATAACAAAACTCCTTAGAGGATTATCTTAAAGTTCTAAGCAACTTTCTTAGCCAAAACAAATAGGGTTAACTCATAACCCAAGTCAGGGTCATTACAACACGTGCTTTATCTCTCACTAAAACTTTGATCTTAACTCTGATTCTCATATTTTTTCTCATGGGTTTTCCATTGATAGGTCTCCTTTCTTGAGACAATAGTGAGTTGTAAATGGGTATCTTTGATATGGTGGTGTCTTAGATCATATACAAATACTTAGTTCCCATAAGCATGTTTCATATGTTGATGCCTTTATAGCGTAGTTTTTTCATTGTATATGGTGCATATATTGAAAATAATGGACATGTATTCTGTTACTATAAACAAGTTGTGAATTGGGTCATATAAGATGAATGATATATAGTAATCTCATAATATAGGAAGGTAATAGGAATTTCAATGTGCTTATGTATGACAATCTTATTGAGAGCCTCTAGTTCATATTATTCTTGCATGCTTAATTAAGATAATACTAGTTGAAATCACTTATATTATTCAGCTTCCTTTGTCAGGACATTTGGCCTCGGGGTGCTCTTGTGCATTGACCTTGGGTGTGGCTTCTATAAAAATCATTTCTAGTGTTTTCAAATGTTGTTATGGGCTAGTGTAAAAAAGTAAACTCACAATTTATTTTCATGTGGATGTGCATATTGCTATATTGTTTGGCATGATATTGAAAAACCTAGAAGAGGGTATCTAGGTGTCATTCATGCATGAGTGGACATAGTGGACCTAGAGTTATGTCAAACTAGACATAGGGTGACATTTTGAAGCATATAGGGTCTCTAGAAGACACATCACACTATGTTGTTTTCTTATGCTCTATTAGTATGACTACTCACACAAGAGGCACTTAGAGTAGGGGACCCATGTGGGTTAGAAATTCCTCAAGTTCCACATGTCCTCTCCATGATTTTCCTATGAAAAAAAGGAGAGGGAGTTTTGAGTAGACCAGGTTGGTGACTTACCCATCAAAGTTACAATTACTAGTCAAAAGTTAGCCAAAGAAGTTTAATTTTCAAGTAGGTATGTCTCTCAAACAACATCTTCAAATTTAATTTTGCATAAATGCAATTGTAGGGATTTAATTTAGCACAAGAAATTCTCCTAGATGACATGAAATCCTATTAATACTAAAAATTTACAATTTAGCAAAGCCTATTTTTATGTTTATTAGTGTAATACAAATTGAATATTTTAAATTATCCAAACGGGTAGCCTCATGTTTATGTATATAATCTGATGATACTCTTTGATCTTAAGGTGACTAGTAAAATAATAATTCTTTCACAAAAGGCTTCTTCATGATATTTTAAAAAATAACACGTGAGAAAAAATCTATGAGAAATATCAAAATTACCTATTGGCACAATACATTGTAATATAGTGTTATTTATTTGCTTTATTTACATAAAATACATGTTTTGTTATTATGATGGTGAAAATAATTTAAGGAAGCAAAGTAAATATTTATATTTTCGAATAATTTGAATACTATACTTGAAAACAATATTTATTTTTCTCCCTAAACCTTAATTAATAAGTTTAAAACATTTGGATCAATAGGAATACCTCATACTAAATTTGATGATAATAACCTTTATGCTACATATATTATCATTATGTGCATCAACATAGTTATTATTAAGAAGCAAATGATAAATATACTATCCCCCGATCATGTTATTTATACGTAATATTTTTGTAATAAGATCAATATGGCTAATATATTTTTGAATCTTGATAAATATGTATATAACATGCATTATACATGTATGAATAAGAATCAATCTATATGTGACAATAACATGTATGAATAGGTTTAAATAATGTAAAATACATAATGTGTTAGTGTTTAAAATAGGTACTATGACATATACTTAATAAAAAACTTCAATCAGCCCAATGATGATATAAAGAATAATTGGATACAATTAAAACATGATCTACACCGAAACTCTAAACCATGTGTAAGAAATAAATACCAAAATTTTGATATGTAGTAAGCTCTAAGGTGAAGCTCCATGCTCATAACTATTTATATGTCTGGGTAATATGTTTTCTAAGAAATATACAATTTCAATTTAGATCCAACACCCCTTTAGGGCTTTATCCAAAAAAAATCAAGTACTCCATGCATCATGAGGGTATGCATTTCATGTTACATGTGTTACTATGCATAATACACATGCAATGATATGAATTCATTTGTGAAAGTATTATTCTTTTAAAATAAAAAGCTAATTACAAGACATAACTTGTAATTTATGTCTTTCTAAGAGTTAATATATTATGTGACATTTATTTTAAAGATCAATTGTAAAGACTTATCAAGATTAAGAATAAAGATAATGGGCAAATCTTATATAAGATCTTGATAATGGGTTTCTTAGTAAATAGTGAGATCATGGGCTTCCTAGCACACAAAGTAGTTTGATACAATATAAGGGGCACTTCAATGCAGATTAAAGAGGCACTTTAAACCAATTCAATAAGCAAGCAATGCAATTCTAGATGCACTTTAGTGTAATTTAAGAAGTACCATAATGCAAAAACTTATGGGTTCGTACTAAAGAAATATTATACTAAAATTGATTTTAGTTTATATCGTTTGATTTAGTACAACTTATAAGTTTTTATACAATTCTCAAGTCTACTTATTGATGGCTTATGCATGGTTGTTGGTGAGATTCCCATAGGTGAGGAGTGATAATAAGTTTAGATCCAAAAAATATTATGCACAAGGATCTAGGAAGACTTGTTGTGGTATGGTGCCTCTATACACAACAACAATATGGATTATTAGTTTTCCCTCTTAAATATTCCATGTTTATGTTGATAAACATGTATTCAAGCATCTACATTCAATTCCCTTTTTATATAAGAGAAATTCGTCATCATGTTCAAATTCTTAAGTTTATGGAATTATTGTATATAGGATGATATTCTCTTACATGTGACCCTCCGCAAGGGCAACCTATGGAATATTTGTATTATATTGATGAAGTTAATTGACGCATGGCCCTCCCCAAGTGAACTATATTACTGAAAACATGTCTCTTCTTCCTCTTACATGCACGCATATGTGTGTCAGTCATTATAGATATGATATCGTAGTGACAAAATAGGCAATCACTAGAAGCATATGCATTGTTATAGTCTTATGTTATATTACCCTTGTATGCCTCTCAAGGCTAGATTATTACAAGATACGAGAGAATATATCTTTGTTATTTGATGTCTAATTTTGAAAAAGAAATAGATGAATATGATATTACTATTTATATATATATATATATATATATATATATATATGACATGAATATTATGAATAAATGTCTATCTGAATAAGATCTAAAGTATTCTGGGGCGGGTCTAGATATCTCATCTTGGGGGGTGACAAAACTAAATTCAGAACTCATATTTCAAAGCTACTCCAAAATCTCTAACATAGTTTATACACTTCCTCAAGACTCTAATAGAGTTGAATATTCTGAATTTATTATTAAAATAAAACAATTTTTGAACAAAACTATAAATGAATGTGTTCACTACAAATGCATAGGTTCATATTATTGTAAAAAGAAATCAAACAAAATAGATATTTTAGTGATATAATTTAATGTCATGCAACTGAGAATTCATTATATATGTATATTACTATATTAAGTAAGCCAAGGATGTTCTACACAAGTAATAGAACTTGTTAGTTCACTATGTGTATAAAATAATTACCTCATTTTCAATATAATGGAAACTTGAAGACAACAAATATGTTAATGTATACCCAATTGGTGATTTTTGTAATGATAGAGACGTCTTGGAAGTCATAAAATCTCCACTATTACTCTTGTCTTCTACTTGTTAGTATAAGGATAACGAAGGAGTTAAGACACCATTGTATCTACCATTTTTTCCAAAAAGATTAGGAGGGGCATGCCCCCCTGTTCCTCCGTCATCGTAAGTATTTAACCCAACGTTAGCAAGTAGCATAAAATCTTCAATTCCTCCTGGTTTTTTGCTCGATACACAGATCAAATTGTGATTTTGAGGGGATGTTATAGAAATCAAAAAAATATTATGCACTTTTTCTCTCATAAGACCTTTGAGATAGTACGGTGGTGGGTGTAGTATAATGAGACTTGACATCTCCATATATGGAATTGATTTACACTTTATCAGAAGATGACACAAAAGGCACTATTTGCATGAAAGTTAGATGGTTACTCAAGCATTATAAAAAAAGTATATATAAGAACAAGGGTAGATTGATCCAAATTAATGACTACGATGAATGATCTATCGTTAAGATTGTCAAATGTATTTAATGGTTTTGTTGTTTTGTGTTTAGTGATTTTAAATGATACAAACTTAAATATTTGTTTCCTTAATATTTACACCTAACTTTTATATTATTATCTCATATAAAGGTAATTGTCAAAATCAATAACCACAAACCTCATTATATTGACACAACATGAACCATCTAATTAATGTTCTTATGAGGGTCATGATGTAGTGTAACACTAATATGGGTAGCATCATGGGTATCGTAGTGGAAATTTAATGGTGAAATTCCAAATAAGATGGGAGGTGACATAACATCCAAGAATCTAAATCCAAGTAAAACCAATATGCTTTATGACCACTAGTCCTAATTGGACCTCACATATAAATAAATTTAGATATTTATGTTTGAGATTCACTTTGAGCCCAAATATTGTTAACTAGACAATAAAAGGTAAAGTAGAATTTAATCATCAAAACATTCATAAAATTTCTACTACTTATTATAACTAAAAAATATCATGAGAATAATTTTCACACAAATATTATTCGCATACTCCTTTTTGGTGAAAAGTTGTGAAGAAAAGGTTCTTTTATGCAATTTTGCAAATTTCAACATTAAATTATATTCAAAATATAGTTTTTGGTTTTCTTATGTTTATTTGGATATGATAAGATAATTTCTTAAGTTTTAGGAAACTTGGAGTTGGTTTGCAATTTTCAGTGGATCTCCTATTTGCATTTTCTTGGGGATTCTGGGAGGATGTATTCTTCTTGCCACCCATTTTTAGTCCAAAAAGGATTATTGGTCTATTCGGTAAAGCGTTGGATACAAACACTGTCTATTCAGTCGTTGGTGAGCCACCATGTTGTTTTGTTACGGTGAAAGTTTTATTGAAATGGACGCTTCGAATGATTGGATTCAGTAGAAAAAGCAAGCAAAAAGCCACTACAATTTTAATAGCAGCAATTGATACCTGCCCAGACACTCCTAACTGTGTTGCCAAACACCGCATATATTCTACCGAAACATGAATAATTGGAAGGCTACTTCTTTCTGAACTAATCTTGACAAGAAAGTTGGACATTGCCACCATACTACCTCATGATTATTTTTTATACCCACTTGGCCAACACGTCTCCTACAACATTTGTGGATGAAGGGCTAAAACTAACATACCAATGGTGAAGTTTAGACACAACTCTATTGATAGCAATGTAGGTAGAGTTGTATCCATAAGTGGTTATGTACTTATGTTGATAGAGTTTTTACAAGTTGACAATATGACTAGATCAATGTATGTTGAGAACAATCTTCAAAAAATGTGATTTCTCAAAGGATATCCATTAGTTCTACTCATAATGTATCCTCTATTTGGAACTTTGCGTAGCCTCCTTTGTTCCATTTTACATAAACATTTCTGATGATGTAGCTTGTTGTTGTTGTTCCACTGGGCCTATCCTTTATCACATTAGCATTTACCTTCATCCAATCTTCTAGAGGCTTGGTCCATTTGAATTTGAACTTCTTATGAGAATTGATGTTGTCATTCAAGGAAAGATGAAGGTATGCCTATAGAGGTCTTCTTGTTGATTTAATTTTTTGCTACACATATTTTTTTGTCAAAGAAATGTTGCTAAAAATGTTGTTGTTCCTTTACAACCATACATTCATGTCATGATGGAAACTTTGACAAACCTATCTTCATGCCATGTTGTCTTATATATGTTGGTTATCTACATATTGGCATTAGCAACTTGCTAGAGAAGTTGATTCATTTAAGACCTTATAGACGCCATTGATACACAACTGTGGAGGAAATGAATGGTGGTATCCTCACACGAAGCACATCTAGGACACAAATTGTTAGACATCACATTCCACATAATTTTGAGCTTTCTGATCTTCAACACATCGTTCATATCTTTCCATAAATGGTATTTAATATTTTGAGTAATATTTATCTTCCATTGAGAATTTCATCTCCCTTGAAATTCCTTATGGTGGGGTTCCCTTAGATGGTTGTAATAATATTTTTCTTAGAGTAGACTTTAGTTATTGCCCATCTTGGTCCATTGTATATTGTTGGCATTCATAGAAGATGGGTTCATACAAAGAATTTTGCAATTAGTCTCTTCATCAACTAGTGACCAATGAAGCCAACATCCCACTCCCCAATTATTTGACCAACAAACAAATTGTTAGGTCCAAAAAATTCCAACATAGCAGTGCAATTTTCTCTTTGAGAAGGCTTAGTTTGATACTCAATCGAAGGATCATTCCAACCAATATGTGTCCTTTTATCAATATTACTCTACCCATTTTGGATTAGATTGGAATGTATTGCTTAACTAAATGGTCCATAGTCTCAAGCCAATGGATGTTCAATTTTCTTCAAACTGTTCTACTTCACATCCATAGTGGCCCTCCATGAAACATCCTTTTTGGTATAGACCATTTAACACATCTTATAAAGTAGAGATTCAATAAGTTGTCTAGATGCCATAACTCCCAAAAATTCATGTACTTAATAGAACATGCTTTACCTCCAAATGACTATTCTAGTCTTCTTGTGCTCATTAGATCCACTCCAAATAAATCTCTAGATAACTTGATTAATTCTATCACAAACAAAAATATGTAGATGGATTTTCTACATCGGGTAGTCAATGAATTTGTTTTGAGCTATCTTTTCTAGGGTTACTCTTCCTACTTAATGGTGTCGAGTTAGATCACCTTGTTATCTCAAGAATGTCAAATTAGTATACCTAGGTGCTTACCCATATTGCTTGTGGTAGTGTTCTAACAATTCTGCAAATGTGATGTTGCATGGATGTTGTTATGTTTATTTGAGAAGTAGATAGTCAAATTTTCCTTGACCAATGCCTGACTATATGATTTCCCTAAGAAAAAGAGACATTAGAGCATTGTTCAAATTTTTTGTGGGGATGCTTCTCAAAAGATCATGGTATAATTAAAAAATTATGCATGTGATAAGTGAGAATGACTTCTTAAGATACATATAGGTTTCCATTTTTTTTCCTATTCTAGGGAATGGATCAATTGGCTCAAGCAATTGAAATTATAGACAAAGATGTAAGGGGAGAAAAAATACTCATGTCTTACACACCCAGTTAATAGCTCGATAAGTCCTGAATTTTTTTCATAGTTCTAGATAATAAACAGTGAACCAACGATAAGGATGTCATGATTACATGGACAATGGTGATTAGTATTGTAGTTCTCTTCAAGGTGCAATGAATGAAACAACAACTAATCCTATCATATGCACTGAAAAACTCCAGTTTCACTACTATGCATGGTTTCCATTGGATTTTGGCTCTCAAAGTGTGATTGATTTCTTGGTTGAGGATAATATTATTAGTTATCTTCTCCTTGGAATGAAGCTATTCTTCATTGTTGAAACCCAAACCAAAAAAAATAATCCCAACTATTAAGGAAAGGATTAATTCTTTTAATGATGATTTTGGAAATTACCATGATACTACCATTATAAAACATGATGGGTCTGAGATTGTTGCAAGCCCATATATCAATGTTTTGGGGATGACAATTATTATTGAGTTAGAAAATTTGTTTCCCATGGTAGTTCCCTGAAAAATGTCACTAGTATAGAAATGACCAACATCATCAATTATTTTAGGCATACCTCCTCGGTTATAAAATAACAACTAAGTGGATGATGCTAAAACTAAATGCATATGCCTTCATTCTTTTGGAAAAAAGAAACCCATGACATACATATATATCATCACATATGTGTTACATTCAAACCGACGACATAACACACAGCTTGCGATGAAAGTATGGTTTCCTTGGTAATTTATCATTGGTTGAACCAAGAAGAACCAACACAATATATTGTATATTTTGTGTTGGATTATGAAATATTAAAGAGGTATCAATAAATAAACTACTAAAAAATAAGGGATTAGGCAACAATTTATATTGAACTACCAATATAATGCTCCGTTATGTAATTGGTTTGGTTGAAATAACCAACGATGTATTCATTCATCAATAGTGAAAAAAAAAGATTTGGCATTGTTTTTATTAAAAAAACCAATGTAGTATGTATATTGAGTCATTTTCTTATGAAATAATCGATGATGTATGTGTTTTTTATATGTAGCAGGTCTACAAACCTGTTGTTTGGATGCTAGAATGTCTGTTCCATACATTTCATTAGAACTGTAGTAGTTTCTCCAAACTATAGGCCTCTGCAAGCATCCCAACTTAATAACATGCCAACAAACCTGCGAGAAGAAAGATATATATACAAATACACATATGTGTCTGATACATATGCACAAACAAGCCAACTAACCTCAACATTCTATCCATTTTTCACTTTTATGAACACACATATGCATGAACTCACAACTCAATTGATTCATTTCTCAACCACATAGTCAATTTCATACATATGCACAAATACACGTCATTCTCCTCCTCATATACTTCACATACAATTCACACACACATATGCATGAGTACATATACACATAAGCTGTCATAGAGTTTATGTCCAAAATGTATTGTAATATAAAAACAAAATATTGACATCAAAGTTTAAATACAAAATATCAATCAACCCTCCCAATTAGCTGACAAGTCCATATGTTGGACGAAGTAGTCTACTCACTTTTCACGTAGGTCATTTAGCCACTCATATTAGGCTTCAGTAGTGTCAAAAATTACAAAGAGAACGAGATGTAATTCTAATTAGATTTGATTGTTTGTATTCTCAAATGAGACTAGTTTATTAATTATGATCTAAAAATCATAACAATACCTTCTCTATGCATTGATCTGTGTCGCGTGCATGACAATTGGCTCCATGTACAACATCACGTAATATATGCATGCCCAATCATTGTCTTGTACATGGCACTGTAGATTTACAATTATGATAAAAATGTAATATATGAAGAGTTGGTAATATATATGCATTTTGAGTTTTTCCATCTACTTTCCCTCCACCGCTATGGAATGTTGTCATACCCCTATAAGTTAAATTAACACATATGTTGCATCATTAAACTGTCATATGATGTTAACATTAACAAATATGTTGATCTTGGAAAAAATATACTAATGGGTGAATCAGAAATCTCAGTGAGTGTACCTCATTTGATGTAAGTTTTATACTCTAAAGGTCAAGGAAATATATATTATAGACCTTAGAAACAATCACTATCAACTGCCAATGCTTAATTCTTAGTGAATAGAAGAAAAATAAAATAAAAACAAAAGTCCATGAGAATTGTATTCATAAGTTAGACGTATAAACAACAAGTCCAAAACTTACAAAACTTTGAAGGGAGATATGATCACAGTCATAGAATAACCAAAAACCTTCATTGTGGTACTCATATAAACTGTGATGCCACTCAGATCTCGAAATACATTGCTAATCCTTGATGGCATTAGAAATGTCATATTTAATATTCCAAACTCAGCAACCATGTAATAAAAATGATTGAACACACACACACATTATATATATATAGACACACAAAAAAAATCAGTTAATATATAGAAAACATTACAAAACATGTATTTTTCACATATGACTATATAGACTCACTGTATCCAAAGTCCTATCATCAATGTGTTCAGACATTGATATCAAAATGGCTCAAAAAATCTGTAAATACTATAACCGTGTCGTGATCTATACCTACGACCTCCTCCACAAGTTTGATCACCATGGTATCTGATTGATCATTATTGTCTAACTATACTATCAATACCTTGCAGTTAGGCCCTTAGGAGTCAAACAACACATGTGGAATAAAATGTGGGGGTGGAGGATTTGGAATCCTAGGAGGATACTTAGTTGTTGTGGTCTCCATACATGTATTCTCATATTATCTTCCTATATATATAAATTCGATATACATTTGTCATTCCTCAAGAAATATCAGTTGTTTGGGCTACCCAGTAAAACTGCCTTCTACCTCTCTGACTATGGTGGCAGTCGGGTGCTCGTATGGGAGTGGTGCTTCTCTCCATGCCAGAATGACATGTATGAAGGACACAGGAATATGATCATAACATAGGAGACCACTATGAACCAAATCAAAGTGTAGATTAGCCTTAGCATTTGCCACGACATTGTATGACGGAACATCAATGGAAAGATGACATTTTCTGACCACCTACAATTTATCAAACTCAAAATATATATTGCCACACACATATATTGACTTGAGGGATTACTTTATCATAATGTATATATATATAGATATAGATATATATATAGACTTAAATTGAATCTTACCTCAGCCGTGCCATGCAGGTTTGGAGGAGTACTCCCAATACCTCCATGGGCATGTGACTCTGTATAGGATCCTTGACAACTGCAGAATCTTGCGCCGCCTGAGAAGCCTCAAACTCCTCCAAGGATCCATCTATCGATCTTTTCATATACTCCTACTCCATTCCCCCTTTCTTGGAAGATCTATGTTTTTGTTGGGATGAGCCAAAACATTATTTTAGCCCAAAGCCAGCTTCGTCCTTGGTTCCTTTGACTTTGTAGCCAAACAAGTTCCCATAAACTGGAAAATCATTACTAGTGTAAGACAACATAGCACGTGAATTAAACATCTCTCCACACAAATTTTCACGCCCCAATCTCACATTAACCACAAACCACGAGATTAAGATGCGACAGGATGAGATTTACACATAAGCCAATCACTCTTCACTTTTTAAAACTTTTTAAAGACATTAACAGGGAAATTCGATTTATGCTGTAAAATGAAACTAAACAAACTGCGGAAGCATCTTTATTAAACTGACTAGCAAGATAAACAGAGTCTACAGCATATTACATTGTCCGACAAAAAAAAATAAAGCATAACAGATAATTTACATCTTATACACATTCACTCTCTCACTCACACCTTGTCCCAAAGATCTAGGGGAAAGGACTAAGAGACCTCTAACTACTAACTACGAACCTTCTAACGACTAGGCGTAAGGATAAATCGATCCATCTGATTTCCTGCTGCTGATGATAACCTGAAAATGTTTTGAGTAGAGGTATGAGCCTACTCGCTCAGTGAATAGTATTTCACTTAGCTATCACTAAACAACTCATCAGGTTTATAAACTGAAATTAAATATAAATGCAGAACTAAACAAGGCAGTTCTAATAACATAGCAGATATACAGATATTAATCACATTTCTAAGCATCAACAGATATTTCAGGTAAATAAATAGTTATATAAATTTACTGTGATCCTACTTGATTACTTATTCATATTGTTATTATGCCCTAAATATATGCAGTGTACTCTGCATATAAAGATCCGCAGCAAGTTCATGCTACGGTCCCACCGTACAAGACTTAGCGACACACCCGGGAAATGCTAAGTCTGACGCCAGCCCTGTTCTGCTACAGGACCCCAGGCTCCACGGCCTCAATGCACAACCACGTGTGCTGCACAACCACGTGTGCTCCAGACTCCTCTTGACAAACCTGAGTACACAGGTGGAGAGTCTCACCGGGTTACCTCCGTGACACAAGCACGGATGATGTTGAATAACCCCCATTTTCCTCCAGTGCCACCGTGACTCCACACGCGTTGTTGTTGGACACTGCCTCTCTGTCCTCGTGTCTCCATGACTCCGCACGGATAATGTTGCAACACGAGTTTCACCCCTAAGAAGCAGATCTGTCAAAGGGGTTCTACAGTGTTAGGGCACCTAAGTCTATTAACTGATTAACATATAACCATTTAAACAGGAAAATCACATCTACTGATTTTATATCAGATCACAATACACTGTCATTCTAAACTGACAGAGCAATATATTTTAAATCCTTGTAATTTCTGAGAAATTCTCATACCATGCATTCAGACAAATTAGAAATGCATAAATAACCCAACTTATTTCAATTTGGCACATACATAGCGAATTTACGCAATTGAACATCTTATTGCACAAATTAAAGAAATTTACTTCACATATGAGAATCATACTCAACATTTGTCAATTCTCTAAAATTCTCGAAAAACGTGCACATTAACCCAAATCTTGGTTTGTGCATCACTTAACTCAATTAAGAGTTAATTACATTTCACAATATAATTTAATAACAGTACTTGAGAATTTCTGGTAATATTTTAGAGAAATGTGCCATTTCATGTAAATATCAATTTACACATATTAACGTAAAAAGATATATGCAATTAGGGTTTTATTGCATATTTTATTTATTCATATCAACTTTAAAATCGTACATCTGATAATTTATCAGAAATCCTTATTGTCTGGGTTCATACCCAATCCATACCATTTTTAGACATGAATTTCTAATTTCAACATTCAAATAAGCAATTTAGGTTCCAATGAACCATATAAATCTACTGATTCAATCCACACTGATCAATTGCTAAATTTAATCATATAACAGCGTCTAGAAGCAATTTATGAAAGAAAAAGTCGGGCGACGCCAAATGCCGCCCTACGCCTGATAACGCCTGTTATCAGCGTAATTTGCGCACAAAACAGAAAATATTCAAACGCCTGAGTTTATTAATGATAAATAAATGAAATTCTACTCACCGCGTTTCGAACTGTCCGGGTTCGTCCGGAATTGCGTCTAGAGCCTGATTCCGGGCAAAATTGGACCGTCTTCAACCTTTGATTTGGCTTTCACTATTCCCGTTCACCGTCGAGTTGCTTAACGCTCACCACATGTTGGCGGAGAACTAGCTAGGATCTCAATTGGAATGGCTGCTCGTGAGCTAGGGGGCTGCGGAAATGGGTTTAGGGTTCTTAATCGGAGTCAAAGGCGTTGATTCATTGTGCTAGTTGCACCCAAGAACCCCTCGTTGCTGCTTCGCGCAGCAGCTGCTACTCTCTGGATGGGGCGCTGCCCTAGGTGGTTGTCGCTGGGGTGAGGATGAGATGGATGGAGCTCGACTGCTCCCTTTCTAATCCTAAACGGCCGCCCTTGTTGCTGCTCCTAGCGCTGGGCATTGCTGCAGCTGCAGGTGCTGCTACGGCTGGCCGGCTCAAGCTGGTCAAGCTACTGCTGGAGAGGAAGGTATGGGGAAGGAGGAAGAGGGAGGGAAAGGAGAAGAGAAGAAGGGTAGAAGGGCGCATGGATCCGAGCTTGGAGTTCCAACAAATCGCCCCCAGAATCGTCCCTCCTCTCTCTTGCAGGTCGATCGACCTGCTTGGGCGTCGCTCCTCGGTCGGTTCCTGTTCTATCGGCCGACTGAAGGAGAAGATAAGTGAGAGAGGTTGCGGAGGGGGCTAGCTGTAAATTACCCAGCAAAGATCAAAAATTACAACTAGGTCCCTAAACACTCAAATGTCCATATCTTTTAACTCGGAAGTCGGTTTCGAGTGATTTTTCTTGCAACGGTTTAAGCACGGAATCTTCTATAATCTCAAAGTGCAAAACATGCTAAAAAGGACAATTCTACTGGATCAAAGCTCTAATTATAACTGTGATTACTTGATTCAACTTAATGTACTAAATAATCAATATTGACATTATTAATTGCCTCAGGTGATTCAATCTTAGCTATTAATTCACATCTTAGCTTATCTTGGTTATCCATGATGTTTAATTTGATACTCAACACTAATTGAGGTGTTTTACGTAATTTGAGGTATTTATTAGTTAATCAAGGAGTGGGTCGTAACAACCTTTTCCCCTTAAAAGAATTTCGTCCCAAAATTCCTAAAAGAGAAAGGAAACGTGTTACTCATTTCTAACTCGTATTCCTACGTAGCTCCCTCTTGGTTAAGATTTCTACACAAAAACTATCACTAATGGTATCTCACAATTCGTGAGTTTCTTGATCCTCCGATCAACCATCTGCATAGCTCCCTTAACCTAGGACACATCTTAATCTGATTCCAGATCAAACCACAAAACATTGTCTTTCCAGAACTGTTATAACAGTATCTCACTTTATGATAACTACTGAGAAATTATCATACTATACGTGCAGACAAACTTTTAAATTCTTAAATAACCCGAATGTATGTCAATTTGGTACTAAAATAAAATCATGCAATTTAACTATTAAACATCATCATATCTCATAATGAAAATTGATATCAAAATACTTGATTCATCGTACACCCTATCCTTAGGGTTTCATTTGCCTTGTTCATTCATCACATGCCCACACCCTACTCTTAGGGTTATCTCATTCACTAATCACATGGAAACACCCTACTCTTAGGGTTTCCACTATCTCATCTGTTTGATTGCAATTCAAATCACAATACGGTATCATTCTAAAACTGGCAGAGCAGTATATTTCAAATCATTGTAATTACTAAATAATGTTTATATCATGCATGCAGACAGATTAAAAATTCATAAATATTTCAAACTCAATCAATTTTGGCACATACATACTGAATTTCATGTAATTGAACATCTTATTACACCAATAAGTGTAATTTACTTCTCTTATAAGAAATCATCTGTAATATTTATCAATTATCTGAAATTTCTCGAAGTACGTGCATATTAACCAAATTCCTGGTTTATGCATCACATAACTCAATTAAGAGTTATTTTCGTATCATAACACAAATATTTTATAGTACTTGAGAATTTCTGTTAATATCTACAGAGAAATGTGCCAATTCATGTAAATTTTAAGACACACATTAACATAACAGGAAGCATGCAACCAGGTTTATTTGCATATTTTAATGCTATCTTACTATCTGGAAATCATGCACTTAATGGTTTACCAAAATTGCATTGCCTGGGTTTATATTCAAACCGAACCATTATCAGTTGTGTATTTCCAAACTCAACATTCACACTAGCAAACTCTATAAGACTTAAATGTTCTTCCCATTTCCACTGGAAAGCAAAACACATGCTCTCAG
The DNA here is from genome assembly GCA_963693085.1 of Alisma plantago-aquatica. Taxonomy (NCBI): domain Eukaryota; kingdom Viridiplantae; phylum Streptophyta; class Magnoliopsida; order Alismatales; family Alismataceae; genus Alisma; species Alisma plantago-aquatica. The sequence goes on along the minus strand of OY856409.1, from coordinate 1,314,602,624 downwards.
CATGTCCTCAAGAGTCTGAATGGTTCTCTCAAACTAACCATCCGTCTGCGGATGAAAAGGTTGTATCGAATCTTAACTTTGTGCCCGAAGCACAAAGCAACTGTTCCTACAATCCTAGATGTGAACTTAGGATATCAAAATGACATGATTGAAACTGGATTACTAAACAACCTAATTACTTTATCCATGTATATCATAGCCAAGTCTCGAGACATCAAAGGTCAACTTAATATGAAGAAAGTGAGCAGACTAAATTAGTCTATCCACATTCATTCATATCAAATCACAACCTCTAGGTGTCCTGGGTAATCTTACCACAAAATCCATTGTGATAAATTCCCATTCCCATTCAGGCACAGAAAAAGATTAGAAGGTAGCTGTAGATTTCTAGGGTTCAGCCTTAACCTACTGGTACACACTACTTCTAACCACGTACTCAGTTACGTCCTTCTGCATATCTGACCATCCATTTTAACTTCTTGGAATTCATATACATCTTAGTGTTTTCTTGAAAACATAGCATACATCAATACATACACTTCCATAAGAATCTTTTCTTTCAGGCTTTTCCCCTTAAAAGAATTTTACTCTATCACGAGGTACACACAGCATGTCATGCTAATACAACACCTTATCATCATAAAAACTTAAACTCTAGTCTCTTTTCCTTCTATCATGTCATACATGGTCTGGTTTATCTCACTATCACCCTATTGTAGTTCCTTGATTTGATCATAAGAAGTAGGCTTAACTTACATCTATATAATCAAATCATTTTGTGTTGTCACCCCTAAGCCTAAGTTCAACTTCCACATTTCTACTAACAGGTCTCTATTGAAACCTGTCATAGAGAATGCATTGACTGTTGAACTTGACTTTCTGCTGAAAACATCAACCACCACATTCTCTTCACTAGGGTGATAATCTATTCTCACATCACAAAGATAGTGACACCATGTCATAACAACATGAACTACATCAGCTATCTTTAGATCATATATCGGATAACACTCCGCTTTTTATGCTCTTTCTTATTGCTACATTTCAAGTTTATGTCTTACTCTTTTCTCTAAGTCATTTCATGTTGCTCATGTATCGTTCAGATTATCTATCTCAAAACCCTAGGTCACTATCAAAGCCAGTTTACTTTTCATAGAATAAATCTCAAGGTCTTATTTTACAGAGATCTAGCATTCAAGGTTTAATCACTAATGATATCCTTTAAACTACTTCAACCCTAATCATTTTAGGGTTTTGGTCTATATCAATATCATAGCATTATTGTGTGTGTGTGGTCGATCATATAGATCAAATTGAGTTGCTTGGGTCAATAACATATTAACCCAACACTCAACTTAATCGTATGGCTGAAAATTCAGTTTTCACAATAGTTTCTGTAATTCGTTTATTAAACTGCTAACAGAAGCTCCAAAAATTTTGAAAATTTTATATGTTGTGCCTAATAAAGTTTTAGACCTCCAGTAAAAATTTCAGGTCATTTCTAATTACCAATAAATAATTAAAAATCAAACAGTGCGCTGCTATATAGCAGTCTGCAGCAGATTCGGTCGAGTTGCAATTCGACCGACACCTTACTGTAGAGATCAAAAGTCATCCAAAAATTACGCCAAATTAATAGAGTGTCTAAAATTTGTGGATTTCAAACATAGTTAAAATTTGAGATCGATTGGATATACCAATTAAAAGATAAAATTCAATTACCACACTGCTATATCATTCAGAAAATGTGATCGGTCGAGTTTGAAACTCAGTCGATAAACAAGTCAGAGCATTATTCAAAAATTTTGATATTTTCCCATGTTGTTCACATTTTATATATCCAAATTATATCCCAATTTTAGCCAAATTAGAGTTACACATAAGATACTAAAAATCATTTAGTGAGGCATCATGTTTATCAAATTCTGTATGCATATGTCATATGAATCCTAATTTGGGCCAATTAGGGTCTATGCTTCTCAAACCCTAATTCTCAAGACAAAAGAACATTTAAACTTCTTTTCTTAGTAAAAACATTCTAGTGTATATACATTCTCACTATATTACGGGTCTAAATCATCCAGAGTCTATTCTTATATTACTGTTAATAGGAGTCATTAGATCCCAGTAACGCATCCTGCCAGCCGGACCAGGCCGAACCTGTAGTCCTGAAGCCAAGAGCTACTCGAGATTAATCAACCCCTATTAACCTTAAATATGTGGAAAGAATATCCACTTAGGGCAACTTACTTATACATGATTTCGGATCTACTTTAATACAAAGAAAACAAACATTAAACAATTCACTTCATGTCACAACAATATAAAAAATCATGTTTACTTTGCAAACTGAAAATTTCATTTCATGCATATAAAAGCATTTCCAGTGATCTTTAAATCAAATAAACAATGATAGACAAGAGTTGAATCGCATCTTATATGTAATCTCTTATTTCTTTATTAATTTCTGATCTCTTAACCCTAAGATTTCTAGGGTTTTCTCTCTAGCCTATCCTTCCTCTGCATACCTGGCCAGGGCATCCAGAGAAGAACAGACAGAGTAGCTTGATACTGGTCAATCTAAGTATTCAGACACCTGGCCAGGGTATCTAAACACTCAGACCTTCCAGAGCTAAAACACATCATTCATTATTTGTCTTACTTATAACCTTATCTTTTGACCCTAATGATTCCTAACGACTCATCTTAAGCTCATTACTTGATTCTCGTGACCACATCCTCTTCCTGCTATCTGCAATAGTATAAAAGAACACTTCCTGTTAGAAAATTACAGATAGAAGAAAGACACCTAAACCTTAATCCTATTGGTCTCTTATCTTCCCCTGACCTTGAGTAACTATGTACTCAAACCAAAGCTCTGATACCAAAAATTTTCACGCCCCAATCTCACATTAACCATAAACCACGAGATTAAGATGCGACAGGATGAGATTTACACATAAGCCAATCACTCTTCACTTTTTAAAACTTTTTAAAGACATTAACAGGGAAATTCGATTTATGCTGTAAAATGAAACTAAACAAACTGCGGAAGCATCTTTATTAAACTGACTAGCAAGATAAACAGAGTCTACAGCATATTACATTGTCCGACAAAAAAAAATAAAGCATAACAGATAATTTACATCTTATACACATTCACTCTCTCACTCACACCTTGTCCCAAAGATCTAGGGAAAGGACTAAGAGACCTCTAACTACTAACTACGAACCTTCTAACGACTAGGCGTAAGGATAAATCGATCCATCTGATTTCCTGCTGCTGATGATAACCTGAAAATGTTTTGAGTAGAGGTATGAGCCTACTCGCTCAGTGAATAGTATTTCACTTAGCTATCACTAAACAATCTGAAATTAAACATAAATGCAGAACTAAACAAGGCAGTTCTAATAACATAGCAGATATACAGATATTAATCACATTTCTAAGCATCAACAGATATTTCAGGTAAATAAACAGTTATATAAATTTACTGTGATCCTACTTGATTACTTATTCATATTGTTATTATGCCCTAAATATATGCAGTGTACTCTGCATATAAAGATCCACAGTAAGTTCATGCTACGGTCCCACCGTACAAGACTTAGCGACACACCCGGGAAATGTTAAGTCTGACGCCAGCCCTGTTCTGCTACAGGACCCCAGGCTCCACGGCCTCAATGCACAACCACGTGTGTTGCACAACCACGTGTGCTCCAGACTCCTCCTGACAAACCTGAGTACACAGGCGGAGAGTCTCACCGGGTTACCTCCGTGACACAAGCACGGATGATGTTGAATAACCCCCATTTTTCTCCAATGCCACCGTGACTCCGCACGCGTTGTTGTTGGACACTGCCTCTCTGTCCTCGTGTCTCCATGACTCCGCACGGATAATGTTGCAAAACGAGTTTCACCCCTAAGAAGCAGATCTGTCAAAGGGGTTCTACAGTGTTAGGGCACCTAAGTCTATTAACTGATTAACATATAACCATTTAAACAGGAAAATCACATCTACTGATTTTATATCAGATCACAATACACTGTCATTCTAAACTGACAGAGCAATATATTTTAAATCCTTGTAATTTCTGAGAAATTCTCATACCATGCATTCAGACAAATTAGAAATGCATAAATAACCCAACTTATTTCAATTTGGCACATACATAGCGAATTTACGCAATTGAACATCTTATTGCACAAATTAAAGAAATTTACTTCACATACGAGAATCATACTCAACATTTGTCAATTCTCTAAAATTCTCGAAAAACGTGCACATTAACCAAAATCTTGGTTTGTGCATCACTTAACTCAATTAAGAGTTAATTACATTTCACAATATAATTTAATAACAGTACTTGAGAATTTCTGGTAATATTTCAGAGAAATGTGCCATTTCATGTAAATATCAATTTACACATATTAACGTAAAAAGATATATGCAATTAGGGTTTTATTGCATATTTTATTTATTCATATCAACTTTAAAATCGTACATCTGATAATTTATCAGAAATCCTTATTGTCTGGGTTCATACCCAATCTATACCATTTTTAGACATGAATTTCTAATTTCAACATTCAAATAAGCAATTTAGGTTCCAATGAACCATATAAATCTACCGATTCAATCCACACTGATCAATTGCTAAATTTAATCATATAACAGCGTCTAGAAGCAATTTATGAAAGAAAAAGTCGGGCGACGCCAAATGCCGCCCTACGCCTGATAATGCCTGTTATCAGTGTAATTCGCGCACAAAACAGAAAATATTCAAACGCCTGAGTTTATTAATGATAAATAAATGAAATTCTACTCACCGCGTTTCGAACTGTCCGGGTTCGTCCGGAATTGCGTCCAGAGCCTGATTCCGGGCAAAATTGGACCGTCTTCAACCTTTGATTTGGCTTTCACTATTCCCGTTCACCATCCAGTTGCTTAACGCTCACCACAGGTTGGCGGAGAACTAGCTAGGATCTCAATTGGAATGGCTGCTCGTGAGCTAGGGGGCTGCGGAAATGGGTTTAGGGTTCTTAATCGGAGTCAAAGGCGTTGATTCATTGTGCTAGTTGCACCCAAGAACCCCTGGTTGCTGCTTCACGCAGCAGCTGCTACTCTCTGGATGGGGCGCTGCCCTAGGTGGTTGTCGCTGGGGTGAGGATGAGATGGATGGAGCTCGACTGCTCCCTTTCTAATCCTAAACGGCCGCCCTTGTTGCTGCTCCTAGCGCTGGGCGTTGCTGCAGCTGCAGGTGCTGCTACGGCTGGCCGGCTCAAGCTGGTCAAGCTACTGCTGGAGAGGAAGGTATGGGGAAGGAGGAAGAGGAAGGGAAAGGAGAAGAGAAGAAGGGTAGAAGGGCGCCTGGATCCGAGCTTGGAGTTCCAACAAATCGCCCCCAGAATCGTCCCTCCTCTCTCTTGCAGGTCGATCGACCTGCTTGGGCGTCGCTCCTCAGTCGGTTCCTGTTCTATCGGCCGACTGAAGGAGAAGATAAGTGAGAGAGGTCGCGGAGGGGGCTAGCTGTAAATTACCCAGCAAAGATCAAAAATTACAACTAGGTCCCTAAACACTCAAATGTCCATATCTTTTAACTCGGAAGTCGGTTTCGAGTGATTTTTCTTGCAACGGTTTAAGCACGGAATCTTATATAATCTCAAAGTGCAAAACATGCTAAAAAGGACAATTCTACTGGATCAAAGCTCTAATTATAACTGTGATTACTTGATTCAACTTAATGTACTAAATAATCAATATTGACATTATTAATTGCCTCAGGTGATTCAATCTTAGCTATTAATTCACATCTTAGCTTATCTTGGTTATCCATGATGTTTAATTTGATACTCAACACTAATTGAGGTGTTTTACGTAATTCGAGGTATTTATTAGTTAATCAAGGAGTGGGTCGTAACACAAAGCATCATAAGTCATCCCACCTTCTTCACAGAGTTTCTTTAGGTCATGAATTAGAGGTTTAAGGTAAACATCAACAACATTGCTAGGATATTTGGGGCCCGATATCAACAAGGACACCATGATGTATTTATTCTTCACACACAACCACATAGGAAGATTGTATATAACAATCATGATAGGGAAAATGCTATGTTGTCCGCTTAATGTTTGATATAGATTCATCCATCATTACAAAGTCCAAGTCTTAAATTCCTGTCCGCTTCACCAAATTTGGGATACAATAAATCAATCTTCATTTGTTGTGAGGAATCAGATGCATGTCGTAGCATACCATTTGTTTTTCTTTAGCTCTGCATGGCAAGATAAATTTTGTGCATCTTTGATATTGACAAAAAAGCATTGAAACCATGGTATTATAAGGAGATACCACATCACCTTGGTAGGAGACTCAGTTTTGGTCTTACCTGATGTCATCCTTTTGTACCTAGACGCCTCACATTTCTGACGTTCTTTCAGAATGATATAGTCCTTTTGAAACCGCACATAGTCATTTGTGCATGCATGTATCTTCTTAGCCTCCATTCCCATTGAGAACAACATCTTTTTCATTTTGTATGTTGAGATTGGAAGCTCGTTGCCTTTAATAAAAATTTCTTTCAACAAAGACAACAGAGAAGTGAACCTTTTGTCACTCCATCTTTTGTTGCCTTCAGACTATACAATCTCAACACAGAGTAAACCTAGTAAAACCTAAGTATAACAATTTCTCAGCATCATACATAATGTTTATAAATAAGGGAGGTGGATCTGGAAAATTTACCCCACATAGCATCACATCAACCATGTATGTTAGAATTGGTTTGCTCTCTTCAACATCATCAATCATTTCTTCTTCGACACAACTACCACTACTGACATCTATTAACCTCATACAAGGAATATCTCCATGCCAGTACCATTAAGTATAGCCTTATACAATCCCATTACGCATGTCATGATCTTTAATCATGTCAACAATGTCGACTTTTAACTTTTTACTATAATTCCTATAGGGGCAATAGAACCTATCTCCAAGTTATTTGCTATGTTCCTCTATAAATCTTACAGACTCATTGATACCATTTATAAACTCAAGAGTGTAGTGTTTTGGACTAGCCATCTATGATTGATCCATTCTCTAATTAGATGGGAGATGAGTAGCTCATCAGGTGTTAGCTAATAAGTTAATTTTAGAATAAAATATGTTTGAATTGATCCCTGATCATCTATTAGAATTCACATTGATGAATATTTACCACCTATTCCATTCTTAAGCACTTAATCTCACTAGTATGTGTATAATGTGTGTTTGATTTCAATAAATTTCTACAACATTTCCCCACAGTTCTTTAAGTACACCGATGTGTATGGGCAAATACCCACCTACATATATACCCAAAAAACAAAAAGGAAAATTCTATCAACATTTATTGAAATCAAATAGGCATTATACACTTACATCCTAAGTGAGATGAAGTTTTAAAGAACAGTCCCAAATTGAGGGCTATCCAAGTTTTACTCCTAATGGGTAAATCTAAAACAGATTTCTAGGCCAACAACACAATTTAGAATCTAGGATTTATAGATTTGCATTTATAGAGTAGCATTTACATATTAAGGTTTACAAATGATTTTCAATTTTAATTAAATACATATTTACGTAGATATAGATGATTAGGCTTACTCACTTAAGGATTCCATGTGTATCGTTAAGCCACTTTTAGAGTGATATGAATTCCATTTTCATATTATAAAAGTTAGGAACCCATATTGAAGACTTGGATTCCAACAACTACACATTACACACCATTTGAATTGAGGATTAGCTACTATTAGAATCTAACCATATGCTAACAAATCATCAATAATAGAGAATAAAATGAGAATTACATATTTTAAGGAAAGAGCATGTTATAAATCTATTGATCAAGAAAAAAAATAGTCCCATGTGGTTGTTTAATACATGCCTACAACTCAACATTATCAAAGACTAAATCTAGTAAGATCATATTGAAAATATTAAGCATTAGTTCCATTTGGTTGTTCAACCCATGTTGCATGATGAAATAAGGCCAACAAGAGAGCAATTCAAGAATGAATATGCATAATAGTTAAAATTTGAACTACAAGTAAAACTTTTAGAGAAAACAAAAGAAAGAAGGAGAGTATGTACCTGTGAAATCTCTAGAGGAGGAGGAGGCAGTTAGTAGTGACACAGGAAGAGGAGGAGTAGCCGGCAGAGAAGGAGGAGCTAGAGTAGGTGATCGCCAGTAGAGAAGGAGGAGCTTCAGAGCTCATCAACTGGTATTAACCAGAGAACAACACCTTTTGTTGGGGAATGGTGGCTAAGGAAGGAGAGATGTAGAGGAGGTGGTGGCACGATGTGGTGTCACTTGCTACTCCCAGGAGAACAATGGAGGAGGAGTAGCGACAACTGTTGGATGGAGTAGTGGAGGCAGTCTGGAGGAGGATCAGTGGTGGAAGAGTGGAGGATGAGTAGCAACGGCTAGAGGAGGAGGGGCAGCGGTGAAGATCACTAGGTGTATGTCACAGAGAGAGGGAAATCAAATAGTAGGCTTGCGGGGAGGGAAAGAGGGAAAGAAGGGTTTCTCACAGGGTTAATAGAGGAGGAGGGGCAGTGGCGACGATCACCAGGTGTATGGTACACATAGAGGGCAATCAGATAGTAGGCTTGCAGGGAGGGAAAGAGGGAAAGAAGGGTTTCTCACGAGGTTAAGTGAAATATACGTTGTCGGTTATTAAAAAAGACCAACTATTTATCATTTATCATTGGCTTGTTGAAAAAAACTATCAAAAAAACTTGTGTTCATGCAAATCTATATTTTCAGTTATCTAAGATAAAGCTGGCGAAAATTGATGTGTCCTAGCGACATCTATATCATCCGTGTCTATACAAAAAACTGACGATATATCCAATTTCAGGGGAAAATTTTTTGCGGGACATTTGGAGCGTAACATTTCTCATATGTTATTGTTTGTGTAAACAAAAATATAGATTCTAAGGTTTATGCTTTTATGTCATAAATTATTTTACTAATAACCTATAAGATAGGAGTTTTACAGGAAAGTAAAATCTCTCTCAAAAAAATTGCATGAATTATTTTTCTCCAGTGCTCTATGTCATCAGTTTCTTTATGAACCAACTACTGATATAAATAAACACTGCCTGTGTTTTCACAGCTGACCAACTGTGACAGTTTTCTTTAAGTAACTGACATGAAAGGTTGTGTCATCAATTTCATTTGAAAAATACAGACAACATAAGTTATATTTGTAGTAGTGAGTCTCTTAACATTTTGCATACATTATGTGGATATATTATAGCATAAGAAATCCATATAAGATATTAATCCTAGGCTTCTACATTTTACGTTCAATAGTTACCACCTACATGAAGATGAATATTATTGAAGTATAGCTTAGGATAAAACCCTTGAGACAATATGCTAATGAATCTTGATTGGTTAAATTTGGATTGATATCAATATTTAGAGTTTAGAGTTAACTTGATTAACTAAGTGAAGTGCAAGAAAATTAAATAGAATGAAATTTGAGTTGAATAATCAATAGGAAAGCATTGCAGGTGAATTCAGTTTCACAAGCACTGCCTGTGTATTAGATATCTCTCATCACATCTCTCATTTCCATGGATACTTAGATGGGGGTTAAGGATATGAATATCCTTTCTGAGCATTAAATCTACAAGATTATGTTTTTTTCTAGGATAGAGGCCTTGATACACCTAGTGTTGAATGACATTGTCTAGTATTCCAATCCCAAATTTCAATGTCTCTAAGTCTTGAATTATAATATTTGTGCATGTTAAGGGACCAAAATAACTAGCACACATTCAATGAAATAAAAATTAATCAGAATAATAATGAAAACATGGATTCATAATGTAAGGTACAAGATATGGGCAGCGAGGACACTCCCAAAACCTAAGTGAAAGAGTCTACACATAATGGAAATTAAAAACAATGAGCAAAAAGGAGAAGAAGAAGAAACTACGTCATAGAAGTGATTGGGGGTACGACCATGGTGTTCAACAAAGTTCAACACTCTAGTGAGAATAGAAATCTAGTGAGGTCTAGGATGGGCATTGTCGTTCCTTCTTACCGCTCTCATCTAAGACCTCCAATAATTGAGTTGGGAATGATGGGGGTTGGCCCCTTTCTCCTCAAGAATAAATATGTTTTTATAGGGTTACTACCCTCTATTTGTGCATTGAGCTAGTCGTGTGACTGGTAATCTATCGGATGAATGGTCACGTAGGGCATACTTCACTCGGATCCCCAATCAATTGATTGAAGAGATGAGTTGGGTGACCAATTAGGTGTCAATCTTACTATTGTGTGAGGGGAAATTCTAGTTTAGGAGACTCATGTGTTGAGCCATCCAGTTCACTAAAGAATCCTCCAATCAGCCAAATGGTGGGGTGATTCGAGTGACTCACATGTAGCTTAATGAAGGCATGGATCAGTTAGTTAGTTGAGTAATCGATGAAATGGCCTATCAGGGGTGTCTGAGTTAGTATGATTTTCTCTCATTTGGCAAATTAGGTGACTGGCAAAGCCAAATAGCTGATTCCCTTGGCATAATTTCTTCTTTTTGCGTAAGTCTAGTCCAGTCACTCAATTGGGTTTCTCTATGAGTGATAGTCACATTGAATTTATCTTGATCACCTCCCAATGCTTGAACATGGTAGATAAATCCAAATACCCACAATAGAGGTCTCGAAGTGGATCTTCATTTTTTCCTATAATAAAGTAAGAAATTATCTTTAAAACTATAAAGGAGACCAAAAGCAAGCAAAACCTTAAATGTGCCAAAATAGGGCAATAAGAAAAAATAATTCATGAAATCTACTCTAAAATGAGAAATTGAACTATGATGAACATGAATTCATCAAATAACTCTAAACTTAAACATTTCTTGTGCTCGAGTAACACAAAATTAGAGATAGATGCCAAATAATATTATCAACCTTCTCATGCCTCTCTCATTCAAAAGTAGTGTTGTCCCTACCAATAAACATCACAAAACAATAATTAATTTATGATTCCACAAAATAAAACATTTTATATTTTCTATGATGTTTCTTCCTAACACAAGCTTCCATGCTATGTCCCCAAATATCATGCATTAATAACAATTTCATGAAGTTCATAAACATCCCACCTAATCCTAAGGGGTTTGCACAAAACCAACATTGGTGATGAGAATGGATGTGAAGGGGTATTGCTAGCATGCCTAGCTATAAAGTAGAGTAAACAGAGGAATGAAGGGAAATTTTCAATTATCTAAAGAGTTTTTAATCAATATTGTATTTTATTGATGCAACTACATGTCTTGCACATTTATTTTTTATTTTTATTTTTGTGCACATTGCCATATTTTATTTATTTATTGTTATGTGCCAGTAATCCATAATAGGTGTATTTATGAATCAACTAGTGAGGAAAGTATAGTTTGGCACCCCAAACTTAGGGTTAGTGGAGTAGAGCACCAATTTTAGAAGTGACAGAAGAAAAATTCTAACTCCATATCAGTTGATCCTTTCACTTCCATATGTTCATTGTTCAGAAAATGTAGGGATAATAGAAGCATCCTAAACAAACTAATTTACTGATACTAATCAATCCATGAATTCATAGAGATCAAGAGTGTTTAGCAGAGGAATGAATTGTCCACAATGAGTGACTCAAGTATAATTGTGTGGAGTTGCATCTGAACTTGTATTTAATTTTTGTGGATTGAATGTAAGAAGATGGATGAATAATTGTATGAGAGGGTTTGGTCATGTGAATCTTACTTATTCAAATTTTAGAGCATTGAGATAATCATCACATTCACTTCACTCGGTCACTACAGATGTAGGGAACAATTGACATTCCCATAAGTTAATTTATTCTAATGAACATAAGACTGGTAGTATTTTATTTGTATCAGTCTACATGGCTTTCCATCAGTTCTAGGGAGTGACATAATTAAGATCATTGGTTACATGTTGACTTCTCAACAATAGTAACATCTAATTATAAATCTTAAAAAGAGGAATTTATTCATTCAGTGGGGTTACAAGATGAAATGAATGTGAATGCATGTGATGCTAAGAAAGAAAAAGTGACCTAAGACAGCTAGATATTGGATTCATTACACTAAAAATAGGAGAAAAAAGTTATAAATTTACACGAAAGACAATTGTATGAATGAATGGATGCCATCAAAAAGATCATACTAAGAAATAAACATCACCTAAAAGAAAAAGATAGATGTCAGTGGAATATATATGTACCATCCTCCCTTCACCCCAAAATTAGACATTTTCTCATCCTTGAGCAAAAGATAAATTCAAAGTTAAGGGGAAGAACAAGACTATGTTGTCCACCAACTTCCATGATCACCCTTAGTTGGTGGCTGCTTTTATGGAGGCATGTATTTGTTATGGTAAGAGGCTTGAACATGTGGGTCACTTTAGTTCTACGGCTAAGTTGGGGAGGGCCTCAAGGTGGGGATACATATCTACATAATAATTTTCCCAATATAGAATCATTTATGGACTTATCTCGGTGTGCTTTGAACTACTCATAGTGTGGGGACACACCTAGATAATCACTCTATTAGGCATGCTACTCGTGATGAGCATGATGCATCAAATACATATGGTTCAGGTGATGTACCTATTGCTATTTCTCCTGCTTCATGTGGGTCTACAAAGTTGAATATGCTTGAATTGATTTTTGTAGATCAGTTTAATTATAGGGATTGATGGTAGTGACAGTCGTAGAAAGTCTCATCTTGGTTCCACAACCAGTAGCTAAAGTAGATGGGCATGTCTCCTCCTCGTGTGCCTCCATGGAGACAGTGCATCTCCCTAAAAGGGGTTGTGGAATCTTGCCTTTTGTGGGTGGGTGGTCATTTAGGTAGTCCTAAATCTACACTTACAAATATATAAGATCATAGGAGAGGTTTTCCATTGCAAAGTGGGCATGCCTAGGAAGAGAAACTTGGGTTCAACTTTCCTTAAACAAAAGGATGTAGTATCCTTCCTCCAAGGATGGGTGAATGAATGTAAATTCTTGCAAATGCTTCAACTAAATGAATTCCCTACTTTTTTGAGTCACTACTTCTGAAGAGAGTTGTGTGTAGCCAAAATATGTAGCAATGGCAATGACCAATATCCTTGTGAGGACTAAGGTTGATGGTCCCTCTTACAGACAAGTGTAGATGCTCAATCAATATGCTCCCCTAGTTGAATGGCTCTTCATTCAATTTATACCAAAGACCATAAAGGTCAATACTTGTAATGACTCTTGTTGTACCACCCCCTTGAAAAATAGTGCAAGCAAGGACATAGTATATATACCTCATAAGGGGCTTGTGGATGTAGGATTCCTGGTCATAGTTATGAAATGATGGCATCAACCAATGAATTTCAGGCTATAGTTTTCCATCCACAATTTTCTTGATAAATCATGAAAATGTCATCAACCACTTCCTCATGGATTGGAGAGTCATGCTCCTCATATTCCCCATGCATCTCAATATCATGTAGCACCCTCTCTCCCAAATTTGGATTCTACCCATTATAGTCGAGAGTGATGAAGTATCTTACTTCTCCTTGTGCTTGCTTTTCCCCTTCCCTAATGGGTTCTTGTCCAAAAATCCTCTACCGAATTTGACGAAGGGATTTTTGAGTTTCCTCCCTTCTGAATGCCCCATATGTGTTGTGGAATGGGTTCTTGATAGTTGACTTGGGTGACTAGAAGTGTGGATCTGTCAACTAAGTGACTAGTCTAGTGAATGGTAGACATGAGTTTCCTTATTGGAAAAGGTCAGAGAGGAATGTTAGAGACCAGTCTATTGATTGGGATAATGAGTTAAACAAAGGGAAGAGAGGGGGAAGGATGAGATGGAGGATTGTAGACTACATATCAACTTTTTGGACGAAGGTGGGTCAGGAGACTAGAAGTGTGTGAGAGAAGGAGAATGGAAGAGTAGATAGAGCATGCAAGTATTGATCGGGCTACTAGAAGAGTCAAATCAGTCAACTGGAAGAAGCAAATGCGTGAATTGGAGATGAAGATGATGATTGAAGATGGAAATTCGGGGAGGTATATTTGTTGGCTAGTGAAGTTGAATCAACCAATTATGATGCCTATGCAAAAAGATTTTTTTGCTCAGTGGTGTTGTATGTTGTCTGGGAGTCGATGTTGAGAAGAGTTAGTCAGATGGGAGAAACATGAAGATTGATGTTGAAAGATTGCTTGGTTGGTTGCAACATCGAGTTGGGGATAAGGTGATGAGGCCCTATATCTCTCTCACTCGACAAAGTATAGGGTAGGAGGTGATAAATTTTGATCTCTACCCTTCCTGGCCTTATTAAGAGAAAATTGTGTTGTACAACCCAGTCCCTCAATTTAACACAAACTAGTCGACTGGTCATCTTGTAGTGCACTTCTTCTATATACCGGTTGGGGGGCCTATTTAGCGGATCTGGTGGTTTGTCAATTCATTGATCCATCTATTCGAGTCTCATTTCTCAACTGATAGGCTTGTGAAAACATTCGCCCAGCTGGCACATGGTGTCTTCCTCACACTACAGGCAAGTTGGTCGATTGGTTTCCCAGTTGCCTGATTCATGGAGATGGGGTATCTTTGTTATCCATGTAGAAATTCCTTCTTTGGCCAATGGGTCGCCTTATGAGCAAGATGTCTGAGTGACCTTGGGATAGATCCATGATGTTGAAGGAGGATCAATTGACTCACCGACTAATAACTAACTAACTTTGAGTAGTCCCTCTAACAGTCCAAGTGTGTTGGCCGATCGGCCGACTAGGGTAGTGACTTCTCTTCCCTTGGCTCTCTCTCACCCTATAATCAAAATATTATTGAAAATTAGAATCAATGATGAAGTAATATATGAAATACATGCAAGGGTGAATCAAATGCGAGTAATTAAACGTTTACAAGAAATGATCAGCTAAAAGAATTGAAATCCTAATGAAATGATAACTTTTGAGTTACCTTCCAACAAACAACTTGTTTAACGTCATTATCTCAACACCTGCGAATCATTTTGCTTTTGGATTGGTGAGAGGAAGTGGGCCGACTCCCTTTATCTTCAGATTCAGATATTTTGTAGTTTAGTACCTTTTAAATCTCTACCCATTTGCTACAAATCTTCTTTCTGCTGATCGGAGCTCCCAAACCATTTGTAGTGATCATAGTCATTTTTGTACGTTTTTTATGGGAAATTATTGAGAGCACACACCTTCCACCAAATTCCACATCCCCACATCAGGAATGTGCACATATCAATTATTAGCATTGTGTGAAACGAGCACCGAGAACATGGAACTAGTAATGTGACTACTACTCATGCAACATTAACGCAAATCTTTTTTGCATACATGCAGCCACTGCTATAAAGCAGCTGTTGTAACAAAGAAATCACAACCCAACTACTTGCAATTATTAATCCTCCTGGAAACAAAATAATAGATTTGAAACTCAATTTTTTTTTAATTCTCTCCACTTGTTAGCAGGATATAACGACCGATCCAACCACATGCACGTTTGTACACATTTTACGGCTAAGCCCATAATCAATACTTGAATATATTTATTACAGTGTTAAAAGTCAGCAAAAAATGCACTAGATGTAAAGTAGCACAATGTTTATACTCAGATGTTCATTTGATTAGCGAACTAAAATATAAAATTGATTGTTGATTAGGTTTATGTATTTTTGTATTCTCTATAAGTATGTGTAAATTATTATTTTTCCTCCATACTTCCTGATTATATATAATTTCTGACTCGATTAAATTCACACTTTTATATATTTTTCTACTAAGTCATCAATACTTAACTGTGTCCAGTACAGTGCTAAGCATACAAAGATAACACACCAAAAAATTTATAGCATAGTGTGTCAAAGACTTCAAGGTGAGAAATCTACTACTGTGGTTGCATGATTACATTCATGTAGTTGATGCAATAAAGACAATAATGCAACCACCTACCATCCAAACACTTACATTTATCTCGTTCCCACATACAAAATAACTGTTTTGATTTATTTTTTCCTCCACTTCTAAGCGACATAGTCACCTTTCATTGCAAATCTAAATACAATATTGATTAATGATCATTGCACCACCAAAAGGTATCCTCAACAAGATTAAATATAATTCGAGACAATACTTACAATCAAGATAATTTTTTAAAATATAATACGAGCCACAATAGCCATTTATTACTTTTCATATTCTTTACATTATGATGTCTCACTCACGAAATCACTTTTTTATACATTTTTCTACTAAGTCAAAAATCAGGCATTAAATGTATTCAGTACAAAGTAAACAAAGACAGTACACCAAATATGTATTGCACAATGGGACACAGACTTCAAGGTGAGAATATGCTACTGTAATAAAGACAGTACACCAAATATGTACTGCGGCTACATGGTTGCATGCATGCTACTACTGTAATAAAGAACATAATGTCACTCAACCACCCACCACTCAACCACTTACATTTATCCCCTTCCCTCATACAAAATAACTCTTTTTGAATTCTTTTTTTTTTCATTTTCACTCTACCTCCATCTAGGTGTCATGGTCACATTTTGCTGCAAATCTAAATACAATACTGATTAATAGTTTTTGCACTACCAAAAAGTACCATCAATGAGACTAAATATAATTCGAGACAATATTTACAATCATGAGAATTTTTTAATCAGGGAAATATAATACAAGTCACAATAGACATTTGTTATTTTTACAACACTTCTACATTATATGTGCATAAGGCTAGGTTAATACATATTACACATAAATACTCACATTTCCCGTTTAGAAAAAATCAGAACTGATTTATAAATGTCATACTACCATAACTCTTTCAACAGAAACCTAATTTTTGTACATTACAATCCCAAAACTTAGGTGATCGATTAACAATAAAAAATAATTACAAATGACAACATCGACTAATGATCCAGAAGGTCGTCGTCACAAGAACGGTGGTGACAGTAGATATATGACACGGAGGTGGCGTCGTGAGTGCAGCGGCCTCATGGGACACAATGGCTTGGTGTTGTTGCTATGTTGATGTTAGGTGACAAAGGGGGTGGTGTGGGCATGATGGTGATGAGGTGTCGCACTACGTTGAAGATTGATGGTAAGAGGAGGTCGTGAGGCCACAATGACAACGTAATATTGTTGCAACTATGACGGGACAACGAAGGGGCGTGATAGGGGGTCGACGACAACCTTGGCATGATGACAGGTTGGGTGCGTCTTCAACATGGGCACGATGCGTCTTTGTCATGACGGCGGGCTGGGAGCATCTTCAACATGGGCGCGATGACATCCCGGTCATGATGGTCGGCTAGCTGGACGGTGGTTGGATGGTGACGTGGGCTTGGTCACGTGACGGGCACGACAGTGGAAAACAGGATGGAGGGGACGGGATAGATGAGATGAGGATGGGGATGGACTGGAGCGGGTGATCCACATCAAAACTAGGGAAATAGTGGGGGTAGGGTGATTTTATAGCCTCGGCTGTCCAACTTCTTGCATTGTGCTTATTTTGGTCTAGCATTGTGCAAGCGTGCATCGTCGGTACCACACGCGGACGGCTGCAATTTATGTTTGTTGTGTGTCCGGAGGTTGGATGGGAGTAGTTTTGTAAATGGTGCGTTCTATATCAGTACTCTTTTATTATTAGAAAAAAACATATATAGCACAGTTTGCCAAAAATAATTATCAATATAGCACATTTTGTAAAATATTTCCCAAAATAGTACATTTTGTGGAAAACCCACCACTCAATTTGGTGTTTTAAGTACTCGAGGTCAAAAGCGCCACAAATATTGGTAATTTTATTATTAAAATAAAAAATTTGAAAAAAATAAAAAAATTTTGAAAAACGCCACAATTTGCTAGCACTCTACAATTGACTTTTTACATGCAAAATGTCACTATGTCAAATGGAAAACGCCAACTATTGTGGCGTGTTCCAAATTTTTTAATTTTCTTTTCATTTTTTTATTTTAATGATAAAAACGCCAATACTTGTTGTGCTTTCTGATTTCGAATACATAAAATACCAAATTGTATGGCGGGTTTCCCATAAATTGTGTTATTTTGGAAAATATTTTGTAAAATATACTGTATTGGTAATTATTTTTGACAAACTATGCTATATTGATTTTTTTTTCCAATGCTTCTGATTTATGTTGTACTTGACTGGCGGGCAAATAACAGCCACTGGCTCCTCGCTAACCACAAATGGAGGTTGTCTCAGTCCGTCATTAACCATGCATCAAAGAAACGAAAGGCTTCCGATGCAATCTACATGTATGCCACTGCCCATGGATAATCCACCCACGATCGAAAACAATCTAATTAAAAGAAAACTAATTTAGTATTACACTATATATAATAGTAGTCGGCTTTTAGGTGTTGCTTCCACTTTCGAAAAAGTACGAGGATGTCGTGGACAGGCAACCGAGTGTCATGGACATGCCTACCTCCTCTCCGGTGGACTGCAAGTCGGTGTCTAATTTTTCACTGCATCGTTCCTTCTTGGCAGAAACTGTTGTATAAATCTTCCATACAACTTCCGCTACGTACAAACATGGTGCTACTGGAATGGATAGGGCAGTGGAAGTTATACTTCAGCCAAAGGTAAATGAAGAAGAGGGGAGGAGGGAAGCAACAGTCTAAATGTCAAAGGAGAGAGAAGAGGAAAGAAGGTCGTGTTTTGTGTGACAGTGAAAGAGAGAGAAGCTTTGAAAGTGATTTCAGTACACGAATAGCAGGAGAGGGATGGGAACGGAAGCAGTAAAACCATGATGATCAGAAATAGGGCACTGGAACTTACACTTCAGCCAAAGGTAAATGAAGAAGAGGGGAGGAGGGAAGCAACAGTGTAAATGTCAAAGGAGAGAGAAGAGGAAGGAAGGTCGTGTTCTTTGTGACAGTGAAAGAGAGAAACTTTGAAAGTGATTTCAGTACACGAATTGCAGGAGAGGGATGGGAACGGAAGCAGTAAACATGATTGTCAGAACCAGACCGGTCATCGAAATGGTGAGGCTATCGGTTACCTGTTACCGGTTACCGATTAACCAGTCCAATCATTGGTTGGATCGGTTCAAATGGTGACTTCATCAATGAGGTCATATATAAATATATTATGCT
>OY856409.1:1314565914-1314578414 GCA_963693085.1 Alisma plantago-aquatica | reverse complement strand
TAAGAATGAAATTAGAAGAATGGTGTGCAGAAGCCACACTAAGTAGAAAAACAAATAAAGTAGTAAAACAAGGACTTTGTTGTTCCCAATTAACTCATCCAATAACCATAGGATGCGAACCAATGAGGTACAATAGAAGAAACAAATATAAATTCAAGAAAAGGAAAAGGTTTGGATTTAAACCTAAACCGAAACAAATATATTACATAAGAAAGAAAAATTATAATAAAAAGAAACCAAAAGAATGTAAATGCTTTATATGTCATGAAATAGGACATTATGCTAATGAATGTCCAAAAAGAGGATCTAAGAAGATTAATCAAAAGCAATTTGAGGAAATTATAGAAGAAGAACTTTCTGAGATCGAAAATATTCAAGAATTTGTCCAAATAACTGATGATGAACAATCTGATGGATCAATCTATTATTTCTCAGACACAGAATCAGACTGAAGGAGAAATAATAGAAGAATATCAAGAAGAAGCAGGAAACTTCTTGCAAGAGGTATTAATAGATAGAAAATTATTTAATAGAATAAGAAACACCGAATTAAGATTAGAAAACTCTGATGGATTTAGAACATCTCTCTTTGAAAAGATTACTCAAAGAAAACATATTTTCTATTATAGAATAACTAATAGAGAAATGCCTATGTAAATAGAATATACTAGAAATAGAATAAATATACCTTTACTACGAAAGGAAGACTTAATGAGAAAAATGGAAAAAATAAAAGATAGATCTAAAATAGGATGGATTCACATAGGAGCTATTCAAATGATGATTAAAGCAACTTTTAGAGAAGGAATAGATTCACCTATAAATATTGTATTAATGGATAATAGGATTAATGATAGAAGAGATGCTACGTTAGGAATATTACAGGGAAATCTTAGTCATCAGAAACTAATCTTTAATATTTATCCAAAGATAAGTGTAAATATTAGAGATAATGATATAAACAGAACCTTAAGTTTAATATAGGATTTTCAAAGAACAGAATTCATGAAAAAAGGATCCATTCCTTACTCGATAATGTATATAATTAGTTATCCTCTTGGTAATACACATCATTCTGAAAAATTTGAAGATAAAGATATTATAATGCTTACTAATATATTTAAAGATATAGGAAAAATTACTAAGCCAGATATAATATCAGAAATAGAAATACCAGAAAACATAAACATAGATGTTTCAAAAAAACCCCTAGTAACAGATAATAAAATCCCAAGGAGATTACGATATGAGGGAAATCAATTACAATTAACAAATGGAGATAGAATAGAAGAAGCTAGAGCAAGCATGGATAGATATAATGGAAGATTAAGACCAATATTAAGAAATTTGCCAAGAACGACAAGTTTAAGAATTTTAGCAGATAATAGAAATGCTAGAAATTATAAATTATATGGAAAATATTTTAATGGACAAGAATGGAATATGACTACAATATTAATATATTCAGGGGCAGGAGCTTCATTTATCCAACAAGGAATGATACCTTATATAGAAAAAAATACCTATAGGATCACCCTATGCATATAAGAATTTTGATGGACAAGAATATGAAATTACACATCAAGCCATAGTTCCAATTGAAATACAAAATGTAAAAATTGACATAACACTTTATGCACAATCAGATAGTAGGAATGACGACATAGAAATTATATTAGGAATGAGCGCATTACAGCAAATGGAACCATTCTCCTTACAAAGAGAAGGATTATATTTTACATATAATAATCAAGAATATTTTTGGAAAAAAGACAATGACTAGTATATATAGTGTCTACATAGTAGCAGGAATTATATATGAGGAATATAAAACAGAATATTTTCATGTGTAAAAATATATCACAACACTACCTACGTTATATGGAAACGATTTTACGGGAAAAAGACATGAATTAACTCATGGAGTTAGAAAACCTAAAATTATTTTGGGAAATTATATAATTACATGTCCACCATTCTATACTCCTGAATATGCGCAACAAGATATATTATTAGGAAATAACTTCACACAAAAATTTAAATTATATATACAACATCAAAATTATATCCAGTTATTAACACCCTGTGATCATTGGATTACTGTAAAAAGAGTACAAAAAGCATATAAAAGAAACAAATTTAATTTTCACAGCAAACATGGTGATTATATTACAAATAAAAAACAACAAATAATAGGGAGAATCATTGCACAACTCAATATACAAGATATTGAGGCATTATTTGAAAAGAACTATAGTGATAATCCATTAGCCCTTTGGAATATCAATCAAACTAATTGATGAAAATAAAATAATCAGAGTAAAACCCATGAGATATAATCTTGTTGATATTGAAGAATTCCGTACCCAATTACAAGAATTAGAAACATCATAATTAATACAGAAATCAAAAAGCCATCATTCTAGTCCAGCATTCATGGTAAGAAACCATGCAGAAATAAAAAGAGGAAAAGCTAGAATGGTAGTAAATTATAAGCAACTAAATCAATATACCAAATTTGATGGATATTTTCTTCCACATAAAGAAACTTTAATAAATATGACAAGAGGAAAAAATATTTATTCAAAATTTGACTGTAAATCGGGATTTTACCAAATACGATTAGATGAAAAAAGTATACCATTAACAGCATTTAGTACTCCACAAGGACATTATGAATGGACGGTAATGCCTTTTGGATTAAAAAATGCTCCGCAGATATATCAAAGAAGAATGGACAAAGTATTTGAACCATATAATTCTTTTTGTCTAGTATATGTTGATGATATTTTAATAGCCAGTAAAAATGAGGAAGAACATTATAAACATTTACAAATATTTTCCCTTCTTTGCCAAAAAGAAGGGATAGTATTATCTAAAAAGAAAATAGAAATTTGTAAATCCAAAATAGAATTCTTAGGACTAAAGTTGGACTCAAGAGGAATAGAACTACAAGAACATATTGTAGAAAAAATTGTTATGTTTCCGGATAAAATAGAAGATAAAAAATAATTACAAAGATTTTTAGGATGTTTAAATTACGCTGAACAATTCATAGAAAATTTGGCAAAATTAAGGAATCCCTTACAAAAACTATTAAAGAAAAATACTATTTTTCTTATGACGGAGGAACTCATAAATCATGTTAGATTTATAAAAGAAAATGTAAAAATCTACCAAGATTAGATCTTCCTTTAGAAAACGACGACTTAATAATAGAAATGGATGCCTCAGAAGAATTTTGGGGAGCAGTCTTAAAAAAGAAAGATGAACAAAAGGAAAAAATATGCAGATATACATCTGGAACATTTACAGATACAGAAAAAAGATATCACTCAAACGAAAAGGAATTAATAGCATTAAAAAAGTGAATTAAAAAGTTTTCCTATTTTTATTACCTAAAAAATTCTTAGTAAGAGTTGATAATACTCAGGTAAAAGCTTTTATTAAAAATAATTTACCATCCACGCCAGAATATAAAAGACTAAGTAGATGGCAAACATTCTTTACAGAATATATTTTTGATATAGAAATTATTAAAGGAGAAACTAACGTTCTTGCAGATTTTTTATCAAGAGAATACAATGGAGCAGGTTGACAAAAAACTTGCAAAATTGGAAGCTCGACTACAACAAAATTGTAATTTGTTACAAGAAAATTACGTAGAATTAGTAGAGATGATCCAAAAGCAAGATAAAATTATTGATAACATAGAAGAAAGTAAACAAGACATTGCAGGAATAATTGCAGATTTAAACTGCTTCAGAAGGGAGATTCAACAAAAAGGATCAGAAACAACAAGGACAGATAAAATGATAGGTAAAAGGCCGATAGACATATCCCTTCAGATTTCTGATTCTGTCAGAAAAAATATTGAAAATACAAGCATGATGGCAAAAGAAAGCAGCTTTAAAACTGCTAAGACCAGCTTTACAGCTGAGAATACTATCTCCTCGGAGAAAGAAAGTAGCCAAGTGGCAAGAAGCAGTTTTCAAACTTCTATTTCTTCAGAAAATAGTTCCCGCCTAACAGCGGAGAATATGATCTCTTCGGAGAAAGAATCCCGCAATAAAGCGGAAAATATAAAACTGATTCCCGAAAGGATATTTAAATTCAGGGTATCTCAGAATGAGCAGGAGTATGACCTACAATTGAGTCTTGTAGAGTTTTAACAAAAAATGAAAATGAATATAAAACTTTATTAGAGATTGTTTACAATCTCAAAATGACGGAAACATGTGTTCCAGATCATACGGGAATATATCCCCAGATTAACTTTGACAAAGGAGCTGATCCAAGAATCATCAGAGACTGTTTCAGAATCGGAGCAGCAAATTTAATATATTTAAGCCAAGACCTTGGGGAAATACAAGGACTGCCCCAAGATATTGCCAGAGCAGTTAGAGAATTTAAAGACAATAGTCCACTAGTAAAACCTACTAGTGACATTTATATCAAGATTTTCTCAGCATCGGAGGACTGGGAAAAATTAAAGAAATGCAGTCCAATACACTGCATTCAAATTGGGGTATCTTCCCCTGAATACGTCAAAGAAATTAACGCAGATTACATAAAAGAATTTGAAGAGAACAAGGTTAACAAGGAATTTGTTGAAACAAGAAGGGCATTAGGATTAAAATTCCTTTGCCAAGTATTGGAAAAATTAATTAATGAAAACCGAATTTGGCTTCATAAAGCTTCAGATAATACACTTATTCTATCCAATACGAGAAGAACTAATACATCCATAAAAATCAATTTAGAAAGGTTTCTAAAAAGAATAGAAACTGGACAAATCAGATCAAGCAACAGATGTCAGCAGATATTTTGCCAACTTAGAAGACATGAAGGGAAAATATGTCCCGCATGTCAAGATAAGATGAAAAGAGATAGCCACAGCAGCACGAGCCGGTAAAAGCATTCTAGAAGAAAGCACGTCATCAATACACTCGCAAGAAGAAAAGACGACAAAGAGCTCTCCACCGGACAGATGTGCGTTGGAGAAAGATTTCAAAAAGTAGAACGCTTGCCACCGGACAGGTGTGCGGCAACCATGTAAAGAAAAAAGAAAGAAGCATCAATGTAATGAAGAGAGTGTCTATATAAGCTCTCGAAGACTAGTAGGGAGGGACACTCGTAGTGGGGGAGAGTCCCAAGAATAGCTATGTATGTACATTAAGTCTTGCAATAAAAGAGCAGAGTCTCGATTTCCTAATTCTATTCCAGATTCCATTTCAAGTTCTTGAGATGATTCTTGCATATTAATTCCATGAGTGTAGGAAGCAAGCTCCAGCTTGAAGATCATAATCCTTGTACTATCATAGAATAGGAAAGATAGTGTGTAACCCGTTACACCCCTAGTTCTTTCTACCTTCATCGGTCGAGAGTTATCTCTCCCTTATTCGATCCCGGAGGCCATCGTCTAAAAGTCCGACCAAGCAAAGAAGTGCCTAAGGACACGGGGACATGAAGGTTATAGGATGATGAAGAGTGTGAAATCCGGAACGTCGAAGTCTAAGGAGTACTTCTCTTGGAAATCGTTAAGAGAAGATCGACTGGCGTTGAAGAACATATTATCTAAAAAGAAAATAGAAATTTGTAAATCCAAAATAGAATTCTTAGGACTAAAGTTGGACTCAAGCGGAATAGAACTACAAGAACATATTGTATAAAAAATTGTTATGTTTCCAGATAAAATAGAAGATAAAAAACAATTACAAAGATTTTTAGGATGTTTAAATTACGCTGAACAATTCATAGAAAATTTGGCAAAATTAAGGAATCCCTTACAAAAACTATTAAAGAAAAATACTATTTTTCTTATGACAGAGGAACTCATAAATCATGTTAGATTTATAAAAGAAAAATGTAAAAATCTACCAAGATTAGATCTTCCTTTAGAAAATGACGACTTAATAGAAATGGATGCCTCAGAAGAATTTTGGGGAGCAGTCTTAAAAAAGAAAGATGAACAAAAGGAAAAAATATGCAGATATACATCTGGAACATTTACAGATACAGAAAAAAGATATCACTCAAACGAAAAGGAATTAATAGCATTAAAAAAGTGAATTAAAAAGTTTTCCTATTTTTATTACCTAAAAAATTCCTAGTAAGAGTTGATAATACCCAGGTAAAAGCTTTTATTAAAAATAATTTACCATCCACGCCAGAATATAAAAGACTAAGTAGATGGCAAACATTCTTTGCGGAATATATTTTTGATATAGAAATTATTAAAGGAGAAACTAACGTTCTTGCAGATTTTTTATCATGAGAATACAATGGAGTAGGTTGACAAAAAACTTGCAGAATTGGAAGCTCGTCTGCAATGAAATTATAATTTGTTACAAGAAAATTACGTAGAATTAGTAGAGATGATCCAAAAGTAAGATAAAATTATTGATAACATAGAAGAAAGTAAACAAGACATTGCAGGAATAATTACAGATTTAAACTGCTTCAGAAGGGAGATTCAACAAAAAGGATCAGAAACAACAAGGACGGATAAAATGACAGGTAAAAGGCTGATAGACATATCCCTCCAGATTTCTGATTCTGTCAGAAAAAATACTGAAAATACCAACATGATGGCAAAAGAAAGTAGCTTTAAAACTGCTAAGACCAGCTTTACAGCTGAGAATACTATCTCCTCGGAGAAAGAAAGTAGCCAAGTGGTAAGAAGCAGTTTTCAAACTGCTATTTCTTCAGAAAATAGTTCCCGCTTAACCGCAGAAAATGCAATCTCTTCGGAGAAAGAACCCCGCAATACAGAGGATAATATCAAATTGATGCCCGAAAGAATATTTAAATTCAGGGTATCTCAGAATGAGCAGGATTATGACCTGCAATTGAACCTCACAGAGTTCTTAACAAAAAATGAAAATGAATATAGAACTTTATTAGAGATTGTTTACAATCTCAAAACAACAGAAACATGTGTTCCAGATCATACGGGAATATATCCCATGATTAACTTTGACAATGGAGCTGATCCAAGAATCATCAGAGATTGTTTCAGAATCGGAGCAGCAAACTTAATATATTTAAGCTAAGACCTTGGGGAAATACAAGGTCTTCCCCAAGATATTGCCAGAGCAGTTAGAGAATTTAAAGACAATAGTCCACTAGTAAAATCTACTAGTGACATTTATATCAAGATTTTCTCAGTATCGGAGGACTGGGAAAAATTAAATAAATTCAGTCCAATACACTGCATTCAAATTGGGGTATCTTCCCCAGAATACGTCAAAGAAATTGACGCAGATTACAGAAAAGAATTTGAAGAGAACAAGGTTAACAAGGAATTTGTTGAAACAAGAAGGGCATTAGGATTAAAAGTCCTTTGCCAAGTATTACAAAAATTAATTAATGAAAATCGAAGTTGGCTTCATAAAGCTTCAGATAATACAGTTATTCTATCCAATACAAGAAGAACTAATTCATCCACAAAAATCAATTTAGAAAGGTTTCTAAAAAGAATAGAAACTGGACAAATCAGATCAAGCAACAGATGTCAGCAGATATTTTGCCAACTTAGAAGACATGAAGGGAAAATATGCCCCGCATGTCAAGATAAGATGGAAAGAGATAGCCACAGCAGCACGAGCCGGTAAAAGCATTCTAGAAGAAAACACGTCATCAATACACTCGCAAGAAGAAAAGACGACAAATAGCTCTCCACCGGAGAGATGTGCGTTGGAGAAAGATTTCAAAAATTAGAACGCTTTCCACCGGACAGGTGTTCGACAACCATGTAAAGAAAAAAGAAAGAAGCATCAATGTAACGAAGAGAGCGTCTATATAAGCTCTCGAAGACTAGTAGGGAGGGAGACTCGTAGTGGGAGAGAGTCCCAAGGGTAGCTATGTATGTACATTAAGTCTTGCAATAAAAGAGCAGAGTCTCGATTCCCTAATTCTATTCCAGATTCCATTTCAAGTTCTTGAGATGATTCTTGCGTGTTAATTCCATAAGTGTAGGAAGCAAGCTCCAGCTTGAAGATCATAATCCTTGTACTATCATAGAGTAAGAAAGATAGTGTGTAACCCGTTACACCCCCAGTTCTTTCTATCTTCATCGGTCGAGAGTTATCTCTCCCTTACTCCATCTCGGAGGCCATGGTCTACAAGTCTGACCAAGTAAAGAAGTGCATAAGGACACGGTGACATTAAGGCTATAGGATGATGAGGAGTCTGAGATCCGAAACGTCGAAGTCTAAGGAGTACTTCTCTTAGAAATCGTTAAGAGAAGATCGACTAGCATTGAAGATAAGAGGAAGCGAGGTGGGCAACACAGGTATACAGATTATCTTGCTATCTATGATACTCAGAGTGTTATCGTCTTCTTTCTGGATGCTAGTTTCTTACACTATGAATTTAATTATGCGAAAAAATCGTAGTATAAAGGAGAAGATATTAAGAATCCAGTCTAAAAAGGTAATAATTATAGACAAAATGATAAAGCTAAGATAGCATACAACACTCATAAGGGCAGTTCGAGTATGTTTTCAAAGCATGATAACAGAATCAAAAATTTCTGCACGAACAAAGTGGTATCAGATCCGTGTAACGATTCAAAATACAAAGATAAAATTTTGAGGAACGAATTTAACGAGTTAGAAGATAATAACATATACGAAGCTTTAGATCTGGAATTTGAAGTTAATATTGAATAATATATATAAGAAATTAGAAGTACAGGTTCATGAAAACTATTCGAAGAACTTTCAGAAGATTCAAGAAATGATAGTAGAATTACAAAGAACGATGGAATATTTGTATGAAAAATAAAATAACAAATGTTTATAAAAAATAAACCTATTCCAAACAAGTAGAAACGAAATAAGTCTATGTCCTCTTCAGATAGAAGAAACAGAAGACTTTAAAATTGAATAATTAGAAAATAGATATTTAGAAGCCGAAGCAGAAGAATTAGACAGTCTAAGTCAAGAAATAGTAAGATTAACGGAAAAAGTTAGAACAGTAAACATGAAACCACTATAGGAAGAAAATTCTGGAAGTTAGGCTACCATGCCAACAACAATCCTTAGTGGACAAGATGAGATACCAGAACAATCAAGAACTAGATATCAGTCAAATCCTAGTTTTAGGAGAAAACCTACTGACAGAAATAGAAACAAAGGAATAAATTGGGCATCAGATAGAAGACCAAGTAATATTGCTATAGAAACCCCAGTTGATTATATGAATCAAGAATATATTAGTGCTAACGGAATTTATTTAAATTTAAATTGTGTAAGAAATATAGATGAAGCCATAACAAGATGGACAAAAGCCTCATATTTATCAATAACATCACAAAGCTATGATGTAGAAACAGCAGCAAGATTTTGTCATTTAACCTTCCAAGGAATCGTAACAGATTAGTGGAAAGGATTAACGGACAACGATAAAGAAGCAGTAAAAGGAACAACAACCACATTAGCTCAAGTGGTAAATAACTATGAAAATAAATTAAGAAGAGAATGATTAGGTGAAACGTGGAATGTAAATAAAGACACAGAAAAAGAAAAAGAAAAACAGAGATTTATCTTTTTATTATATAACTTAAAACTCTGTGATATGTGCCGAATTGATGAATATATATGTAAATTTCAAGAATATTTTTATAAAATATATGATATAACGGATAAAGAAAATGTTACCAGTAAAAGTTTATTAAACTTATTTTATACCAAGGTACCCGACCCATGGGGATTTAAAGTGATGCAATTATATCCTCAATATATCGGACAAAGAGCAGATACATTAGGAGGACGAATAGAATTTCTAAGAATGAAATTCGAAGAATGGTGTGCAGAAGCCACACTAAGTAGAAAAACAAATAAAGTAGTAAAACAAGGACTTTGTTGTTCCCAATTAACTCATCCAATAACCATAGGATGTGAACCAATGAGGTACAATAGAAGAAACAAATATAAATTCAAGAAAAGAAAAAGGTTTGGATTTAAACCTAAACTGAAACAAAAATATTACAGAAGAAAGAAAAATTATAATAAAAAGAAACCAAAAGAATGTAAATGATTTATATGTCAGGAAATAGGACATTATGCTAATGAATGTCCAAAAAGAGGATCTAAGAAGATTAATCAAAAGCAATTCGAGGAAATTATAGAAGAAGAACTTTCTGAGATCGAAAATATTCAAGAATTTGTCCAAATAACTGATGATGAACAATCTGATGGATCAATCTATTATTTCTTAGACACAGAATCATACTGAAGGAGAAATAATAGAAGAATATCAAGAAGAAGCAGGAAACTTCTTGCAAGAGGTATTAATAGATAGAAAATTATTTAATAGAATAAGAAACACCGAATTAAGATTAGAAAATTCTGATGGATTTAGAACATCTCTCTTTGAAAAGATTACTCAAAGAAAACATATTTTCTATTATGGAATAACTAATAGAGAAATGCCTATGCAAATAGAATATACTAGAAATAGAATAAATATACCTTTACTACGAAAGGAAGACTTAATGAGAAAAATGGAAAAAATAAAAGATAGATCTAAAATAGGATGGATTCACATAGGAGCTATTCAAATGATGATTAAAGCAACTTTTAGATAAGGAATAGATTCACCTATAAATATTTGTATTAATAGATAATAGGATTAATGATAGAAGAGATGCCACGTTAGGAATATTACAGGGAAATCTTAGTCATCAGAAACTAATCTTTAATATTTATCCAAAGATAAGTGTAAATATTAGAGATAATAATATAAACAGAGCCTTAAGTTTAATACAGGATTTTCAAAGAACAGAATTCATGAAAAAAGGATCCATTCCTTACTCGATAATATAATTAGTTATCCTCTTAGTAATACACATCATTATGAAAAATTCGAAGATAAAGATATTATAATGCTTCCTAATATATTTAAAGATATAGGAAAAATTACTAAGCCAGATATAATATCAGAAATAGAAATACCAGAAAACAAAAACATAGATGTTTCAGAAAAACCCCTAGTAACAGATAATAAAATCCCAAGGAGATTACGATATGAGGGAAATCAATTACAATTAACAAATGGAGATAGAATAGAAGAAGCTAGAGCAAGCATGGATAGATATAATGGAAGATTAAGACCAATATTAAGAAATTTTCCAAGAACGACAAGTTTAAGAATTTTAGCAGACAATAGAAATGCTAGAAATTATAAATTATATGGAAAATATTTTAATGGACAAGAATGGAATATGACTACAATATTAATAGATTCAGGGGCAGGAGCTTCATTTATCCAACAAGGAATGATACCGTGTATAGAAAAAATACCTATAGGATCACCCTATGCATATACGAATTTTGATGGACAAGAATATGAAATTACACATCAAGACATAGTTCCAATTGAAATACAAAATGTAAAAATTGACATAACACTTTATGTACAATCAGATAGTAGGAATGACGACATAGAAATTATATTAGGAATGAGCGCATTATAGCAAATGGAACCATTCTCCTTACAAAGAGAAGGATTATATTTTACATATAATAATCAAGAATATTTTTGGAAAAAAGACAATGACTAGTATATATAGTGTCTACATAGTAGCATGAATTATATATGAGGAATATAAAAAAGAATATTTTCATGTGTTCATAGACACAGGTGCAGGAACTTGCATTGCGCGAAGACAATGTTTTCCTGAAAAATATATCACAACACTACCTACGTTATATGGAAAAGATTTTACGGGAAAATACATGAATTAACTCATGCGTCTAAAAGACATGAATTACCTACTGTTCTAACTTTTACCATTAATCTTACTATTTCTTGACTTAGACTATCTAATTCTTCTGCTTTGGCTTCTAAATATCTATTTTCTAATTGTTCGATTTTAAAGTCGTCTGTTTCTTCTATCTGAAGAGAACATAGACTTATTTCATTTCTACTTGTTTGGAATAGGTTTATTTTTTATAAACATTCGTTATTTTGTTTTTCATACAAATATTCCATCGTTCTTTGTAATTCTACTATCATTTCTTGAATCTTATGAAAGTTCTTCAAATGGTTTTCATGAACATGTACTTCTAATTTCTTATACATATTATTCAATATTAACTTCAAATTCTAGATCTAAAGCTTCGTATATGTTATTATCTTCTAACTCGTTAAATTCGTTCCTCAAAATTTTATCTTTGTATTTTGAATCGTTACACGGCTCTGATACCACTTCGTTCGTGCAAAAATTTTTGATTATGTTATCATGCTTTGAAAACATACTCGAACTGCCCTTATGGGTCTTGTATGATTTCTTAGCTTTATCATTTTCTCTACGATTATTACATTTTTTGGACTGAATTCTTAATATCTTCTCCTTTATACTACGAATTTTTCGCATAATTAAATTCATAGTGTAAGAAACTAGCATCCAGAAAGAAGACGATAACACTCTGAGTATCATAGATAGCAAGATAATCTATATACCTGTTTTGCCCACCTCGCTTCCTCTTATC